>CM016625.1:100097504-100454282 GCA_005393395.2 Gossypium australe | reverse complement strand
AATGCAATTCTTTCTCCCTAAGTATCCTTTTTCGGCTGAAATTGCTCTTTCCAGCGACAGAGGCTCGGCCATGTCACCGCCCGTGTGGCTCAACTTCAAGCTGTGTTTGGATTTCTAACTTGAAGTACGGTCGTGTAAGTTGGAGGTCCGGCTGTGTTCTAGGTGCTCATCAAGGCACGACCGTGTGCTATTTGGGCCAAGCAGTGTGGATTTCGTGATATGGCCCATTTAATCCGTTTTGGGCCCGTTTTACGTTCTTTTCATCCTCAGGTGCTTTCCTGGGTATAAGACATGAAAGAAAGGATTAAGAGCACCTTTTTTATATAAATTGAGGGATAAATCATCCAAAAGTAAGCTAAATGTGGGATTAAAATATGTTATAATTATGGTTTATCATGCAACAATGGTTTTTGTTCTTAAACTACCATTAATAACTATAACCACTGTCACATCGACCAAGAGTTTGACCTTTCTCAGTCGAAACATCCACTCTTCGCCTAAGAGTCCAATTGTTCCACCTTGATGTTAGCCTTCTTAAGAATGAAAGGTTAAGGATATCAGTTGCCCGGAAATAGAGAAAAAAAAATCATGTTGATTACACCAGAAAGCCCTTCATTTTTTTCCTATGATATGGCCTCAATCTTATGTATGGTATATAAGACTGCATTTTTGGGGTATCCAAAAAGCTTGAACTCGTGATCGCACAACGACCATTAATTGGTCCTCAGTTATACTCGAACCCACTGCAAAACAACCGCTGACTGGGACCTCTACTTAGACTTCGACCCCTGACCGTATCAAGCATTGTTACCCCACCCCCTACCCGTATTCGTTGCCGGAATAGGGTATGAGGCATTACCTAACGAGTTAATACTATTTTTATTATGAATTCAATATAGCCCTTTTATAAATATCCAATCTTCCCTGAAATTTTAAAACCAAACAATCCTGTCCATTTCAATCCAATTTGATACCAAATCATACTTCTACTATAATTATATTATTTAGCATATTTATCACAGTTTACTTTAATACATACTCATTAAACAAGTTTTAGTATTTATATAATCATCAAACATATACATGCCATATAAATCAAAAAGGAAATTTACAAAAGCTACCGGAGATAATCTTGATAGTGTGATCCTCAGTGTTGATCGATCCTCCGTATATTTACACGTCAATCTACATGAGACATTGAATACACTCAAGTAAGTTTATAGAAACTTAGTAAGTTCATAGGCATAAAATATAAATCTTACCAAACATTCATACACTTATACATTATGTACAATTACTAAGTTCACCTGTCAACCACAATTTGGTGAGTGCTTTCGTATAATCTCACTACCATTTATCCATTTACTTTAACTCTTTTGGGCCCTTTTTGTCACTTACCATTCTTAATCAAATTAGGGAACGGTTACGGAAAATTGAGTACTTCACTTCCACTTTTCACTGATCAGGTAGCCGAAGCTACCACTTTTCACTGATCAGGTAGCCGAAACTACCACTTTTCACTGATCAGGTAGCCGAAGCTACCACTTTTCACTGATCAGGTAGCCGAAGCTACCACTTTTCACTGATCAGGTAGCCGAACTACCACTTTTCACTGATCAGGTAGCCGAAGCTACCACTTTTCACTGATCAGGTAGCCGAAGCTACCACTTTTCACTTTCACTTGCCACTGATCAGAAGTACTCAAATCCGATGTTCCGCTCAATTTGATCATTTAATCACTTTTCGCATTGTCATTTTATTCTCAATTCATCAACAATATATCTCATCATACATGATATAATTCATAAAATTAACATTTAATCATTAAATTTCAGCCATATGAACTTACCTGAGTCGATTTGCAGAATTTGAGAAAATTCAGGGACTAATCAGCTACTTTTCTTTTCCTCGACTTGCTTTGGGTTCTTGATCTATCATTGTAAAATCATTCACTTATCAGTATTGATTTCACCTTTACTCTATTTCACATCCTTAATGATTACAACCCACATATAAGTAACATTATCTATAATTTACTATTTACTTATATGGATATTCAAGCTGTCCATCTGTGTTAAAGTCACTAAATTATTTTTATCTTGAGCTACAGAACTCCAAATTAAGATCCGTTAATTTTCCTTGAAACTAGACTCACATATCTTTTACCATAAAATTTTTAGAATTTTTGGTTTGGCCAATAAGTACAGTTTATTCTTTAAAGTCACCCCTGTTCTGCTGTCTGACAGTTCCGACCCATCTTCACTAAAAATTAATTATCTCCTTTTACAGGATTCGGATGATGTTACGTTTGTTTCTATTGAAAATAGACTCACTCAGGATTTTAATGATATAAATTTAAGACCCCAATTATTTTTATACAATTTTGATGATTTTTCAAAGTCAGAACAGGGGAACCCGAAATCATTCTGACCTTATCTCATAAAACCTATTATATCTCATGATTTACAAATCTATTGCTTACATCGTTTCTTCTATAAGAAACTAGACTCAATAAGATTTAATTTCATATTTTATTCATCCTCTAATTCGATTTCTACAATTTTTGGTGATTTTTCAAAGTTAGACTACTGCTGCTGTCCAAAACTGTTTCAGTGCAAAGTGTTGATTTCCATTTTGCCCCAAATTTCAGAGTTCATACAATTCAGTCCTTGATCAATTACCCTCAATTAAGCTAATTTTTGTAAATTAATACTTTACCTAATCATTATGAGTTATTTCAAACCTATTGGAATTCAGAATTTCCACATAAAAACCCTAACTTCAAATTCTTTTAAAATTAGGTCCAAACATTCACTTTCTATTCAATTCTTTCAATAAAATCAACATATAAACCATTTAAAGTTATAATTCCATGCTAAATCATCATATACTTCCAGAACATATTCATAGCAACTTCCAACTTCATTCATAAAATCTAAAACTAATGAATTCACAAGTGGACCTAGTTGTAAAAGTCACAAAAAACACAAAAATTTCAAGAAATAATCAAGAATTGAACTTACTTGCAGTAAAAATATGAAAAACCAGCTTAGGGAAACCCTTCTATGGTGTTTTGCTGATGAGAATGCAGAAAACTAAAGAGAAATCTAGATAATTCCACTTTAGTCCTAGTTTTATTAAGTAAGTTATGCAATATTCCAATTTTGCCCTTACCTCTCCTTATTTTCTTTCTGATTTCATTCCCTTGCCGTCCAGCCCAAATAGACCTTGGGTCTATTTTCCTTTTAAGCCCTCTTTCTTTTATCATTTAAGCTATTTAATCATTTCTCATAACTTTGCATTTATTACAACTTAGTCCTTTTTGTTCAATTAACTATCGAACTTTAAAATTTCTTGACGAAGCTTTAATACTAACTTATTAACACTCCATAAGTATTTATAAAATATTTATGGCTAGATTAAAAATCTCCAAGGTCTCGATACCTCGTTTTCGATTCTAATTATTTTTTTATTACACTATTTACTATTTCAATTTTTTTTTACTTCACATTTAATTATACTCACTAAATTAATAATATTTTCTACTCACTTTCGGATTTAGTGACCTCGAATCATCATCCCGACACCACTGAAAATTTAGGCTATTACAACTCTCCCCCCCTTTTAGGAAATTTCGTCCTCGAAATTTCGTACCTATAAATAAATTCGGATATTGAAATCTCATCAATTCCTCCGTCTCCCAGGTTGCCTCCTCCGATCCATGTCGATTCCATAACACTTTAACTAGGGTACACGTTTATTTCTCAACTCTTTAACTTCCTGAGCTAGAATTTTCACCGGTTCCTCTGAATAGGTCATATCGGGTTGGAGCTCTATTTCTGTATGAGGAATTACATGTGATGGATCTGATCTGTACCGTCTCAACATAGATACATGAAACACGTTATGAATCTTTTCAAGCTCTGGAGGCAAAGCCAATCTATAAGCTACCGGACCGATTCTTTCATTGATTTCATACGGCCCGATAAATCGTGGGCTGAGTTTTCCTTTCTACCGAACCGCAAAACTTTCTTCCACGGTGACACTTTCAAAAATACACGATCACCCACATTAAACTCTATATCTCTTCTCTTTAAATCTGCATATGATTTTTGTCGATCAGACGCAGCTTTTAGACATTCTCGAATAATACGAACTTTTTCTTCGGTTTCCCGAATCAAGTCCACCCCCACTAGTTTTGGCTCACTTAATTCAGACCAATATAATGGAGTTCTACATTTTCTTCCATATAAAGCTTCAAACGGTGCCATTTTAATACTACTTTGATAACTATTATTATAAGCAAATTCAGCTAAAGGTAAATACCTTTCCCAGCTGCCGCCAAACTCAAGTATACAGCACCTTAACATATCTTCTAAAATCTGAATCACTCGCTCTGACTGTCCGTCTGTCTGGGGATGAAAAGCTGTGCTGATATTTAATTTGGTGCCCAAAGCTTCTTGTAATTTACTCCAAAATCTCGAAGTAAATCTCGGATCTCGATCTGAAATAATAGACATTGGCACCCCATGTAATCTCACTATCTCTGACACATATAACTCCGCTAACTTTTCAAGTGGATAATCTACTCTGACCGGAATAAAATGTGCTGATTTAGTTAACCGATCAATAATCACCCAAATCGAATCTTTCTTCTTCGGAGTTACTGGTAATCCGGATACAAAATCCATCGTGACATGTTCCCATTTCCACTCTGGAATCATAATGGGCTGTAACAACCCTGTCGGCACTTGATGCTCGGCTTTCACCTGCTGACAAATTAAACATCTTGCTACATATTCACAGATTTCCCGTTTCATTCTAGGCCACCAATACATTTTCTTCAAATCACAATACATTTTCGTACTACCCAGGTGAATAGAACACATACTACTGTGAGCCTCTGATAAAATATCATTTTTCAAGTCTAAATTATTCGGAACACATATTCTGTTACGATAATATAACATACCATTTTCATCAATGGAGTATTCTGGGCTTAACTCATTTTGAACCATCTGTCTTTTCAACATCAACTTTGGGTCTTCATCTTGTAGCTCCCGAATCCGTTGAAAGAACACAGGTTTAGCTTTTAATTCTGCTAGTACAGAACCATCTTCATTAATAGATAAATGAGCATTCAATGCCCGTAATGCAAATAATGATGATTTTCGGCTAAGTGCATCTGCTACGACATTTGCTTTCCCTGGATGATAATCAATGACAAGATCATAACCTTTCAGCAATTCTAACCATCGTCTCTGTCTCAGATTTAACTCTTTCTGATTCATTAAATACTTCAAGCTTTTATGATCAGTATACACGTAACATTTCTCACAATATAAATAATGTCTCCATATCTTCAAAGCAAACACAATCGCTGCCAATTCCAAATCATGTGTAGGATAATTCTTCTCGTGCGGTTTCAGTTGCCGAGAAGCATATGCCACCACTTTACCTGACTGCATAAGTACACAACCCAAACCATTCAGAGACGCATCACTATAAACTACAAACGGTACACCCGATTCTGGTTGAGTCAACACTGGAGCCTCTGTCAACATCTTTTTCAACTGATCGAAACTTTGCTGACATTCACTTGACCATATAAATTCAACATTCTTTTGTAGTAATCGAGTCAACGGTAAGGTAATCCTTGAGAAATCTTTGACAAATCGACGATAATAACCTGCCAGTCCTAGAAAACTTCGTACTTCAGTAACATTCTTCGGAACTTTCCAATTTATCACTGCCGCCACCTTACTTGGATCCATTCTAATTCCATCAGCTGATACAATATGACCCAAAAACGCAACTTCATGGAGCCAAAACTCACATTTGCTGAATTTCGCATACAACTGTTTCTCCCGCAAAATCTGTAATACAATCTTTAAATGTTGTGCATGTTCAGACTCTGTCTTTGAATAAATCAATATATCATCAATGAACACAACCACAAATCTATCCAAATATGACTGAAAAATTCGATTCATCAAATCCATAAAGGCAGCAGGAGCATTGGTTAAACCAAATGGCATCACCAAAAATTCATAGTGACCATACCGGGTTCGGAAGGCAGTTTTTGGCACATCACACTCTTTAACTTTCAACTGATAATACCCAGATCGAAGATCTATCTTGGAAAATACTGCAACACCTTTCAACTGATCAAATAGATCATCAATACGAGGCAAAGGATATTTATTCTTTATCGTTACCTTATTTAACTGCCTGTAATCTATACACAGTCTTAAGGAACCGTCCTTCTTTTTCACAAACAAGACAGGTGCACCCCAGGGCGACATACTCGGTCTGATGAACCCTTTATCTAATAACTCCTGCAACTGTGTCTTCAACTCTCTTAATTCTGCTGGAGCCATTCTGTACGGTGTTACTGAGATAGGAGCTGTTTCGGGAATCACATCAATTGCAAATTCAACTTCTCTGTCGGGTGGTAAACCGGGTAACTCTTCAGGAAACACATCAGAAAATTCATTCACCACTGGTACTTGTTCGAGCTTTAAATCGGAACTCCTAGTATCAAGAATATAGGCCAAGAATGCTTCGTTGCCTTTACGTAATAATATCTAAGCAGAGAGAGCTGAAATAATTCTGACTGTATCACCCATATTTTCAGACCCAACTGAAATTACATCCCCTGTTTGACATTTCAATCTGATATGTTTATCATGACAATCCACTACTGCCTCATGCTTCATTAACCAGTTCATCCCCAAAATAATATCAAATTCTCGAAAGGGTAACAACATCAAATCAGCGGGGAATTCATAGCCTTTCACTATCAGTGGAAAATTTCGACATATCAAATTAACTGTTACACTTTGACCTAATGGATTAGTGACTTGTATATCAAATTCAGTGGGCTCAACAGAAAGTTTCTTTTCAGATACTAGCATAGCACATATATATGAAAGAGTAGACCCAGGGTCTATTAACGCATAAACAGTAACATCATAAAGATAGAAAGTACCAGCAATTACATCAGGAGCTGTAGCCTCTTCTCTTGCTCGCATGGCGTAAGTACGTGCTGGTGCTCTATTCTCTGATCGACTAACTGATTCTCTCATACCCGAACGGGTAGTCCCTGTAGCACTGCTCTGGCCCGAACGTCTATTTCTTTGGGGAGTGATTCTCTGTATCTCTTTCTGTTCCACTTCATCTTTTTGCAGCTGGGGACAATCCCGAATAAGATGATCAGTAGCCCCACATTTATAACAAGCTCCCATCTTAGTCCTGCATTCACCGAAATGATGTCTTCCACAATATTGACACTTAGGTCGGGGAGCATCCTGAACACTGCTCACACTTGCTGCAGGTCTATCAAACACCTTGAAATCAGGTTGTCTTGATCTACCTCTACCGATTTTCCCGGCACTGATGTAGTTCGACTAATTTCTTCTCTAAATTTCTTTACCGGTAAATCTGAAAATGACTTAGAAGCACCTCTTTTGAATGGCTCTTTACTTTTTCGATCCCGCTGCATTTTTCTGTTATATACTTCTTCGAGCTTTTGAGCACGATCTGACAGAACAACGAACTCCCGTATTTCATTGCCCCCAATCATCATTCTAATCTCATCATTTAACCCTTCTTCAAATCTGATACACATTTCTTCTTCATAGGTACAATGTCTCGGGCATATTTGCTGAGGTAGACAAATTCTTTTTCGTATTCAGCCACTGGCTTATTTCCCTGCCGTAAATCAAGAAATTCCCTTTTCTTTTTATCCAAATACCGTCTGCTCACATATTTCTTCTTAAATTCATTTTGGAAAAATTCCCAAGATATTTTCTCTGCTGGTACCACAGCCTCAATCGTTTCCCACCAACTATAAGCCTCTTCTTTCAGTAGGGACACAGCACATCTCAAATAATCATCTGGTGAGCAAGCCATTTCTTTAAAAATTCTTATCAAACTCTGTAACCAGTATTCAGCTTTGACGGAGTCATCATCAGTCCTTCCCCGAAATTCTTCGGCCCCAAGTTTTCTAAGCCTTTCCAATGGAGAACGCTTACTGAATTCAGTCGTTGTAGGAGGTGGAGGAGCAACCGGGGGTACCACTGATGGAGCAGTGGTGAGAGGAGGTGGCTGAGCCTGATTTCTTTCTTGCATCGTTTCAGTATACCACTGGTTCATAATCCTATAAATCATATTCTTTAATTCTTGCTCTCGCATTAAAGAAATCGGAACATCACTGCTTGTTGCTCGTTCGAAAATCTGTATTCTACTGTTAACTTCTTCCTCCTCAGTACGTTCAGGTCTATCTGACATCTTTATAATCGGAAAATATCTATAAAAATAACAAATATTAGATCGGATCATACACATCACACTATCACAGATTTATATGGCATGTATTTCTAGACACTTTATACATCACAATTGTTTCGAGAATCGGCTAAATCGGGCTCTGATACCACTAAATGTAACACCCCCTACCCGTATTCGTTGCCAGAATAGGGTATGAGGCATTACCTAAGTTTAACGAGTTAATATTATTTTTATTATGAATTCAATATAGTCCTTTTATAAATATCCAATCTTCCCTGAAATTTTAAAACCAAACAATCCAGTCCAATTTAATCCAATTTGATACCAAATCATATTTCTACTATAATTATATTATTTAGCATATTTATCACTGTTTACTTTAATACATACTCATTAAACAAGTTTTAATATTTATATAATCATCAAACATGTACATGCCATATAAATCAAAAAGGAAATTTACAAAAGCTACCGGAGATAATCTTGATAGTGTGATCCTCAGTGTTGATCCGATCCTCCGTATATTTATACGTCAATCTACATGAGACATGGAATACACTCAAGTAAGTTTATAGAAACTTAGTAAGTTCATAGGCATAAAATATAAATCTTACCAACATTCATACACTTATACATTATGTACAATTATTAAGTTCACCTGTCAACCACAATTTGGTGAGTGCTTTTGTATAATCTCACTACCATTTATCCATTTACTTTAACTCTTTTGGGCCCTTTTTGTCACTTACCGTCCTTAATCAAATTAGGGAACGGTTACGGAAAATTGAGTACTTCACTTCCACTTTGCCATAGTATAACTATGGTTTTACGTATGATCACTTATCACTGACCAGATAAGCGTAGCTAAAGCTATCACTTATCACTTGTCACTTGTAGCCGAAGCTAGCATTATTCACTGATCAGGTAGCCGGAGCTACCACTTTTCACTGATCAGGTAGCCGGAGCTACCACTTTTCACTGATCAGGTAGCTGAAGCTACCACTTTTCACTGATCAGGTAGCCGAAGCTACCACTTTTCACTTTCACTTGCCACTGATCAGAAGTACTCAAATCCGATGTTCCGCTCAATTTGATCATTTAATCACTTTTCGCATTGTCATTTTATTCTCAATTCATCAACAAATATATCTCATCATACATGATATAATTCATAAAATTAACATTTAATCATTAAATTTCAGCCATATGAACTTACCTGAGTCGATTTGCAGAATTTGAGAAAATTCAGGGACTAATCAGCTACTTTTTCTTTTCCTCGACTTGCTTTGGGTTCTTGATCTATCATTGTAAAATCATTCACTTATCAGTATTGATTTCACCTTTACTCTATTTCACATCCTTAATGATTACAACCCACATATAAGTAACATTATCTATAATTTCACTATTTACTTATATGGATATTCAAGCTGTCCATCTGTGTTAAAGTCACTAAATCATTTTTATCTTGAGCTACAGAACTCCAAATTAAGATCCGTTAATTTTCCTTGAAACTAGACTCACATATCTTTTTACCATAAAATTTTTAGAATTTTTCGTTTGGCCAATAAGTACAGTTTATTCTTTAAAATCACCCCTATTCTGCTGTCTGATAGTTCCGACCCTTCTTCACTAAAAATTAATTATCTCATCATACAGGATTTGGATAATGTTACCGTTTGTTTATTTTAAAAATAGACTCACTCAGGATTTTAATGATATAAATTTAAGATCCCAATTATTTTTATACAATTTTTGATGATTTTTCAAAGTCAGAACAGGGGAACCCGAAATCATTCTGACCTTATCTCATAAAACCTATTATATCGCATGATTTACAAATCTATTGCTTACATCTTTCTTCTATAAGAAACTAGACTCAATAAGCTTTAATTTCATATTTTATTCATCCTCTAATTCGATTTCTACAATTTTTGGTGATTTTTCAAAGTTAGACTACTGCTGCTGTCCAAAACTGTTTCAGTGCAAAGTGTTGATTTCCATTTTGCCCCAAATTTCAGAGTTCATACAATTCAGTCCTTGATCAATTACCCCTCAATTAAGCTAATTTTTGTAAATTAATACTTTACCTAATCATTATGAGTTATTTCAAACCTATTGGAATTCAGAATTTCCACATAAAAAACCCTAACTTCAAATTCTTTTAAAATTAGGTCTCAAACATTCACTTTCTATTCAATTCTTTCAATAAAATCAACATATAAACCATTTAAAGTTATAATTCCATGCTAAATCATCATATACTTCCAGAACATATTCATAGCAACTTCCAACTTCATTCATAAAATCTAAAACTAATGAATTCAACAAGTGGACCTAGTTGTAAAAGTCACAAAAACACATAAATTTCAAGAAATAATCAAGAATTGAACTTACTTGCAGTAAAAATATGAAAACCCAGCTTAGGGAAAACCCTTCTATGGTGTTTTTGCTGATGAGAATGCAGAAAACTAAAGAGAAATCTAGATAATTCCACTTTAGTCCTAGTTTTATTAAGTAAGTTATGCAATATTCCAATTTTGCCCTTACCTCTCCTTATTTTCTTTCTGATTTCATTCCCTTGCCGTCCAGCCCAAATAGGCCTTGGGTCTATTTTCCTTTTAAGCCCTCTTTCTTTTATCATTTAAGCTATTTAATCATTTCTCATAACTTTGCATTTATTACAACTTAGTCCTTTTTGTTCAATTAACTATCGGAACTTTAAAATTTCTTGACGAAGCTTTAATACTAACTTATTAACACTCCATAAGTATTTATAAAATTTTGTGGCTAGATTAAAAATCTCCAAGGTCTCGATACCTCGTTTTCGATTCTAATTATTTTTTTATTACACTATTTACTATTTCAAATTTTTTTTTTACTTCACATTTAATTATACTCACTAAATTAATAATATTTTCTACTCACTTGTCGGATTTAGTGACCTCGAATCACCATCCCGACACCACTGAAAATTTAGGCTATTATAGATTGAATTATGAATGGTTGATTAAGAAATTATGATGTGTTGTAATATGTGATATTATGGTGCTAAGTGCACAGAAGCATGTTAATGATGTAAGCATTAAGCTTGTGATATGGTTGGAAGGTGGTAAGGGAGGAGATGAGTAAGCATGATTATGAATGTGGATTGTTCTTGTTTAGTATGTAATGCTATATATTGTTTAGCACATACTATAATGTTATTTGTTTACATGTATTACTAAGCTAAAAGCTTACTCCCCTTTTCTTTTCTCTTGTCTTATAGAGTTAAAAAGCCGAGTCGGAATACGAAGATAATTGGAAGATCGCCCACACTATCAGCTCACCTTGGTATATCTAGACTTAGTACATTTGAGTATGGCATGTATAAGGGCTAGACTAGGTATATTGTTTTGTTATTTTGGCTAAGAGTGTGTTGGCCCCTTTGTTGAGAAATTCTTGCGTATATAGCCATAGTTGTTGGCTCTTTGTTATATATATGAAGTTATTCATGAAAGTTTCTATTGCAAAATATGAGTTGTTTAGTGATATGTTGAATGGATTTATGTTGTGTGAGCTAGATGGATGAAAAAAGCTTGGCAAATAGCCTTGTTCTTGTCCACACGGGTAGGCACACGGGCGTGTGTCTAGGCCGTGTGTGACACACGGTCAGTCCCATGGGTGTGTGACTTGGCCATGTGTTCCCTGCATGTTGGTGTTGTAAGTTGGTATTGTAAGTCAGTGTCGACCACGGGCTAGCCACACGGGCGTGTGCCTAGGCCGTGTGACCTTTATAAGGTTGCTGACGTCACAAACAGAATACCCAAGTTTTTACACACGGGTAATGACACGGGCGTGTCTAGGCCGTGTGGAGTACACGGGCCAAGCACACGGGCGTGTGTCCGGCCGTGCGAAAACCCCTGTAGGTTTGAAATGAAAATAAATCCCACACGGGGTAGGGACATGGGCGTGTGTGACCACACGGCCTGCCCACACGGGCGTGTCCCACTTCACACAGGCGTGTGGCCCCTGTTTAGGTGAAAAAATTTTAAGATCGCAGAAGTTTCCGGTCGAGTTCCGAAACCCCTCATAAGTATGTTTAAGGCCTCGTAAGTCCTTAATGAGGTTGTTGTGATGACGTTAGAGATATGTCAAGTTGGGACTGAAAGTTTATAGACTAAAGTTGTTGATTAAGTACGGTAATGCCTCGTGCCCGGTTCCGGCATAGGATACAGGTAAGGGGTGTTACAAGGTCAGCATCCAAATCCCGACTCAATTTCGACTCAACAATGGCATGTACCTCTAGACTCATTTCCGAGCTCGATTTAGCCCGAGAATCGGCTAAACTTGAATAACTCTGATACCAACAACTGTAACAGCCCCTAACCCTAAACTGTCGCCTTAACAGTGTTACAGAGCATTACCAGACATTACAAACAACTTACGAATATTATACAATTTTATTAACACTTAGAATATAATATATTCATTAAGTCCCTTTCATGGATCCTCGAGGCCCAAATTACGAATTAGAAGTGAATCGGGACTTGATCGGATGCTTTGTAAATTTTTCATAATTTTGTTTTTAGAAAATCATAAGAACAAATTTTACAATCAATTTAATTTTTCATTTATAATAGTCTATCAATAGATATCATATATCAACAATTTGCATTTTTGATCAATTCATGAACCTTAAGTTCATGCTTTCAAATCTCATATCTCACTTCACATTCCGATTCATTATTTCACTATCTCATTTCTTCCATCAACTCATTCAAATCAAGATTTATTCATTTTCTTATTTCATTAAATTACCCCTATTAACAACACTCGGACTTTGACAGATACACGGATTCCAACCAAACACACCAGAATAAATAATTCTCCCAAACACACCAGAAATGCATTAAATGCCTCTTCGAATAATCCGAAGAAATAAAGTAACATCAGTATCTCCTCGGCCAAGCCTAAAAGTCCCCTGAAGTCATCCAAATCCTATGGGATGCCAACTATATCCGACTTAGCCCGAATAGTTAATAGGGTATTCCAATATTTTCTCAATTCAATCTCATTTCAATTTAAAACATACCTTCAATTTAATCACAATTCAATTTAATACATTTTCCACTTTCTAATCAATAAACAATTTAAATACTCAAACATATTCATACTTTATCTCAATTTCATTCATGTCAATAGTAATACTTACCTTATAATTTACTTTCCATACATAAGAATTTACATATAACATTAACTAAATAGTAGTTTGAATTATAGTAATACAAACTTGAAATTCGCGATTGCTCTTCGATGATCTTCTCTTTTCGTTTTTGTGCCGATGCCTCGAGTTCTTTATTAGCTATGAAAAATTAAGATAATTTTTCACTATTAATACAACACCAATTTATATTAAATAATTGAATTTCTATTCAATTTCTATCTTAATTTCAATTTGATCCTAACTAAACTCATTTACTTTTTCTAACTCAATTCACACTTCATTTCTACTTAATCTCTTGCCATATTCAACTTGACTATCCAATGTTCATATTAAACCCTTAAATTCAAATTTCTTTCAATTTAGTCCCTCTAGCACAAAACTTATAGCTTCTTTTACAATTTAATCCCTCTATCAATTCTAACTAGAAAGTCTATCAATTAAACCCTTAATTCATCATTTTGTTCAACATGAATTATGTTCAAAAACCTAAGAACTTCCAAAACTTCAACTTAATTTCAACAAAACTTTGTTCTAAAGCTTCTAAAACATCAAAATTAAATAAAAAGGACTTAATTGACTTACCAAATTAAACTCCAAGCTTTAAAACCTTAGTTTCTCCTTTTTCTTTTCTTTCTTTCTTTTTCCTGCTCTGTTTCGAATTCGCTTCTGTTTCTTTCTTCTTTCCTTCCTTATTTCATTTACGTTTTATTTATTTATTAGTTTAATAATAATTATATAATATTATAACAAATATCTATTTAATAAACAATATATATATTACAAATGTACATTATCATCACCCTACACTTGTCTTGATTTAATTTAATTTATTTGTTTTATATAATTTAATAATATAATAAAAATCTATTTACTTAAGTAAAAAGTAATTAAATAAATTTTTTACTAATGTATAAATATATGCATTACACTTGTATAATTTAATCACCATACATTTGTCTTTATTTTAATTTATTTCATAATATAATATCAATTTAATAATAATAAAATAATAATAATAATAAATATCTAATATAAAACCATAATAATAAATAATGATAATAATAATTTAATATATTACTTATGGAGAAAAATATTTGATTTTTATGCGTTCATTTTTTGTTAATGGCTTAATTGCCATTTTAGTCCCTTTTATTTTCTTTAAATCTATAATTAGATTTTTACCCTTTTTTTACTTTAGTCCTTTCGCTAATTACTCTTAATTAAGCTAAGTTCACTTAATAAAAACCTAATTAGACACACCACTAGACTCATAAATATTTCTAATAATTATTTATAAACTCGGTTTACTAAGACGGGGGCCCGGTAATACACTTTTTTGATACCCGTGAATTTTGGGTCATTACATACTAACTTAGTATTTAGGTAAGTCACATCATTAACGTCACAAGTGAATTAATTCACAAACGAATTCAGAATTAATTCAACTTGGGTTCAGTCTAATGTATCATTCTTCCAATGAGTACATTTATGTTTTTACCCGTGGAGTCAACTGCTCAGGTAACCAAGACTAGTCATCTCCCTAGTTGGAATTATAGACAACATAATAATCCTTTTATGTATTTGAATCAAATGCTCATTTTGAATTTTTTTACGAGATTTTAGACTTATTTAGATTATCTACTGAAGTAAATTATCTTTCTCGTAGTGTAAGCATTCTTACAGTGCTACTTATCATCAATTTGAACTTAGACAATCAATAAGCTAATGTTTGATTGTCACAAGTTCATTATGTATGTAAAACATGAAAGGTAAAAACATGAATGCGAAATTAACTTCATTTATTTATCAATCGTTCAAATATATAGAAAACAGTTATATGTTTACTATAATATGGACACATTTCCCAACAATGACATGATTGAATTAGCAAATTATTTGCTTTGATATGAATAGTTTATATGGAATTGATTATGCCTTAAGGTTGAGAGGTTGAATTGTATAATATTGAGTGGTTGGTTTAGGTAATTATATGTTTGAATTGAGTTTGTTTGACATGGTTGAAAGGTATCATATTTGTAATAGGTTGATAGAAACCATTTGGATGTTAGCTTGAAAGAAAATGAATAGGTGCCAAATTGTTAAATTGTCAAGACAGAGGCAATGCTGCGACCTCGAGATTTCGATGTCGCAACATGGGCCAACAATGAGTGACATCGTGACATCAACTTGCTTGAAGTCGCAGCGTGATTCACTATTTGATGATGTTGCGATGTAGAGGTTATGAAGTCACAACGTCCATCCAAAACTTTGAAAACTTTACAATTTGGTTCTAAATCACCCACGAGTTAATAAAAGAACTTTTGTAAGCTTGTGTGAGGCTGGAAATGATTAAGTAAAGTAATGTGAATGTGATTTATATTTAATTGTATGGATGATGATTGTATAAAGATTATATGATGTTAGTTTCACCGATAATGGTCGTGACATTTCATAGCTTGGACTCAACGATCGAGTCAAGTATGAGGTGCTGAGCAAAGAATCACGTAGCAAATGACAAATCCAATGCGATGAGTTGAAAATATAAATGAAAGTAAAAAAAAAAGGATATAAAGGAAATGATTCGTAATACATCTATTGGCTGATGGAAAGATGAAAGTCCTTTTTTTGAAGGAAGCATGGAACCAAGATGGAAATTCACTCCAAATGATAATTTTTTGATAAGATCGGCCTATTTTGGAGAGTGCAAGGATAGAATGAGACATGGCACGAGGCCAAATGATGTATAGATTAATGAAAGAGATTGGAAATTGTTGTGGTCGAGCAAATTACCTTTTAAAGTTACCATTTTCCTCTAGAAATTCTAAATATTTTACCGTGTAAATTAGAAATCCAGAAATGGGTTCAAGTGATGGACACAGGGTGTGCTATATACCATGGAGAAATAGAGGACTTGGAGCACCTTTTTCACGATTACACCTTTGCGAGAGTAATTTGGCTTGGGTCTAAGCTGGGAATTACATCAGATAGACTTGGTGTGAATTCTCTACAAGAGTGGATCCTGGAAGAGAAGTATTTACAAAATTTGCCCCTATCTTATGAAACATATGGATCCATAGAAATAAAGCCATTTTCGAAGTAAAAACCCCAAATCTGGTTGGTGTGATCAATCTTGCTTTAGAACAGACAAATCAGACAATTAGAACTTATGAGAATTGAATTGACCCAAAGGCTAAAAGACATGTTAGGTTTGACATGAAACTTGATAATGCTCCAGCATCGGGTTTCAACATCTTCATTGGATGGAAAAGAGGTAATTCAGAGGTTGATATGGTCATCTTATTCCAAACACCCGAGTTTAGAACAAGGGAAGTCATCTAGGAATGTCTCGATCAGGTACATGGAGTCAATGACAAACTGCTAATTGCTCGATTTTGTTCTGATGCCATCTAGTCGTATGGGTATTACTTCAACAACTTTTTGGACTAAGGATAAATTCTTAAGAGCAAATTTTGAAGGTAAAAAGGTCCATATAAAGTGGAAAATTCAACCTATTCAGGAGGGCATCATAGTATTGCGGAGGTTTTTTTAAGTCATATTGGTATAGGTAGCATTTATGCTAAAGCCTTGAATTGGGTCAATAAAGAGGCAACAAGATTGCTTCAAGGTGAGTTTGGATAGACAGTGAAGTGCGGTGCGTTTAGCTTATTTTTTATCTCATGTTTCAGTATCGCTACAATATTTAATCTCACCGCCACTGTTGTTTTTATACTAACCACAGATAAATGCGCTGCCCATCCAAAACATTATTCATGCTTTCTTTGATATTTGATCCATGTATTAAAAAAAATACACCCACAAAGCTTTATATCTATATTGAACATACATCCAACCTCCAACTTGGGACTATTATCATGTGCAAATTACCCTCAAACTCAATCCATAGTGGAAAAGACATCATCAATATTAAATTAAATTATTTTAAATCAATTTTAATAAATGGTTTAGATTTCAAGCGAATATAACATAATTTTACATTTACATTTTGCATAAAAAAATAAGTCTTTTATTCAATATAAAAAAGTTAATGTATTTATTTCTTTAAACATATACAATTGAATCAAAATCAAAGTTTTATATATATATTTAAACCACAATTAAAACTTTATGTATATAATTACACAAATAAAAGTTTATGTATCAAATTGTACATTAGCTAAAAGTTCATGTATAATTTTTATATTTATTCCTTATAGTTAATATAATTTTTGTTCACCAACTTAGTAATTAGGTATATTTTAGTACTTGTATCTTTTATCGACTATGATCTCTAAATTTAGTAACTAGATTCACTTTGAGTCTTAATATTGGATTTTATAAAAGTGTAGTTGAAATTTAAAAAAAAAAATATTTTTCAATTTCAAGTAATGATGTAACATAATTTCAAACGCAACATCATTAAATTTTTACTAATTTCAAGTTTGGAGATTAAAGCAAGGAAAAATCTCAAAACTCGTTGTACAAGCCCAAAATTGTCCGGGCCTTTTTACCCGAACCCAAACCCAACTACAATGCCCAAATCATACAGCCCAATTATGAGTGACCCAATATGGCCCAAAAAAATCAAAAAGAACCAGGGAACCCTAGGGTTTCCCCTGTGGCGCGCCGCAGCCTCTGCCCACATGCGCACTACAGCATGCCACCAGCCCCGGTCGGCCACCAACAACCCTCGCACGCCTCTGCCGTCGCCATACCTGCAAAAGAGGACAGAAGAACAGCAAGACCACGAGCAGAAATAACACTTATTTATTTATTTTTACATACTGTTACTAGGCTATAAAAGCCTCAAAAAAGAATGTATCAGGGGGCTTCCGGTCTTTTTTAAAAATAAGCAATCAACAAGCAGACTTTTTTTTGAAAAATATAGAACGATAGCAGTGTTCGGTAGAAACCCAAAAGGCAGAAACCAAAGAAATAATCTTCGAAGGTATTTTGTTTTAATTCTTTTCCTTCCTTTTATTCAAATATATATAAGATAATAAAGCAATAAAAGTAAAAAAAAGAGGGAACTTACCCTTTCGGTTCTCGGCCACCGCGCGCGGTGGCCGACGGTGAAGCCAGCGATTAGGAAACCCCCCTTTGGAACCCTAGCAGAGGAAGGAGGGGGGCTTTCTGAAATTTTTTCGAAAAAATGAGATGGAAAGTAAAAAAAAAAACTCAAATCGGGCTTTAAATAGCCAAGCAGAACGGCACCGTTTCGTGCCTAGGGGTCGGACGCCAAAACGGCGTCGTTTTGGCTCCGACCCGCGCGACCCGACCCGCTCAGACCTTAGATCCGCGTGTTTTGTTATGGAGGGGCTAATTGCGATTTTAGCCCCTCCGCTTTTGCAAGACTATGCAATTGAGTTTCTTTTCATTTTTCAAATTTGACCCGAGAATTCACCACGGTTTCCAATTTAGTCCTTCCCCCAGCGCATCATTTCGATAAAGTGGATTTATTGCTGTTTCAGCCCTTTCAGGTTGTGCGCGTATCGCAATTTAGTCCTTTCTTTTTATTTTATTGCAAATCGACCCCCAAAATCACGTTTTCTACCCAATTTGATCCCTTTTTAATATTTTATAATTATTATTATTTACCTTATCCTCGTATATATACTTACTATCATTATTATTATTATCATTATTATCATTATTATTATTATTCTTATTATTATTATTATTACATCTACTATTACTATTATTCTTATATTCATTATTTTATTATTACTTTGTACATATATTGTATATTATTGTTATACTTACGTTATTTTTTGTTTTGTACATATTTTATACCATCGCATATTATTATTATTATATTGTTATTATTATTAATATCCATATTATTATTATTATTATTATTATAATATTATGTTATATATATTTTGGTATTATTATTACTACGCTAATTACTATTTTTAATATTTTTATTTCTATTATTATTTTATTATTTTATTATATATTTTCCATTGCTACTATTATTATTACTATTATCATTGTTGTATTGTTATTTGTATATACTAGCTTTATCATTATTATCGTTACTATATCTATAATAGTATTTTGTACATAATTTATGTTGCATCATCACTATTCACTGCATGACCCTATTCCCATTTTCAAATCACGTTTCTTTAAAACATATTTTTTTATATCAATTTTACTCTAAAAACAAAAATTTTCAAAAACGAGGCAATATTCCGTGTTTGGAAGTTCGAGGGACCGTGCCCTATGTGTTGGGTCTCGGTTCTCTTGCTTGACCAAATGACCGAATAACCTTTTGATATTTTAATAAATGAGTATTAGGGATTAAGAGACGACCTTGGAGTTGAGGATTGAAATTATCGTGTCCTACGTATTGGATGTGATATTTGGTCCCTTCGAAACAAGGAAATCTTAATATTCTAGGAAGACTCAAACATTTCCAAAAAGACCCAAATTTCTAAATTCATTTCTAATTTTGTTAAAACTTTCGACATTGGGACATCAATTAATCAATTTGGTACCGATTTTCGGGCGTTGCGAGGGTGCTAATCCTTCCTCGCACGTAATCGACTCCCGAACCTATTTTCTCAAATATTCGTAGACCATAAACCCCGTTTTAGTAAACCGAAATGTTTTATTAAAACAAAGGTGATCCGATCACACCTAGTAAAAGGTCGGTGGCGACTCCCGTTTTATTCATTTTCCAAACCCAAGTTCGATTCCCGTTTTTGTCAAAAAAATGGTTACGACAGTTTGGCGACTCCACTGGGGATTTAAGAGAGTCAGGCCGTAAGTTGATTGATTTTTGTCCCTTTGATTGAAAGTATTAGAAAATTGTTTTGAAAAATCGTGTTTCTCTTTGACACATTTGTTTGTGCTATAGTGTCGAGTCTCGTGAAATACTTTGGCATTGCATTACATGACCATCGTGGTCACACCCTTAAGTGGGAGTGAGAAGCTACTCTTTCGTGAGGTTTTTACCTCCGTGCAAGATAGTGGATCGCTTCCAGGAATATCCGTACCTATGTCTTCGTGAGATTTTTATCTCCGTGCAGATCAAGGTACCCATACTTTAGAACCAAACCACATGTAGAAGAACCTAAGAGCCCGTTGTAGATAGAGCCGTGCAAACCCTAGTTGTTACCTTAAATACGAGTTTGATTATCTCTTGTTTATTTTAAGTTCCTTTTGTACCTGAGATTAACTTGTGGTGTTTCATTTTCATTGCATGGCATTTCATCAAAGAAAGGGTGTTGATCCGCGTTCAATTACTAGATAGAAAAGCTTGACATGGAAAAGGGGTTTCTCGATAGAGTAGAGGATAATGCGGCTGCCCAAGTGTGGTCCGAAAGAGCACAGCAAGAAAAGGGAGATAGCCTGAGTATGGGATATGAATCGGAGTTATGGGATTTCACCCGCGTCAGCGTAGCTCAAAATGACTTGCGGGAGTTAAAGGAAATATGGGATTCCTGGTGCAATGAGGACAAACAACTGTTCTACCATAATTACGGCGATCTGCACTATCTGCTGTATATCAAGGTAGACGAGTACCTACTTCGAGCCATTACTCAGTTTTGGAACCCCGCCTATAGTTGCTTCACTTTTGGAAATGTAGATTTGGTGCCAACTATAGAAGAGTACACAGCCTTGTTTCGATGCCCGAGAATTCAAACCGACAAGGCATATTCAAGGTTCGCTAATGTGTCGGCATTCTCAAAAAGGCTAATGAACATCACAGGAATGAGCGAGCAATGGATTACGGCCCGGATCAAACAAAAAGGGGATTGTAAGTGCATTCCATGGAAACACTTGAGGGACTTGATCTTGGCACATCCTGATAAGAAAAAGAGGGTCGACGTTTTCGCTCTAAGCATCTACGGTTTGGTCATCTTCCCCAAAGCATTAGGGCACATAGAGGATGCGGTTTCGGACCTATTTGATAAACTTGAC
This sequence comes from Gossypium australe, assembly GCA_005393395.2. Lineage (NCBI taxonomy): Eukaryota > Viridiplantae > Streptophyta > Magnoliopsida > Malvales > Malvaceae > Gossypium > Gossypium australe. The sequence goes on along the minus strand of CM016625.1, from coordinate 100,432,855 downwards.
AAGGGAGTCACACCTGTCCCCGCAATCTTGGCCGAGACCTTCAGATCGTTGAACGCTTGCCGAAGAGTGGGCGAAGGAAGATTCATGGGATGTGCACAACTGTTGCTTTCATGGTTCCATTGCCATTTCTGGAAGATGGAAAAGGTCTCATGCAAAATCTTTTTTGAAAACTACTCCCCTCTAAAGGAATTAGCGGATATGCCAAGGCGAGACGACTTATCAGGAGAGAAATGGATAGCGATCCTCCAAAATTTGCAAGTGGAAGACGTAGAATGGAAGACTCCGTGGATGATCCCTGACGAAATCTTGTATCGATGCGGAGAGTTCGACTAGGTTCCTTTACTCGGGATATGGGGAGCTGTTGGGTACGCCCCATTGCTAGTAATGAGGCAGTATCAATCGAGGCAATTTATACCGGTGACACACGGATTAGCCCAGTGTGAGTTTTCATACAAGGACGATAATTATAAGAAGAAAGCCCGTGAGATGTCAGATGCATGGACTCAAACTCGGAAAATGAAGAGACTAGCCATAAGGCCGACGACTACGCTTGAATACGATCAATGGTGGGTCAAAAGAGTCAATGACAACGTCCCAAGGCCAACCCAAGGGAATGCTCGACCAATAGAAGAGCAGCTGCAAGTAATCCCGTCTGAATTGGAGATTATCAAACAAGATTTCGAGAGAAGAAACCGGGAACTAGGTAAAAGAATAGAGCAGCTAGAAGAGGAAAAGATGCAGTTGGGGTTAGATGTTGACCTCCACAAGTTCGAGGCCGAAAAATTGAAGAAAGGCAAGAATAAGGCCGAAGAGGATTTGAACAGCTTAAAGACGGACTATAAGAAACTACGCTTGTCCATTAGAACTGCCGGTTTGGGGAAGACATCGAAACAATGGCGACAGGAAATTAAAGAAGAAAAGTCTAAAGCCGATCAGTGGGGGAAAAATTTCAAAATGCTCGAGTACGAGAGGATGCTTTGAAAAAGAGCCTATTAGAAAACCAAGGTGAAAAGGAGAAATTACGCGCCCAAGTAGCAGAATTAGAAAGGTCACTACTTTTGCACCGTAGCCGCAACTCGGTAGTCGAATTAAGAGCTAGTCAAAGCAAAATCAAGGAAATGGGAGGAGAGATAGAGGAGCTCGAAACTGCACTACAAGATAGCAAAATTCGGTTTGAACTCCTTGAAGTGAACAATGAACACTGGAAGGAGCAGCTCCACCGTTCTCAGGAACATATCAGAAACAGGGACTACGTAATGGGCGAGGCCGAGGCTCAAATCCGAGAGGCGGCCGATCATTTGCAAACCTTGGCTGTTCAGGCTGACACGTTAAGTCTGATATACGAGTCAGGATCGGAGCGAGGCCAAAGTTTAGCTTGACTTCTTAGGAAAGTTAAGGATTTAGGCATTAAGGCAAAGTCGTATATGTAATCGTCCGTTCTATGAAAGGAAATTCATTTTCTAGTAAAGTTTATCTAATGGGATTGAATCAAATCAACACCTTTCTGTCTTTTTGCATTTCATAAATTTTGCAAATTTTGCATTTCATAAATCTTGCATTTCATACACTCGCATCACAATGCATCTCATCACATCACAAGCATTGAGAGAATCTGACTAGTCGGAATTATACAGAAGAAAGAGAGAGAAAAAGGGGGAAACCTGGAAGCTGAACATCCATACGGCACCCGCACTAAGATAAAGAAAATGGATCAGAAACTAGAACAATTTCAAAAGGAGATGAGTGACCAAATGGAAACACAGATGCAAGAGCACTTAACCAAGATCCAGCAAGAAATGGAGGAATCCCAGAGGGACATGAAGGCTCAGATAGCTCAAATGTCCCAACTATTGAACAGGTTCTTGGGGAAAGGGAAAAGCCCCATGGCCATCACTGGAGGGGAGAACGAAGATATTCCTTCAGAATCTACCCTGCCGCAAATGCCTTTGCAGCACGAGGAACATCCCCGAAGGCCACCTGTCACAATTAGGCCTCAGCAATGCCAAGCTAACATTAGATCTCCCATGAATCTCCAAATGGGCTCAGGATCCAACCCAGGAGATGACCTTATCAACCCTATGGTACCAGATTTTGATGAAATGGAGAAAGAGAGAATGAAAGTTGAACCCTCAATGCTAATGGAAGACCGCTACAAGTGGTTAGAGGAGAGAGTCGAAGCAATTGAGAAGTCTAAAACTCGTTACGGGGTCGATATCAAAGAGCTAAGCCTGGTCCCAAACTTAGTGCTTCCACCAAAGTTTAAAACTCCGGATTTTGAAAAGTACAACGGGACCAGCTACCCGGGAGCACACCTGAAGATGTTCGGTCGACGAATGGCGGGATATGCTGATAATGAGAAATTATTAATACACTGCTTTCAGGATAGCCTGGTTGGGTCTGCGGCCAAATGGTACGATCAACTCAGTAGTACCCAAATCAAAACATGGAGGGACTTAGTTCAGGCTTTCATGAAACATTATGGCCACATAGCAGACATAGCTCCTGACAGAGTCACTCTCCAAACTATGGAGAAGAGACCAAGCGAAAACTTCAGGCAGTACGCGCAACGGTGGAGAGAGGTAGCCACACAGGTCCAACCACCTCTTTTAGAAGAAGAGGCGGCCACACTCTTCATTCATACCTTAAAGGCCCCTTTTATCAACCACATGTTGGGAAGTTCTATGACCGATTTTTCAGAAATTGTGAGATGTGGGGAAAGGATAGAATACGCGGTCAGATGCGGCAAGATAGAAACAGGGGAAGGCTCCAGAAAAGCGACTCTAAAGAAAAGAGAGGGTGACATAAATAACGTGAATGCCCGTGACAAAGCAGTCACCCTGAATCAACCTAAAACTATAACCACTGATCGTCCAAGACTGCATAGACAAGAACCTAGTGCAAAGCCGAATGTAGAGAAGCTCCAATTCACTCCGATCTACATGACGTATAGGCAGTTATACCAAAAACTATATGACACGCACGTTGTTGCCCCTCATTACCTACAGCTCATACAACCCCCATACCCTAAATGGTACGATGCGAATGCGCAATGTGAATACCACGCTGGGGTTGTCGGACATTCAATAGAAAATTGTCTCGCCTTCAAGAAGCTGGTTGAGAAACTTATTCAAATGGGTGTGGTGAAAGTCAACGACACAGAGCACCAATTACCCAACCATGCTAATAACGAGGTGAACATGTTGGGGGAGAAGGTAGGGAAGAAAGTAAAAATGAACGTCGATGAAATAAAAACCCCGCTGAGTTGGGTTTGTAGGCAAATGATAAGCCGAGGCTTAATTGCCCAACATCCGGGAGAAGAGATTGAAGGAGCGGAGAATTATTGTGAGTTTCACGCCAAAACGGGCTATAAAATTCAAGAATGCCTCATGTTCAGGACTCTCATTCAAAGTCTCATGGATAACAAAGAGATAGAATTCTACGAAGAGATCGGAGATCTAGAAGAAGGAGAAGTTCACGCGTCAGAAGAAAGATCGGCTAGAAGGATCTACGGGGGCAATCATCCTGCAGTGGTTATATCACGACCTAGAGCGGTCGAAATCACGCCAAAGGGAGAGGCCGACATATCGACAGAAGGGACGTCTAGGAGAGTCTATGGGGGCAACTACCCTGCAGTAGTTATATCACGACCTAGAGCGGTCGAAATCACGCCAAAGAGAGAGGCCGACATATCGAAAGAAAGGACGTCTAGGAGAGTCTATGGGGGCAACTACCTTGCAGTAGTTATATCACGACCCAGGACGGGGGAGACTGAAATATCGATCACACCGAAGGTCATAATTCAAAAACCCACGACTACCTCCTACAAAGACAATAAAAAGGTACCTTGGAGCTACGATTGTAGGGTAGAAATCCCTGGAAGAGAGAATCCGGTCAATGCTACAGAAGAAGATCGAGATGGAGGCTTCTTTACACGTAGTGGGAGGCGTTACACCCCAAACACGAGTGCGGTAGCAACCAAAGGGAAAGCGGTGGCCACTGAGCAAAGGGAAGAGGGAACCATCGAGTCCGAAGCATTCGTCAACGTGCCCGTGACAGAGAGCGACGCCAGAGAGTTTTTAAAATTCCTTAAGCACAGCGAATATAGTGTTGTGGAGCAGCTGCACAAACAGCCCGCTCGCATATCGGTACTGGCCTTGCTCATGAGCTCAGAAGCTCATCGAAATGCGTTGATGAAAATACTGAATGAAACATATGTCGCGGGGGATATATCTGTTAATAAGTTGGATCGTCTCGTCAGTAATATAAGCGCGGACAACTTCATTTTCTTCAATGATGACGAGATACCTTCAGGAGGCATGGGATCTACAAAAGCCTTACACATAACCACGCGCTGCAAAGGGTACACGTTGCCGGGGGTGCTAGTTGACAACGGATCAGCCCTAAATGTATTACCTCTATCCACACTGAATAGGTTACCTGTGGATAGCTCCCACATGAAGGCATGCCATAATATTGTAAGAGCATTTGATGGAACGGAAAGAAAGGTCATGGGAAGAATTGATATACCACTTCAAGTTGGCCCGAATACATATGAGGTAGACTTCTTGGTGATGAATATTAAACCTTCCTACAATTGCTTGCTTGGGAGACCTTGGATCCATTCGGCAGGGGCAGTACCGTCGTCACTGCACCAGAAGTTAAAATTGGTGATGGAAGGTAGATTGGTCACGATCAACGCTGAAGAAGAGATCATAGCATCCGTCACTAGTGACGCTCCGTACATTGAGGTGGATGAAAAGGCAATAGAGTGTTCTTTTCGATCATTGGAGTTTATTAACGCAACCTTCGTTGCCGAGGGCAGCAAGATCCCTATGCCTAAAATATCCAAGTCAACGATGATGAGCCTTCAAATGACAATTGGGAAGGGAGCTTTGCCCGGGAGAGGACTCGGGAGAAACCTGCAAGGAAAGACTGAGGTGCCAACGCAAAGAGAAAAACGAGACCGCTTCGGCTTAGGGTTCAAGCCAGATGCGAAACAAAAGAAGAGAGAAGAAGAGAAAAGAAGGGAGAGAAGAAGGGCACGCCTACGTGAGGAGGAGATCAAATGGGAGCCAATGACTTTCCCTCCTCTGTCCAAAACATTTGTCTCAGGGGGAATCTTGTACCCTGACCGAGGCATGGCAGCAAGAGAAGCAATGAAAGAAATGTTGGGGAACTTAAGCATCAACGCCGTATCGGAGGAAAGGGCCGAAGAAAGAGCTTTATCTGGGATTCGTCCTTATGCTCCTGGAAGTATTTTGGACAATTGGACAATAGAAGAAATTCTTGTAGCTTTTAGGAGTAATTCAGAGTAATGTTCGAAACACGCTTGTTGCTCTAAGCCTAGGGGCAATGAGAGACTCTTTGTTGAATAGGCATATGCCCAAACGTCTTTATTTCAATAAAATGCATACTTCAAGCAAATTTTCTTTTACTCTCCATTCATAGTCACTTGCATAAATATCCATTCTTAGATTGTTGCTTCTGCGCCTTTCTTTCCCCTTTTAACAGGTCCCCAGATATCAATGACGTGAGCGACGCTGTTACTAACTCAGGATCCCCTTTTGAACAAGATACGGACATGGAGGATTCTCAGGATTTCGAAGATGACCAAGACCGTAACGTGTCTCCTGATTTGTTAAGGATGGTAGAGCAGGGCGAAGAACAAATCCTACCCCACGAAGAGACAATAGAAATAGTGAACCTAGGAGAAGGAAAAGAGTTGAAAATTAGGGCTAGCATTGCCACAAAAACGAAGCAAGACCTCACCGAATTACTCAAAGAATTCAGAGACGTCTTTGCTTGGTCGTATCAAGATATGCCCGGGTTAAACACAGACATAGTGGTGCATCGACTCCCCATCAAGGAAGAATGTAAACCTGTCCAGCAAAAACTTCAAAGAATGAGGCCAGATGTTTTATTAAAAGTAAAAGAAGAGGTCCAAAAGAAGGGGCACCCATGGAAACTAAACTTCGATGGAGCTTCAAATGCTGTAGGGAATGGAATTGGGGCAATCCTAGTGTCCCCCAACGGAGATCACTATCCTCTTACTAGCAAGTTGGATTTTGATTGTACAAACAACATGGCCGAATACGAAGCATGCATCCTGGGAATTCGTGCAGCCATTGAACGGAAAATTAGAACATTGGAGGTGTACGGGGATTCCGCACTAGTAATCTATCAACTGAAAGGTGAATGGGAAACAAGAGATCCCAAGTTAATCAGTTATCGAAGGCTGGTTTTGGAATTAATTAAAGAGTTTGACAACGTCACTTTCTGCTACCTCCCACGAGAAGAGAACCAAATGGCCGACACTTTAGCTACCTTGGCTTCTATGATCAAAATAAACAAAGCAGAAGAAGTGAAGCCTATCCAAATGAGCATTTATGAGGCCCCGGTGCATTGCTGCAACATCGACGAAGAGGAAGAAAGAGATAGTCGCCCATGGTATCACGATGTATTACGATACGTAAAGGACCGTGAATACCCCGATCAAGCGACCGAGAATGATAAGAGAACGTTGAGAAGATTGGCCAATGATTACGTCCTGGATGGAGAAATCCTATACAAGAGAAGGAAGGATCAAGTACTGCTGAGATGCGTGGATGCAGTTGAGGCCAAGAAGATTCTCGAAGAAGTCCATGAAGGTGTCTGTGGGACTCATGCTAATGGATTTACGATGGCAAGACAAATCATGAGGTTCGGGTATTATTGGTCAACTATGGAGGGAGATTGTATCAGCTACGCCAAGAGATGCCACAAATGTCAAATCTATGGAGATAAAATTCACGTGCCTCCTTCACCCCTACACGTCATGACATCCCCTTGGCCTTTCTCTATATGGGGGATGGACGTCATTGGGCCGATCTCACCAAAAGCTTCGAATGGGCACCGATTTATCTTTGTGGTAATTGACTACTTCACCAAATGGGTAGAGGCCACTTCGTACGCAAATGTCACAAAATCATCGGTCAGCAAGTTCTTAAAGAAGGAGATCATATGTCGGTACGGGATGCTTGAAAGGATAATATCTGACAATGCACTAAACTTGAATAATAGCACGATAGCAGAGGTCTGCAGCTAATTCAAGATCAAACATCACAACTCATCACTGTATCGTCCGAAGATGAATGGTGCAGTCGAAGCAGCCAACAAGAATATCAAGAAGATCGTAGGAAAGATGACTGATACTTACAAAGATTGGCACGAGAAGCTACCGTTCGCCCTTTACGCTTATCGGACGTTAGTTAGAACTTCCACCGGGGCAACTCCCTTCTCTTTAGTTTATGGAATGGAGGCAGTACTGCCGATTGAAGTTGAGATCCCCTCCCTTCGGGTCTTATCTGAGATAAAGTTGGACGAAGCAGAATGGACTCAATCTCATTACGATCAGCTGAACCTAATTGAGGAAAAGAGGCTAAAAGCCCTTCGTCATGGACAAATGTATCAAAGGCGAATGATACGGGCTTACAATAAAAAGGTTCACCCCAGGGAATTCTATGAAGGAGACCTCGTCCTGAAAAAGATTCTTCCCATACAGAAAGACTTTAGAGGAAAATGGATGCCAAATTGGGAGGGACCATATGTAGTAAAGAAGGCCTTCTCCGGTGGAGCTCTAATCTTGACGGAAATGGATGGCAAAAGTTCGCCGAATCCAGTAAACTCAGATTCAGTCAAGAAATACTTCGCCTAAAAAAAAAAAAACTGGAGAGGTCGAAGTGAAAACCCGTAAAGGGCACTTTGCGACTCAAGGGGTTCTGGATCGAAAACCCAAAAATGGGCAATCCAAATCATTGATTGGAGGTGATAGCCTCGCTATAACCAAAATTAACAAGAAGAAGAAACGTCACGACTTGGCGGCATCAATGAAGTCTTCTTATTCCGCCAGCACCTATCGAGTTCAAAAGGAGTCCTCAAGAAGTTTTGTGCAGGGAAACTCATGCTATGATATCTGGACACTTGTGCTTGTCTTCTTCATAACATGTTTAGCTAAATTTACCTTGTCAAAATCTGATCTTTTGGTCAATCTATTCATTTTGAGCCTTACTCTCGATATCTCTCATGATTATACTTTTAAGCATTTTTCATTGAAATAACGATTAATGGACCACTAATATTCAAACTAAGAGAGTTTCGCATAATACTCTGAAAACTTCTAATTGTTACAAGAACCCAAAGAGGAAGCAATGTTCAAAACTAACCAGGTTCATGGAGCAATCGAAACCTAAATTGGTGACCCCCCAAAGAGATCAATCAAACCAAGAAAGCAGGGTGATCCGTCACAAAGAGATCATTCTCATGCATTCATTCACATCCAATTAGGGGCATTCGATTCATTCCGATCATTGCATCCTAATCATAGTAAAAAAGACCATTCTCATGTCATCCATAGCACATGTAGATAGGGGCATTTGAGTCATTTCGAGTATTGCATCATCATCATTTTCTAACAGGACAGGTTCCTCAAAGAATGGTGTAACAAATTCAGGTGGAGCAAATTGAAGATTGATAATCTCCTGAAGGAGGCAATATGAAATTATCCTACGGCCATCGACCAGCGGTGGACTAGGTTGAAGATCATTCTATTACCACTGACCAGTAGTGGAATAGATTGAAGATTATTCTATTACCACTGACCAGTAGTGGAATAGATTGAAGATTGAAGATGGTTCTATTACCACTGACCAGTAGTGGAATAGGTTGAAGATTTTCTATTACCACTGACCAGTAGTGGAATAGGTTGAAGGTTATCCTATTACCATCAACCAGTGATGGAATAGATTGAAGAGTGTTCTATTACCACTGACCAGTAGTGGAATAGGTTGAAGGTTACCCTATTACCATCAACCAGTGATGGAATAGATTGAAGAGTGTTCTATTACCACTGACCAGTAGTGGAATAGATTGAGGACAGAATAGATTGAGGATCGTTCTATTACCACTGACCAGTAGTGGAATAGATCGAAGATTGTCCTATTACCATCGACCAGCGATGGAATAGATCGAAGATTATCCTATTACCATCGACCAGTAATGGAATAGATTGAAGATTATCCTATTACCACTGATCAGTGGTGGAATAGGTTGAAGATTGCAAATATTATCCCCCTGAAGACTCAACAAGACAATAAAGCTGATTGTAACTACAAGCCCTATCTCTCGGAAATAGCAGTATAAGTAAAGCGGAGCGAAACAACAAGTTACAGTTTGAAGCTACCTAGCAAAGGAGGTCACCAAAGGAAACAAGACTTAGTGGTTCCCGACAAATTTTGGCTTTATTTATATCTTTGCTCTGTTCCCGTTACACGACAACGTGCAAAGAGGGGCAGCTGTACAAGCCCAAAATTGTCCGGGCCTTTTTACCCGAACCCAAACCCAACTACAATGCCCAAATCATACAGCCCAATTATGAGTGACCCAATATGGCCCAAAAAAATCAAAAAGAACCAGGGAACCCTAGGGTTTCCCCTGTGGCGCGCCGCAGCCTCTGCCCACATGCGCACTACAGCATGCCACCAGCCCCGGTCGGCCACTAACAACCCTCGCACGCCTCTGCCGTCGCCATACCTGCAAAAGAGGACAGAAGAACAGCAAGACCACGAGCAGAAATAACACTTATTTATTTATTTTTACATACTGTTACTAGGCTATAAAAGCCTCAAAAAAGAATGTATCAGGGGGCTTCCGATCTTTTTTAAAAATAAGCAATCAACAAGCAGACTTTTTTTTGAAAAATATAGAACGATAGCAGTGTTCGGTAGAAACCCAAAAGGCAGAAACCAAAGAAATAATCTTCGAAGGTATTTTGTTTTAATTCTTTTCCTTCCTTTTATTCAAATATATATAAGATAATAAAGCAATAAAAGTAAAAAAAAGAGGGAACTTACCCTTTCGGTTCTCGGCCACCGCGCGCGGTGGCCGACGGTGAAGCCAGCGATTAGGAAACCCCCCTTTGGAACCCTAGCAGAGGAAGGAGGGGGGCTTTCTGAAATTTTTTCGAAAAAATGAGATGGAAAGTAAAAAAAAAAAAACTCAAATCGGGCTTTAAATAGCCAAGCAGAACGGCACCGTTTCGTGCCTAGGGGTCGGACGCCAAAACGGCATCGTTTTGGCTCCGACCCGCGCGACCCGACCCGCTCAGACCTTAGATCCGCGTGTTTTGTTATGGAGGGGCTAATTGCGATTTTAGCCCCTCCGCTTTTGCAAGACTATGCAATTGAGTTTCTTTTCATTTTTCAAATTTGACCCGAGAATTCACCACGGTTTCCAATTTAGTCCTTCCCCCAGCGCATCATTTCGATAAAGTGGATTTATTGCTGTTTCAGCCCTTTCAGGTTGTGCGCGTATCGCAATTTAGTCCTTTCTTTTTATTTTATTGCAAATCGACCCCCAAAATCACGTTTTCTACCCAATTTGATCCCTTTTTAATATTTTATAATTATTATTATTTACCTTATCCTCGTATATATATACTTACTATCATTATTATTATTATCATTATTATCATTATTATTATTCTTATTATTATTATTATTATTACATCTACTATTACTATTATTCTTATATTCATTATTTTTATTATTACTTTGTACATATATCGTATATTATTGTTATACTTACGTTATTTTTTTGTTTTGTACATATTTTATACCATCGCATATTATTATTATATTGTTATTATTATTAATATCCATATTATTATTATTATTATTATAATATTATGTTATATATTTTGGTATTATTATTACTACGCTAATTACTATTTTAATATTTTTATTTCTATTATTATTTTATTATTTTATTATATATTTTCCATTGCTACTATTATTATTACTATTATCATTGTTGTATTGTTATTTGTATATACTAGCTTTATCATTATTATCGTTACTATATCTATAATAGTATTTTGTACATAATTTATGTTGCATCATCACTATTCACTGCATGACCCTATTCCCATTTTCAAATCACGTTTCTTTAAAACATATTTTTTTATATCAATTTTACTCTAAAAACAAAAATTTTCAAAAACGATGCAATATTCCGTGTTTGGAAGTTCGAGGGACCGTGCCCTATGTGTTGGGTCTCGGTTCTCTGGCTTGACCAAATGACCGAATAACCTTTTGATATTTTAATAAATGAGTATTAGGGATTAAGAGACGACCTTGGAGTTGAGGATTGAAATTATCGTGTCCTACGTATTGGATGTGATATTTGGTCCCTTCGAAACAAGGAAATCTTAATATTCTAGGAAGACTCAAACATTTCCAAAAAGACCCAAATTTCTAAATTCATTTCTAATTTTGTTAAAACTTTCGACATTGGGACATCAATTAATCAATTTGGTACCGATTTTCGGGCGTTGCGAGGGTGCTAATCCTTCCTCGCACGTAACCGACTCCCGAACCTATTTTCTCAAATATTCGTAGACCATAAACCCCGTTTTAGTAAACCGAAATGTTTTATTAAAACAAAGGTGATCCGATCACACCTAGTAAAAGGTCGGTGGCGACTCCCGTTTTATTCATTTTCCAAACCCAAGTTCGATTCCCGTTTTTGTCAAAAAAATGGTTACGACACTCGTATACTAAAATGGATAAAAAAATCACTTTTTTCAAAATCAAGCTAAAATATGAGATTAGACCAATTGGCTTGAGAATCGATTGAATTGGCTAATTGGACCAATTGAATTGGACTAAAAAACTAATTGAGCTAGAGGTTGAATCGATTTTTTTTTATTTTTTAACATTTTTTTATTTTTTATTTAATTGACCCAAATAAATTAGTGGGAAAAAAACTGGTAGTCTAACAAATTAGACCATCAATCCAATTACCGAAAACATTAAAAAGATAATATATCAAAATAAATTTATTCAAGAGCCAAAAAAAAAAATAAATTAACACTAATAATAATTATTAGTATTAAAAAACGTGAAAGTAAGAGTTGAAACCGAAAGCTTAATAACATCAATAGAGGGAGAGGCGTGGAGCGTGCGGCTCTTGGCAGCCAGATGGGGGCGAATGATCGAGGCTCACTTTCAGTCCCTGGCTCTACGCGCCTCCCAACCCGCACCAGAGGCCGTGACCATTCAAATAATGACTCACACGCAACGACAAATAAAGAATCCGTAGCTTCCACGCGTGGTTGACGCGACTGCATATGATATCACAACTGGAATATCCAAAGAGCATATAAAATCAAGTCACCCTCATAAAAAAAAAAGGGTAAATTGCATCCAAGATCACTAAATTATTAGTAAATTTATATTTAGATTATTTAACTTTAAAAAGTTACAAAATTATTATTAAACTATTTGAAAGTTTTCATTTAAGTTATCGAATTAGTCGAAAATTTATTTAAGTCACTGGGATGTTAATTTTTTTTAAAGTTGGGCTAGTGTGCTCCAAATGACAATTTGGCAATTGAAATAATAGATTGGTATCCATCGATGAGTAAAAAAATATACTTTAGATCCAAGCTGATCTGGCAATCAATATCGGGGATCGGAGAAAAAAGTTGTTTAGATTTTGGTTCGTAGATTCTTGAATTCAAAGTTGTTTCATGAAAAAAATTAAATTGTAAAAAAAAAAAGATAATGAGAGCTTTCGATTACTGCAGACGGTGTGAATTTAGAAGGCCATACAATAATGATTTAACAGCGCAGTGACTTAAATGAAAACTTTCGAATAGTTTAATGATAATTTTGTAATTTTTTAAAGTTGAGTGACCAAAATGTATGTTTATTAATAGTTTGGTGACCTTAGATGTAATTTACCACCAAAAGACCAAATCTACAAAATTAAAACTTGTTTTAATAATTTCCAAATAAAAAAACAAAATTTATTCACCAATCATTTAATTTCCTCGTGTATATATTATTTTCCCTCCTCCCTTTCCTACTTCCCAAACAGAAAAAAAATAGAGGGAAAAAATTAAAAATCAAAGAAAAAAAAGTAAAATAAACTCGTGAATTTCATAATTGAAAAAGCAAAAAAAGGCCACGTTGATTTGTTTATCAGTTGTGTCATTTTCTGCCTTTTTTTTTTGTTGTTGCTTTTAGTCATAAGATTTTCCTCTCAAACTCCGCCTCTCTCCTACATTCCGCCGTTTCTTTGATCGGTCAGTTCGCTTTCTCTTCATTTTTCTTTTTACTTATTGATTTTTATTCAGTACCAATTTTATGTATATGTTATATTGTATGAGTATAAACTGTGAAGTATGTACTGATTTTGCTGTTCTAGGGTTACTAGCGTGGATTCTTTAATATTTTGTTTTTTTTATTGCTCCAGGTGTTTGATAAAAGGTCAATTAGAGTTCTTGAAATGCGTTGCTAAGAATAACGATCGTTGTGGTGAAGAAAGATGGATTTCGCTTGTAGTTTTAAGCGTCCTATGGTATTTCATGGTGGTGAAGGGAGTGGTAGTAGTTATAGGATGCTGGATCCATTATGTCCTAGGTTTAAATGTAGGAATTTGAGTTACAGTGTTGTTGATCCCACGATTGGATCTAAAACTCGGTGTTTGAAGAAAATGAGGAAAAGTATGGCTTACGGTGGTTGTTTAAGTTCGAATTTGGTTTTCGGGGGGAAATTTAACCGTCATTTGTGCAGTGCGTACTCTAGTAGGTCGTTGTTTTACGGTTTGCGTGATGTGTCGAAAGTAAGAGGAGTTAGGTTGTGTTGTCAAGGTAATGATTCTTTGGCTTATGCTGATGGGAATGGTCGGAATGTGGAATTTGCAGAGAGTGGTGATGGGAGTTCGAGTGGTACTGTATCAAATGGTTTGGAAGAAGAAGATAGAAATCTAAATGGTGAAGTGGAAACACCTAGTCTGGATGACTTGAGGGAAGTGTTGCAGAAGGCGATTAAGGAATTGGAAGTGGCACGTCTTAACAGTAGGATGTTTGAGGAAAAGGCTCTGAAAATATCAGAAGCAGCTATAGCTTTGAAGGACGAAGCAGCCAATGCTTGGAATGATGTTAATAGCACACTTAATATGATTCAAGATATTGTGAACGATGAGTGCGTTGCTAAAGAGGCTGTTCAAAAGGCAATGATGGCATTATCTTTAGCTGAGGCAAGGCTTCAGGTGACAGCAGACTCATCTGAATCTCTGAAAAGGGGAAATGATTCCCCAGAAAGTTCTGGAGAGAGTGATGTAGAAATTGATATTAGGGAAGATAATGGAGCAGCATTGACTGCACAAAATGAGATTGGAGAATGTAAGGAGAAGTTAGAAAATTGTGAAGCGGAGTTAAGGCACTTGCAGAGTAAAAAGGAGGAGTTGCAGAAAGAAGCAGATAGATTGAATGAGGTTGCAGAGAAAGCACAGATGGATGCATTGAAAGCTGAGGAAGAAGTTGCAAACATCATGCTTTTAGCTGAGCAAGCTGTTGCTTTTGAATTGGAAGCTACACAGCATGTGAATGATGCAGAGATAGCTCTGCAAAAAGCTGAAAAGTCTCTTTCTAATTTGATTGTTGAGACTGTTGAGCAGCAGGTTTCGGCCGAAGAGACTGTTATTGAGGAGGAGACCAGTCCCGGGGGTCCTAATGATGTTTTTGTTGAAAGAGAAAGGGATGCTTTGATTAATGGTGGCATGGTGGTTGCTGAGCCTACAGCAGACATTATATCTGGTAAAGCTAGAAAAAGTTCTGAAGATATCAAACAATTTGATGATCTAAGTGATCATGAGAACGGAATCCCGGGTTTAGATTCTCCAAAAGAAGCTGAAATTGAAGCAGAAAAGTCAAAAAGTGTTCAATCGAAGAAGTCGGAATCTCAGAAGGAGCTGACAAGGGAGACTTCACCCCCTAATTCCTCAAAGTCGTTGTTGAAGAAATCTTCGCGTTTCTTCCCTGCATCATTTTTCTCCTTCACCGATGATGGGACAGAGTTCACACCATCGTCAGTCACCCAGAGTCTTTTGGAGTCTGCAAGGAAACAAATTCCTAAACTGGTAGTAGGAGTACTGCTCTTGGGAGCTGGGTATGTTTTTGAATATTACTACCGTATTATATTAACTAAATTAGTTATAACTCCTCTAAAATTCCTGTATATGTCTTTGCTGAGCTTTAATTTCTCCTTCATGACCGTAATGGTATGTTCTGTTAAAACAAGATGTTTTTCTTTTGGAATGCTACGTCTATTTCTTCTTTGATCAAACGTCTTGACTATAATAAAAACAACGGATCAAATCCTCTGGAAGGAACCATTTTATTGAGTTTGTGTTTTATCTTTGTTACTTTTTTATAAGATTCGATGCCTGCAAAAATGATTGCCTGCCTTTGATCACAGGGTTGCCTTCTATGCTAATCAGGCAGAGAGGAGAGCTCTGTTGATGCAGCAGCCAGATGTCATAACTACTAATATAGACGACATTTCCTTAAATGCAAAACCTCTGATGCGACAAATAAAGAAAATTCCTAAAAAACTAAAAGAACTAGTTGCTTTTCTTCCACATCAAGAGGTATGTGATCCTACACCATTTATTAGTTTCTCCATTTGTTTCTTTTGATTGTAATCATACTGAATATAGCAGCTTGTCAGAAGCTTATTTCAATCTTTGAATTTCTCAGATGAATGAGGAGGAGGCTTCTCTCTTTGATGTGTTGTGGTTACTTCTTGCAAGTGTAATATTTGTGCCTATATTTCAGAAAATTCCCGGAGGTGACTAAACTCTCTATCCTTTTGCTCATTTCAGTATGTAGCATCGAGTCAGCGTTCTTAAAAAACGCATGATCTTTTGTCAATATGAACTTTTGGAGAGACATTTGGTGCTCATGTTTGAATTCTCTATTTGCTTTTTATGATGTTTCCTCACAGTCTGGAGAAAACAATGTTTTTTCTCTTTCCTGCTCCTTACCATTATTTGTTCTATTTTTCCTTTACTGATGTTTTTCTTCTATCTGCTCCAATTTTTAGGCAGTCCCGTTCTTGGATATTTGGCTGCTGGCATCTTGATTGGACCTTATGGTCTTTCCATAATCCGTCATGTGCATGGGACCAAAGCAATAGCTGAATTTGGAGTTGTTTTCTTGCTATTCAATATTGGCCTTGAGGTGGAGTTTATTTTATACATCCATAATTGCAGCTTTACATTGAATTCTATCATTATAAGATGGTATTAAACATGTACCCATATTTTGCCTTTTGCAGTTATCCGTCGAAAGGTTAAGTTCCATGAAGAAATATGTTTTTGGATTAGGCTCTGCGCAGGTGATTGAGAAAATAAATTTTCTGTTACTGTCACATATGTTTTGAAAGTTCTTTTAACTTATACTCTTATGTGATGCAGGTCCTTGTGACTGCAGTTGTAGTTGGCTTGGTTGCTCATTTTGTTGCTGGGCAGCCTGGTCCAGCTGCAATTGTGATTGGGAATGGCCTGGCATTATCTTCAACTGCTGTTGTCTTGCAGGTAATTAACATAGGCACATTCTGCTTCAGATGTCATTAATTTTGACATTGTATTATTATTACTCTTGCACATCCTGAAGGACACAAATTTTAGCAAGCTTGCTAGGGCAAAAGATTAAAATTTTATTTTTGTTGAATATCTATAAACATCTATTTTCCTCTTATATTCCTCTGCGACCTCTTAAAATCTTTAGAAATTAGAAGATAACTTGGTTTCTTGCGATTGTCTTCACAAATCTACCTAATAGGTTTAGTAATAACATGAATGTGACCTGATTGTATCAAACTCTTGTCATTTGTTTTATTTTTTATATTTTTTGTTCTTTTACAATAACATACCTACCACAGAAGATAAAGAGACCTCATGGCTCCATTATGTGGTCTTATAATTGATATTGTCTTCATTTGCAGGTATTACAGGAGCGAGGTGAGAGTACTTCGCGCCATGGACGTGCTACATTTTCAGTCCTACTTTTTCAGGTTGTCCTAGGATCTTGAGAAAAGGGATTGACTTCAGGAGGCATTTTTTATGAATTGAATTTTGCAGTCAGTGATGATAGTTCTTTATTCAGTTATTATAGAAATGAATGTCTTGATAACTGATATGTGTATGCCTGCTTCTACTTTTTGTCCCTTTCTTTTTCTTCTTATTTTTAAATCTTCTTTCCCTATCTTCATGTTTTAAACAGACATATTTACTGTTGAAGTAAGCAAAGATGAAATTAGTTATCTACTCAATGCAACATGGTAATCGCCTATGCAATTAAGCCATCTTGCTCCCATAGTACTAAAAATGCTTTATGAATGATCTGACTAAATTGGCAATTAGGACACATAATAATACCTGCTTGATATGTTTGGAATCCTCCCTCATTAGTCTTTCGAAGTTCACTTTGACATTTAGTTCATTTGGATGGTTTTGATTGTGAATTTTTATTGATTAATATCTCTTCTTTCCAGGACTTGGCTGTTGTTGTTTTGCTTATACTCATACCTCTTATCTCACCAAATTCATCAAAAGGAGGGGTAAGATCTTCTAAATTCTAATATATCCATTTTTTGCTTTTCCTTTTTATTCCTTATTTGACCTTGAATATTCTAATTGGCTTTGCTTTGATAGTATGTCATTCACATACATCTAATTCTGATACTTGCATTAATCATGAAGTTTATTTGGGGCTCAAAATTTGATGAATGAACCATAAAGCTCTCTTGGGGCTCGGGTTTTGATGAGTGATTTTCCTAAGCTTCTATTAGTAGAAAGCTGTCTGCTCCTTCATCTCCTTGGGTTTCTTAATAGCTGTTTATGTTTATTTCTTTGCAGCATACTCCACTAGTTTGCTTTAAGGGAGCATGTGCTTTCCCCAAAATCTTTTCTTTTGTTATTTGATGGTTGCCTCCATAAATGTTTCTAATGAACTTCTAAGGAAGTATTTTGGAAACATTTGCAAGTGGAAATATTTAGGGAAAAACATGAAAGAACTTTGATGGCTAAGGCAAGTTAAGAAGAAGTGAAATTTGCCCCTTGTCTGGTTTATCTGCCACATTCTTGTTATCGCTGCAGATACTTCTACATTTTATATTTGCACTTTTGAGGTATGTAATTTTTTTGGTTTTCAGGTTGGTTTTAGAGCCATTGCTGAAGCTCTTGGACTGGCTGCTGTTAAGGCAGCAGTTGCCATTGCTGCAATTATTGCTGGGGGACGGTTGGTAAGCTTTATATCTAAGACATTCATAAATTATGGCCTCAGGTTTGGACATTAAATTTTTATTGTTTTACTTTATCTTAACTTATCCTGTAATATTTGACTGATTAAAAAAAATTGCAAATTGTCTATTAAGAGCGTTCAAATATAACCTGGATGGATGTACGTGGTATCATTCTAGTGGAGCTAACTGATAGTTTGTGAGAGCTGTGTTCTACATATAAGAAATGCATCTAATAGTGAAATAGTATTGACTCATAAATCATAACAAAAAAGAAAGGTATTTGACTCGTAGATGCAATTTACCCACAATCTTCAGAACCTACTAAGGTTGTTGATACCTGTGCTTGACTCTGAAAATGGATAATGCTTCAGAAACGCAGCAGCTGCTGATTTTTGTATACTTTTTTCCTTTCTTGCAGTTGCTTCGACCAATTTATAAGCAAATAGCAGAAAATCAAAATGCAGAAATATTCTCAGCCAATACCCTCCTTGTTATTCTAGGGACAAGTCTCCTTACTGCTAGGGTACGAAAACTATACATTCTTGTCAATTTTTCTTTCTTCTGTTGTAGTAATAATACCTTAGATCCTTCATTTTGTTTTTACTCTTCTGGTTGAACAGGCTGGACTTTCCATGGCATTGGGAGCATTTCTAGCTGGTTTGCTTCTTGCAGAGACTGAATTCTCTTTGCAGGTTGAATCAGATATTGCTCCATATCGTGGCCTCTTATTGGGTCTCTTCTTCATGACGGTGGGTATTTTATTTGGTGGCTTCTCCATTTTGGATGACTAGATTGTCTGTTCATTGAATTACTTTCTTGCTTCAGTTGTAGTTGTACCTGGTGCTCATTTCTTATGAAGGCCATTTAGGTAGTGTTTGGAAAGCCATCTAGTAATTGGGTTTGTGTGTAATTGCTTGTAATTACACAAGGGTGGCATGTTTGTGTAACCATTATAATTGGTGGGTCCCATTGAATTGGGTGTAATTGGAGCACCCCAATTACACTTTCCAATTCTTAGAGGGGAGGGTGAGAATTGGGGTAATTACACTGGTAATTATACCCAAATCCAATTTTAAAAAATTATTTTTATACAAAGTTATGAAAATTATATTATAAGCATAAACACTTATAAGTGTTTTGGATGTTTATGGTAAAACGTTTCTTATATTTTAATTTCTAAAAATTATTATAAAAATAAATTTTGTATTTTATAAAGTTATAATAAAAATATATTATTTAAATCCTTAAAAAAAATCTAAAATTATGGTAAAAAATAATATATTTATTTATGATATATTATAAAAAATAATGTACATGTTATAAAATTGGTATAATGTATTTATTTATAAAAAGTTATGACTAAGAAGTATGGACATAGCTTATTTACATGTCCATACTATATATTATAATCATAAAAAAATATTATAGTTTTTTTGTTTATCATTGCTTAACTATAAAAAATACTATAGTTTTTTTTATCAGGTTTAGACAATTTATAAAATCTTTTTTTATTAAGGTTATATATTATAAATTTTATATTACTTTTTACTTAATTTACATATTATAGAAAGAGATATAATCTAGCATAAGTCATTATCCAAATTAAGTTTATAATTAAAACTACAAATTATTTGAACAATGAACCCAAATATTATAAGGTTGATACTAATTATGCAAATAGAAAATGTATTCTTGCACCATATTATAAGATCGATGCTAATTACTGTTTGTCAGTCAAATTAAGTTTATATAATTAAAGCTACAAACTATTATAAGGCTGATGTTAATTACCTTATGTCAGCTAAACACATTTAGGGAATTACAATTTGTTGTAATTACAAGAGTATAATTACTACCCTAATAATTACACTTTCATTCATTTACTCTGTGCTGTCCAAACATATCCTTAACATATCCTTAGTGTGAATATTATACAACAATCATATCACCAAGATTCTTTATACATAGAGGATGATTTTATCTCATAGTTGGAAGTAGGAGAAAACTGGGAGAGGTGGTTGGATAAAGTCTTCATATCATTTACTATGTTAGTGAGATTTGAGAATGATAACACTTGCTTAATTTGGCTTGTTTTTGGTTTTAGGTTATTGTTATTGCCATACATTGATGATCAAGCATATGCAACTGTTGACAATTTGACTTTTCAGGTTGGCATGTCCATTGACCCAAAGCTTCTTGTATCAAATTTTCCTGTCATTGCGGGGACATTGGCACTCTTACTTGGTGGCAAGACCATATTAGTGGCAGTTGTTGGTAAACTTTTTGGTATTTCGATCATATCTGCCATAAGGGTTGGTCTTCTTCTAGCTCCAGGTGGAGAATTTGCATTTGTGGCTTTTGGTGAAGCTGTTAATCAGGTTTCTTTCACTATTAACTAACATCATTTGGTTATGGGATTATCTCATCCACATCTAATAGTTTATCTTGTATTTGGTAAATTTTTAGTTAACCTGTTGGGTTATTGATTTTTACTTTTGAGTTTTGTCAGTGTAACGGTGGTTTGTCATTTGAGAAAGATATATTGTTCACATATTTGTTCCATTATAATTTGGAATATTCGTAAACTGTATCATATATCTTAGGTAAATGGGCTCGTTTTGTTACTAAATCAACAAGAATTGTTGTTCTTTGAATAATGAAATCCAAGTGCTAATATGCAGTGTTTTATCACTTATGCAAGTATTAATGGGGGGTTTTTGGCAGGGAATAATGTCTTCTCAGCTATCCTCATTGTTGTTCCTTGTTGTGGGGATTTCAATGGCCCTCACACCATGGCTTGCTGCTGGAGGCCAGTTAATTGCCTCTCGTTTTGAGCTGCACGATGTTCGAAGCTTATTGCCTGTTGAGAGTGAGGTAACATAATAAAGTATCTTTATGCAGTAAATCTCTTGTCAATATATTAAGCATCTGATTTTGATGTAGTGGGATCTCTAATAGTTATTAATCTGTTTCTTTAACTTGGTTTTATTTCCAGACTGATGATTTGCAAGATCATATTATCATTTGTGGATTTGGGCGTGTTGGGCAGGTATTTATATATTTGCACCCTTGAATTTGAAAAATTAGTCTGAAAGTGTTAATCTGATGAACCTCTTCTCAAATTAGTTAATAATCCGTAAACACATGTCCATAACAATATCGTGTTTTCTCTTTTTCTTTGCGTGTTTTCAGATCATAGCTCAGCTACTTTCAGAGCGCCTAATTCCATTCGTTGCCCTTGATGTGCGGAGGTAACATAATTCTTTTTAAAGAGAAGTCAAATAATCATTTATCATAATGCTTATGATTTTGCAAACATCTGACTCCATCTTAATCTAGGGTATAGATCCGGTGTGTATGCCAATTTAATTCCTCCAAGATACCTGCCCATACCGTGACTCATGAATTTGTCTTTGATTTTCTATAATACCCAATGTATTGATATAGCGCATGATTATGAGCTAGAGATTGATGCATATAAATGTTCACAATTAATGTAAAACATTCGTTTTTGCCTACTATGTGATTGACATTTTTGTTGAAGAAGCTTAAGACATTCATGGAAATAGGCCGACTCATTTTGGAAATGGCCATAAAGTAATTGTACTTTCATAGCCTATACCAGTGGTAGACATCACAAAATAGCAGATATCTAAAGTTCATCAATTAATCATGGCAAGTACTAAAAGTTTCTGCTCCTTTCAGTGATAGGGTGGCAATGGGGCGTTCCCTGGACATTCCTGTTTATTTTGGAGATGCTGGTAGTCGAGAGGTAAGCAAAATTCGTTCAAAATAAACCGACTTGTAGATCACTATTTGACTTCTTTTATACTGGTGATTAGGTCCTTCACAAAGTTGGTGCTGAAAGAGCTTGTGCTGCGGCAATAACCTTGGATACACCTGGTGCCAATTATAGAACTGTTTGGGCTCTGAGCAAGTATTTCCCTAATGTGAAAACTTTTGTCCGCGCTCATGATGTTGATCACGGCCTTAATTTGGAAAAAGCTGGGGCTACGGCTGTAATATTCTTTTACCTTCTACTAAATTTACCTCCTGTGATTTTTCTTCTTCTGGTTTTTCCTTATTCTCTTCTTCCTTGTTGAGCATAGGTTGTGCCAGAAACCTTGGAACCAAGTCTGCAGTTGGCTGCTGCTGTCCTAGCTCAGGTATGATGGATTACATTTTCGAACCCCGAGCACCTTGTTTCCCTTATGCTTTCCTTCGGCCATAGTGGTTTTAACATAGTCTCTGAGCTAGAGATCATGATTTGGATGTGCAACACTTGCATCGGTCACTTATTAATATGATTAATCCTGCGTTAAACCGTGCAGATGTCTTATATTCATCTGTTAATCCGATGCTTCCACTTCTATTCTATTTTTTTTTACTTATATTGATATCTTAAACCATCCATATCGTTTCTTTTCCCTTTTCTTTCTGCAGGCTAAACTCCCAACATCTGAGATTGCAGCAACAATCAACGAATTTAGGTCTCGCCATCTTGCGGAACTAACAGAGGTACTCCCTACAACCCTACTTTTTCCTTTATTTGGTAAAAGTATCATGGAGGCCATTAGAGTAGGAGTCGGACTGCATTTCTCCCTCTATCAAAAAAATGGACAAATTAGTCATTGTATGTTAGATCAAAGAGCAAATTGGTTCTGTTCAAAATTTTATCCATTTCTACTGTTAAAAACTTGTCTCTTTACATCAGTATGAGGTACACGTTGCACGCCTCATGTCATTGTTTGGTTATTCTGGCAGCCATGTTAGTTTTTAACAATAAAAATGGATGAAATTTTAGTAGAGAGCAAAATGCAATCG
Source organism: Gossypium australe (assembly GCA_005393395.2). Lineage (NCBI taxonomy): Eukaryota > Viridiplantae > Streptophyta > Magnoliopsida > Malvales > Malvaceae > Gossypium > Gossypium australe. The sequence goes on along the minus strand of CM016625.1, from coordinate 100,409,903 downwards.
GACTCTTAGTACAGGGGCTTCCATGGTACTTTTACCCTTTTATTTTTGTTTATTTCCTAAGATCTCATGGTATATTTTTATCATAATCCCAACGTGTTTTTACTTCCACAGCTATGCCAAGCTAGCGGAAGTTCTCTCGGTTATGGGTTTTCTCGAGTCACGAATAAACCTAAAACTCAACCGCCGGATTCTTCGGACGATAACCACGTTACTGAATTGGCGATATGAAAGGTTCCTCGTGTTAACCAGGTATAATAAGCCCTCCCCTCCTTTCAGGGGGAAAAACTGTATAGAACAACTACATGCCCCCATTGTTGTAAGTTGTACAGAAAATAGTACAAAAAAAGGACCTTTTTCCAGTAATAACAAAATTTTAAGCGGTTGATAAATTTTTGATGGGACTTTTATTAATTGCTTGTTTTATTCTAAGAGAAAAAGGATCAACTGTTGTTGTACTTTGTCATTAAATGGTAACAGACAGGAAAGGAACATTTTCATAGATTACTGTTTTCATGTTCTTTTCATAGATCGATTGAAATATTTACGTCCTAGTTTAAAATTATAAAATTTTTGATAAATTATTTAGGTTAAAATACTCCGGTAGTGATTTAATTATTGATAATTTTGTTTTTTGTCATTCAATTATGAAAAGGTGTAAAATTGTTATCTAATTATTTGATTTGTCCTTTTTGGTTATTAGGTTAATGGACAATTTTGTGATAATTTTTAAAATTGGTATAATAACTTTATTCTTAAATATTTATATATTATATCAATTTAATTTTGATTATAAAAAATAATCTTTAACATCTACACCTTGTATGTTTTGATATTCTTTTTTTATAATTTTGCTTTTTTTATGTCTTAAAAGAACAAATTTATTAATTAAATTTGGTCGAAAATATATTAAAATTAAAATCTAAAAATTTAATATAATAATTATAATTTTTTATTGTTTTAAATCTAACCTTGAATACTACAAACAAAGCCAAAACTGTAAAAATATACCAAATTATACCATATAAATGTTAGGGAGTTATATTTTTTAGAATCAAAATTAAATTAACATAATGTATAATCTTTGAGGGCTTAAATTACTATTATGTCTATTAAAAACTGTTAAGTTGTATAAAATGTCTGATGGTTGAACCAATCAAACAGGTTGAATTAAGAATCGATAGTTTAAACTGTTCAACTATACAGGTTGAATTAGGAATCGATAGTTTAAACTGTTCAACTACTTATTCAATTATTATGACACTGAATGTAATACTTATTGTATAACATCATCACTTGAAAATTTATATAAATTTTTAAATAATAATGCCTTAAATTCAAAGACAAAGTGAAAAAATAAAAAAACCTAACAGCCATACTCGGGTATTTTTCCTTTCTCTTCTGATTTAAGTTAAATGGAAAAAAAATTGCCATAAACAAATGGAGCTTTATAATATAAGACACAGGTTATATTTATTATTGAGCAGTTCATCCTGCCGGCTTCAATGTATATATAAATACATATATAAATTGCTGCAACCTTAATAAAGTGAATGTCCAAAATTCATGATTCCCTCAAATGATAGTAAAAGAGAATCATGGTGATACCATATTTTCTGCAAGTCCTAAATACCCAAAATTTAACCACTTAGAACTATTACTGAATAATATAAGAACTACATACTTGAGCCAGCACCCGGCTTCCCACTTATTCTTTCCCGTAAACCACTCGATACAACTCGGTAATACCAAGAAGAAAAGCGGTATTGTTCAAGGGTTGCTTAAGAAGAGAGCTTTGCACTGCTTCACTGTATCATCAGGACTTGTAACTACATATGACCAAAATAAAACATTGTCATATTGCCAAGGGAAATTGAATCACTGCATTTTGAGACCATTGAACATTGAGAATCTGTGTAAATAGTTCGAGATAACAACTGACCTGTGTGTCCTACTGTTCTCTCCGATTCATAAATTTCATGATCATTACCTCCCTGACCAGGGAAAAGACCATTAGTAAATGGAATGAAGGTAAAGGCCGAAAGAAAGCCGATTAAAAATGGATAATGACTGTAAGTTTATGGATTTATATAGGGTGGAAGGCAGTAAAAACGGATATACTTCAAATTGCTTTTTGCCTCTACTAAAAAAATGGGCAAATTAGTCTCTATACGTTAGTTCAAAGAGTAAATTGGTCCTTTTTCTTAAAAATTTCATCCATTTGTCCTGTTTAAAATTAGCATGGTTGACAGAATAACTAGATCGTGATACATGATGTGCCACATGTACCTTATGTTGATGTATAAGACTAGTTTCTAACAGTAGAAACGGATGAAATTTTTAACATGACCAGTTTGCTCTTTGACAACTCATTTCTTAAGTAGAGGGGACAAAATGCGATCCAATACAAGGGCCTCCATGGTACTTTTACCGGTGGAAGACCAAAGAAGTGAAAAAAAATGGAGCCAACCTTGTAAGTTTTGTCCCCAAAAAAGTGGATTTCTTGAAACTCTTCAAGATATCTCAAGCAATATGTTTTGTCCCAGCCCTCGGGGAAAACCTATAACGATCAAAACGAAGCAATCACTAATCCTTTTGACGTTCATGGTACTTAAAATGTTGAAACAAACTATATATGTATTACTTACATCAAAGCTTATTTGCCCTCCAATTGAAAATGTCAAGTTAAGGTGAGCAAACTTTTCTCGAAGTACAGACACCATTTGCGGGCGAATATTGTGAACCTGAAACTCGAATAGTTTGATTTATTTAAGTATATGCACCTAAAAAGTACTAAAAGCTAATTTAGCATTGTTGTTTGTTCTCGATTTGGTTTCAAAAGCACATTTTAAACACACTTTCGATGGCAAAAGCACTTCGTTTACGATTGCTTTTGCAGTCAAAAAGTGCTTTTGGACGGCCAAAAATGATGCTAGATGCGCCCTAACTCCGTATATTTTAGATAGCAAAAACTAAAAGGTTATTATATTTTATACCTTGTCGTACTTTTCGAATTCATCCCTTTCTTCTTGGCTACAGTTACGTCCAATCGGAGATACATTAAGCATCCCACTTCGGAATTCAATGAATGTCCCCCTAAACCGAAGAAAAACAATAAAGAGGTGATCTTATTCAACTTGACCGATTAGAGGAATAAATAGAGTTGCAGCAGACTTAAAAAATGAACTCCGTTCTTCCAATTTTCTCACCTTTTTATTGGGATATCCAAGTCAGCAATATAATGCAATGTGAAGTTTATAAATTCCTGCACAATCATTTGCAATCAATGAAACAAATAGCATACACCATTTCTAATGGTAATCAGACATCATCACAAGCGGCTAATGAAAATCAATGGAGTCCTAATGACACTATAAACCGAGCTTTTTTTCTTAACGTAATCCATTTTAGATATCAAATGGAAGAACCATCATATCTAAGAGGGGAAAAAGACTAACCTTCAGCTTATCTTCTCCGAGAAACGACTTCAAACTCTAGAAAAAGGAAACCGAGACCGATTTAATGAAATTAAGATCAACTTATCCAAAAGGGGGAAAAAATTCTTATCATTAGATCTTAAATTTACATCATACGGCAAGAAAACAAGGTGTTTGGACAAAAAGAAAATACATGCTGTGAGTAATACCTGGGTTCCAATGAGTTTCCCGTCTTTATGAGCAACAAGTCCATTTTCAGAAAATACATAATCATAGTCATTAATCACTGCATTTACAGAAAAAATTGTAACTAATAGTTCAATAATCATAGGGACTAAAAAAGAAACAATGAAAACAACAAGGTTTCATAAGCAAACCTGATTTCCCAAGTTGCTCAGATATCTTAATAAGATCAGATCCACCTACTACTCCAACAGTAACAAGCTATAATTGAAAATAAAACAAAGTTCTTTAATAAAAATTGGATCTTTTTTTTTTTTTTTTTTTACTATTTTTTAAAGATTCAACAAAATAAAACCAAAGGAATTGAAGGGTCATCATAAGAAAAATCATATACCTTTCTCAGTTCCTTCATGAACTCCAGCATTTCAGGGGTAGCCACCTATGCCATTTAAATGAAAATGTATCAATTTTCACTTAAATTCAACAACCCAATAAGCATATAATTGAAATTTAAAGGACTAAATATAAAAAAGAGAGATTTACATATATATATATATATATACCTTTCTTGGAGCTGTAAGTGTTCCATCAACATCAAATAAAGCAATCAAACCAGGTTTCTTTAGAGCCATTGAAGTTCCTGCAATCAAAATTACAATGCTTTTAGTTAAAAAAAATAAACCCAAAACATCAAAAGATGCAACTTTTAAGATAAAATATTGAAATTTAAATGGGGATTATAAGAAAGTTATGACCTTTTTGAATATTGATGGAGTTTAGAAAAATGGGTTGTAATTGTAATAGAAAATAAGCAAAGGGAATGAATTTAATGAAGAGCTTTAATGGCGGAACTTAGGGGGAATTAAATAATGTGTTGGGGAGATGAGATCTGGTATTTGAGATTACTTATTGTCAAAGACAAGTCTTTGAGATTAAAGAATGTGTTAGACTATAGCAAATTAGCAAAGGTAGTTTGAAGAAATTTGTTTAGATTAATTGCATAACATGTCCTTAATTTATGGTGTAAATTTTAAATTGGTCTTAAATTTTAAAATATTCTAATCAAAATTTTAAAATATTAGTATCTTATTCAATTAAGTCCTTCCTTTAAACCATCAATATGGGTATCATATGTGAGCTTGGAGTATATTTAAAAGTCGTGGATCATATTGTAAACACATATATATTACTGTATTAACAATTTGAATATGCAATGTCAGGGAAAAAAAAACTTTATAAATTTCATTAACGCTATCTATTCTCTTTATGACATGTTGATCTAAACTATTAATATAAAATGTACACTCATGTTTATAATTTGATATAGTGTTCTAAATATGTTTTAAGTCAAATTCAAATTAGTATTTAGTGGCTAAATTGATAGTTAAGCTGATAGAAGTACTCAATTGATATAAAAATTTATATTTTGAGGATTTAATTGAAGATTTTTAAATTTTGGGTGAGAAAAATCGAAGGAAATTTTTTTATTGACTATCTATAACTTGGATTTTTATTGGTTATTCATAAATTGATTAGCAAAGATAGTCCAAAAATAACTAATTAATTATCCATAAAAGTCACAAAGGAGAGAGATTGGCGGAGAGTGAGGAGACTTATATAAATTTTAGGTCAAATTTTTTTATTAGTCCCTATACACTATATAAATTGTGGATTTAGTCTTTTTTTTTTATAATTTTGCTAAATTTAGTACCTATGTTTTTTTCTAGTCTATTGTACTTTTTAAAATTTGAAATTTAATCCTGACCTAAAACGATAGTAGTTAAATATGTTTGATTAAATTTTAGTTTTGACCCAAACGATAACACATGTAGATTTAGTCCTTGTACTTTTAATTGGATCATTCTTACTCATCCCTATACTTTTCAAAATTTGTAATTTTAGTTTTGACATAACTAACAACCATTAAATCTATTATCAGGCTTTTTTGTGAGACATTATACATATGATGATATGTTTGCCGCATTAAATTTTGGAAACAACAGAATTTAAGTTGATAAATTTAACAACTACCATTTATCAGGACAAAAATTCAGAAATTAAAAAAATACAAGACGAAAAATGACCAACTTAAATCACATGGACTAAATCTACAATTACACTTATATAAAAACCAGTAGCATGTTTAACCTAAATTTTAATACATTTGTGAATTTATATTATTTTTTAGGGTAAACTATACAAATGGTCACCCAGTTATGCTCACATTTCTAGTTTGGTCACCCAACTTTAAAATTTTCATTTTAGGAACTAATGTTTGAATTCGTTCATGTTTTGGTCACTCACCGTTAAATTGATAATGGAAAGTCCTTTTCTAACTAGTATAGTAAAACATTTAGTCCTCAATACTTAATTATTCTTTCAATTTGATCCTAATTCTAAATAATTCAATAAACTTAACCTTTCACATTTACAAAATTCTATAAATTTGATTTTCAAACTTCCTAACCAAAGCTTTTAAAACAGAGGCATTCCACGTCTATTAATAGTTTTATTTACGGTTGAAATTATCCAATTTGATACATAACCCTTTTTGTTTATATTTTTAAGAAGTTAATGTTAGAAATTAACTAAACACCATTAAAAATAATTAAAAAAATACAAATTTTAAAAATATAATATATAATAAAATTATATAAATAATTTAATATTTGTAAAAAAATAATCTTTCACTTTGGCTAGCATAATTTTAGTTTTTAATTAATTTAGTAAATGATTTGACACTAAATCAAATTACTAGTGATATGTATTGCTTATTATGGATTTAAAAATTAAAAAAATAATTAAAAATAAATAGAACACATAATAGTCTCTTAATTAGTTTATAAAATTAAAAAAATAATTATCAATATAACAAAAGGAAATTCAATTAATTCTTTCACATCTTGTTCTTATGAAAAATTAAATGTTAATAATTTTTATTATATAATTATTTATTGAACAATTGGATTTTTCAAAACCATATTTTTTAATTCTTGATTTAATTTCCGATTTCAAGGACCAACTTTAGGACTATTCCTATGTACCTTGAAGGAAACATCCTATTGTTAACAACAAGAGTAAATCTAAAATGTTTTTTTTAAGGTTTTCCATTTTCATTAGCTAAAATTTTATCAATTAAAGGGTGATAAAATATTATATTTAGTAGAAAATTAACGAAAAAAGAAAAGAAAAAAAAGTTTCAAGATAAACTCATTGGTATGAGGAATTATTTTGAAAAATGGCTCGTTAGTTGAAAGAAATTTTTTTTCTTTTTTGGGTTTTACAAATTTATAGATGTGGAATGCTTTTGTTTTAAAAGTTGAAAGCTTTAATTAGGAGGTTTGAGGATCAAATTGATAAAATTTGTAAATGTGAAGGATTAAATTTATTAAATTGTTAAGAATTAGGATCAAATTGATAGAATAAGTAAGTATTGAAGACTAAATGTGGTATTGTGTCAGTTAGAAAAAGGCTTTCCATAATCAATTTAACGACGTGCGACCAAATAGGAATAAATTCAAACGTTAGTGCCTAAATTGAAAAATTTTAAAGTAGGGTGACCAAACCAAAAACACAGGCATAATCGAATGACTATTTGTACAATTTACCCTATTTTTTATACAATTCTTAAGTTACTTATAACTCTCCAACTATTAAAAGACAACAAACAACATAGTAAAAGCATATTTCCAATAAAAAAACCAATTTTCTGTGGAAGAAATGTGAATGAAGCAACCAAATTTAGCTTTTAATGGGATTGGGGTGAAGAAAAGTAGGACTTGGGAAGTTGAACATTTTTGTTTTCACTTTCAAGGAAATTTCTCACCATCACTTATTGTGGAACTCACCTATATCTAGTAAGGTTGGGACCATTTGGCAATTTCTTACAACATACACATTCAAAGGGTTAGAAGAGGAAAGCAAAATGATCGAGTATCGAACCCTGAATCTTATATCTACATAAGTTAGTGACAAAAGTATTATGTTGTATCCTATTCTTTTGTCTCAATTATAAAAAAGAAAAGGATAATTAAATAATGGCACATCATTGTGAAATTTTAAAACTAAATTCATTTAATTTATTTTTAGTGATGTGTCATCATCTAGTTCATACTATATCAATGTTGCTCTTTGATTTACAAATTTTGGATGAAAAATTCAAGATTTGATTTAATTGGTTCATACCATATCAAATTAATATGGTATTCAATTTTCAATATTGATAACCTTTTTATTTTATTCTCTTTGCAAAAACAAGTAGACTACAATTATAGTACAATTGTAAATACATGTTTGAGCAACTATACAATTATCAAATTAATATAAAGCACAAATAGACTAAAAATTGAATTAACCCGAATAAAAATTATAATAATTGGAACTAAAACTCATACATAATAAAACTTAAACTTGAATATTCAAGAACCCAAAACCTCAAACCTTTGCTAACAGGTCCATAGCATTTTTATCTTATTCTCAATTACACATTTATACCCACAAAGTGAAATGAAAATGAATTGCCAATGTCTTTTATTAGAGTCATAGTCTCATAGATATTCACAAGCAAATTAACTAAGTGTTGAGTGCAGTGATAAGTTACATTATCTTTTTAAAGAGAGTTATTAGATTTGAATATTAGAAGTAACTTTATTAATAGGGATAGCTACGAATTTTGAAATAATTATATGATCAAAATTCTGATTGTTCCATCCTAACAAAGAAGTGGCCAGAAGGGCCATTATTGGGCAACAAAACCAACCTCACAGCACTCTCAGCTCCTTCTTCAACAGGTAATAGGCCAGTATTGTAGTTGATGTCAGTTTTGACAGAGCCAGGGCAAACACAATTGATTTGGAAACTTGGGTATTTTTTAGCCAATACCCTTGCATAGCCATTCATGGCTGCTTTTGAGATGGAATATGTTGCCAAAAGTGTAGGCCAACCTTTGGCTTCTAATGAACCTTCCTTGAAATCATTCATAAATATTCTCAGTACTTGATCCACTTTGTCTTCTGTGAGGTTTTCAGCATCTCCTAGTACTGCTTTTGCCCATTCATTTGATATTTTCTGAAAATTCAATCCAATTAATTCAATTTTGAATATTCAATTTGATTTTAAGTATAAAAAGTTAACAGTCTAAACTTATTTCAACTTAAAAAAGGAGAACAACCCAAGTAACTTGAAATGATTTGAAGTTGATATGACTTGACTTGAAAATTAAATTGACAAACTTGAATGACCTAAATCTAAAATAATCTAAACTCGAAATTACTTAAGAATTTTAAAAACTAAATTCAATCGACTTGAAAAGCATAATTAAGGTTCGCAAAGAAAACTAAACCTAAAAAATTACTCAAAACTCATAAAGATCTTAAATCCTAAAATGACAAAAACTCAAAATGCTCAAATAAACAATCCAAAATAACAAAAACTTAAGATGACTCAAATGACTTGAAACTGAAAATAATCTAAATTGATTTGACTTAAAGTAACCTGAATCAAAATAACCAAATTCTCCCATATGAAAAGGTAATGAAAACACTATATGCTTGGTTTTCTCAATTAAAACACGCTAATCAAAATTGTAGTATAATTATGGTATCACCATAAGTATATTCTAATATGTAAAAAAAAAAAATCAAGTTCGAATATTGGAAATGTTATTGTTAGGAAGGTCAACCAATCATTTAAGAATAGTAAAATTGACAAAAAAATATTTTAATTAAAAAAGAGACGAGGTTGACCGTAAAAGTACTAGAGAAGCCCTTGTACTTAGGGTTCTTCTACGAAAAAAATGGATAAATTAGCCTTTATACGTTTTAAAATGTGCAAATTAGCCCATCTATTAAAATTTATCTATTAAATGATGATTTAGAACGATAGTTTAAATGGTTAATTACTAATTTGACCCCTAAACTATAGATAAAATGTCGTTTTAATTTTTTTTTTTAAATTTTCTTAACCATAATTTTAATTTTTTTAAAAAAATCTCAAAAATAAATATAAATTATTAAAACTTATGTTAAAACAAAATCAAACTCAGATTTATTAAAACCAAAACTTACATTCAAAGAAGCTCTTTTTGGGTATGTTTTTATTTTTTTGAAAAATTGAACTCTCTTTCAATAACGGACAAATATTTTCATTTTTAGTAAAATTCTCGATTTGATGATAATTATCTAATACAATGATACACTAATCATATTTTTAAAAATAATTTAATTTTTTAGGATTATTATTAAGAAATTTTTTTAAAAAAATCAAAACGATATTTTAGTTATAGTTCAAGAATCGAATTAGCAATTAACCATTTAAATTAATATTCTCCACCATCATTTAACTGATAATTTGCATGTTTCGAAATGTGTAAAAGTTAATTTGTTCATTTTTTTCAATAAAGAGACCAAAATGCAATCTGCCCCAAACTAAACTTTTACCGGGGTAGACCTCATTTACCTTTAATTGCCCCATTGAAGAATAAATATTTATAATTCTTGGTGAATCAGATAAGTGGAGAAGTGGGAGGAGTGTTTCACACACTGTTTTGACACCATAATAGTTTGTTTTGAGGCATTCCTCACTTAACTCATTTGTTTCCATCAATATTCCACTCCAGTTGACTGTAGCAGCAGGCTGAAATTAAGCCACAACTAACTCAATTTCATTTCCAACCCTAAATCCCTGGATTTCTCCAAATGAAATAACAAGTTAAGCCATGAAATCCAGATTACCTTGCCAAGAACACCAGCTCTTAAAGCATCTTCATCTGCTTTTACTCCACCAATTCCAGCATTATTCACCTACATACAATTTCAATCAAATAATTATAACAACCTAGACTTCTCACTTCAGCTGTCCAAGTTGATTTGAATCTATTCGGGTTTTAAAATTTTCTACTCTTTTTAAATTCATGTAAAATTTAAGTTCAGCTTAAGATCATTAGAGTTTGCCGATAAGGTTTTTTCAAGTAGCTTAATTTTGGGGTTTGTGTCATTTTACATTCGGATTGAGGTCATTTCGAGTTTAAGTTTGTTTTTTGTTGGAATCATTTTAGGTTCAAATTATTTCGAGTTTAAGTCATTCAAATTTGTCAGTCACACTTTTCAGGTTAGACCATTTTAAGTTTGTAAATCATTTCAAGTTTGAGTTGTTTTTGAGTTTGATTCAAATTGTTGACTTTTTATATTAAATAGAATAGAACATAGGGCAGAACGTCCTTAAAACTAGAGGCATTGCGTCTCTCAAAATTTTGGAAAATTTTCATTATACTTTTTATAATTTTACTTTTTACAATTTTTGTTAATTTTAATTAGATTATTCAAATTTTTTTGAAAAATTTCATTAATCCTCTAAAAAGTTTTAAAATTTTTAATCAAAACCCTAAAATTTTTTTGGAAATTCTTAAAACCCCTAAAACTTTTAAAAGTTTTATATAAGTCCATCAGGTCACTTATTGGATCGGATTTAAATTCAGGTTAAACAAATCAGTGTTTGAACTATGTTTGGAACGCAATAATTAGATATAGAAAAAAAATAATCCAAGAAGGTAGAAAAACCAAATGATTTTACCAAGATATCAAGCCTTCCAAATTGAGTCTTTACAAAATCTGCCAAACTCGAAACACTCGCTGGCTCCGTCACGTCCAGTTGATGAAACACCACAGTTTCAGAGAACCCAAACTGTTTCAATTTTCCGACGGCTTCAACACCATTCGTCTCGTCTCTAGCCGTCAACACCACCGTCATACCCTTTGTAGCCAACTGCTTGCATATTTCAAATCCAATGCCCCTGTTTGAACCCGTAACAACTGCATACCTATTTAAGGAACAACAATGGAGCTTAGCTTATTTATGCTTAATTGCTAAATAAATACATATAAATATCTGGGTAAATTGGTTATTAGTAAGTTAAACCTTTTTTTGTTTAAATTATTTGGCAGTTAAGTTATTTTTACAAAAAAGAAAAAAAAACTAGGTATCAAACTTTAAATGATGATTTAAATAGTTGAGTAACTATCTTACAACCTTTTAAAACTAAATGAATTTAGCAACCTTGAGCGTAAACATATATATACCTCTTTGTTGGCTGATCTGCCATTGGTACAGAAGCTGGAAATGGATCTGAAAACTTTGGGGTGAAGATAACAATGGAAAAATGATTAAACTTTGGTCAAGTTGTTATGGTTACCCATGGAATCTTTTACAATTTTTGCTAAATAAATAAATGGATGAGGATCCATTGAGAGTTACAGAAAGAGAGTTAATTGGGCACCTTGTTGCTCTCTTTTAGGACATTGTTTGCAGATAATAATAAAAAAAATGGAAGCAGCTGCATCGAGCTGCTTGTCGTTTTGTATGAGAGTTAATTCTCTATTCACATTTAGGAGCAACTCTGGGATCCTTCTTAAGACAATGGGGCTTTATATGTACAAACACATGGGTTTTCGTTAGTCAAATAAAAATCTACATGAGCTGTTTTAGCAGTTTAATACATTTTTCAAATACATCCAAGGGCACACACAAATGATCTTCCATGACTCAACCAACAATTGTTGTGAAAGTCCCCTCAGGCCTCATGAAAAGGTATAGATAGTTTATCTCTACCATCTTTCAGAAGACACTTTCACGATTGATAACTTGGAAAATTCTCAAACCTGATATCAACAGAAATATACTTTGAAAGTGGAAAGGAAAATCATTGGATCTTAAACCATATTAGTAGTTACTCAACTATATTTTATTTCTTTTTTGGTCACTTAACTATAAAAAATTACAAAATGACCACCCAATTATGTTTTTTGTTTTATCACTCAACAATGAAAAGTTACAAACAAGCCACTCAACTATCTAATTTTGTCATTTTTAATTACCCAACTCTGAAAGTTACAAACAAAACAAAATAAAATAACTTAAAATGAGGTTCTAATTCAAAACGTTCGATGGACAAATCCAAAACTAATCAAACCCATTCAATTGACAAGTTTACACAAAAAAAATATTTTTAATTCTTCTATTCAAATAATAACTCTATTTTTATCTAATAACTTTATTTTAAAATTAACATTGCTTTTTTAACTAACAATTCTAATTTAAATTTTAATTATTTTTTAATGTGTAACTATCACAAATAATGTATTTTAAGGGTATTAACATAATCACACCTCTCAAATATGTAGAATAATTCTTACTATTGCATCAAACAATTTGTGAAATACAACAGATAATATGTGACGAAGCTTTTTGTTTTTGCTTTTACTTACTTTTAACAATTTGTTTCAATTTAAGATTGATTATAGTTATTTAAATTATAAAAAGTTGTTTGTGGAAATAAATTTAAAATATTTTCGACTTTTTAATTTTTAATTTTTAATTTTAAAAAATACTTTATTTTTAAATTTTTTACTTAATTATTGTTAAACCAATGATTTACAAAGAATGTAAGTGTAACATCAATTTTATGATACCCGCAAACATATTGCAAGTTGAATCCTTGAGTGTTTTAACTTTAATGCCTCTTTTATTATTATTGGTATTTACATAATGATATCCGCAAACATCATAAATTCGATCTTCAAAATAATTAAATTACATTAGGAGTCATCCAATTGTATTTTCTTTTGTCACTTAATTATAAAATAATCACTACACTCTTTTTTTTTTGTCACCCAACAATGAAACGTTACAAGTGAGCTATTCAACTATCCAATTTTATCTTTTTTGGTCACCCAACTATAAAAGATTACAAAATGGTCACTCAACTATGAAAAATTACAAATTAATCAGTAGACTATTCAATTATGTCTTTTTTAATCACCTATATATCTTTTTTTTGGGGGGAATTTCTATTGTTATGTTAGCGAGTTAATGACCAAAAAAGGAAAAAAAAAATAGTCGAGAGTCCAATTTACAATTTTTCATAGTCGGATGATAAAATAAAGAGTAAATTCACAAACAGTCACTCAACTTTGGATTACCTGACAAAATAGTCACTCAATTTTTAATTTAGTCACTCAAATTTAAAAAAAATAACAAATTAGTCCTTTTAACAGCACTATTTAAGAGGCCTAGGCAATAAAAGAAAAAGAGAAAAAGAAAAATAAGAGAAGAAATGGAGAAGAAGAAAAAAAGAAGAGGAGGAGAAGAAGAGAAAATGGAAGGAGCTTCATACCAGCGATGGATTTACTGGTCATCGGCCTCGTTGCAGTAAATTATGGCAAATGGTACTAGTAAATTATGTCTAGATTTACTAGTATTTGATGTTTCGTACTTGCAGACGGTTCTAAATTGCAAGGCATAATTATGCCTGGATTATAACTTACATTCGAGTTTCAATTTGTGGCAAAGGGTTCTAAGTTGCAAGGTACATTTGAACCGATTGTCAGCAGAGGAAAAAAGGTGAAGAAGGAAGAATTGAATTTTAAAGTGAAAGTGAAGGATATGGAGCCAAACCATGAGAAAGAAGAGAAGGCCAAGGTCGAACTTGAATTGAAGACCAAATTGGTAGAGAAGGAAAACCCAAGCATAAGGAGGATAAGGGGGAGAAACATAAAGAGAAAGAGAAAGATAAAGATAAAGAAAAATAGAGGATAGTGAAATTGAGAAATAAAGAATAAAGAGGAGAAAAAGAAAGAGAGGAAGGAGAAGATGCACAAAGATGAAGAAGATGACTAGAACACAGAGAAGAAAAAAAGAAAAAAATGACAAGGAGGCGAAGATGTAGAAAGAAGGAAAATACGAGGATAAAGAGGTGGTAAAAGAAGATGAAGAGAAAGAAAAGAAGCATAAGGAGAAAGAAGTTGAGAGAGAAGAAGATGAAGAGAAAAAAACAAAAGAAAAGAAAAACTATGAATGGTAGATTGAACATGGATATTGAAATTTCTTGATTCTCACGATTTCATGTTTAATTTTTTTTTTGGGGGGGCTTGTTAGCTTATAATTCTCGTAATTGATTAAGAGCATCAATGAATCCTTATTTATGTAATTGTATTGTTTAAATCTTCGTTAATAGCTTGCCTTTTTTAGCAATTTGATTTTCTAATGATGAACAACTTCGTTTAATTATTGCTGAATTGGGAACTAAATGAGTTAATTAAGTCATTTATTGATTAAACAAGTGCAAAATCTAACTTAATTTAAGCAAGATATTAGATTAGAATATGGATACTGATACTTATCATCTCAAATCTTCTATAAAGACTTTGAAATTAGGATTTTTCATAGTTCTTAGGCATTTGGGATAAGATAGCTTATTATTGGTTAATTGACCCCTCTTGAATTTTTTGCATTTGGGATAATATTTTTCATTTTTACAATTTTGTATACAGTTGTAGATATTACTTCTTGATTTAGAAGCGTTTAAGCTCTATGACTTGTAAGCTGCATGCGTCGATTTTATGGTTATGCTGACGAAGTGTCGATCTAGAACTCGAAACCTGATGATTGAATGGATAGAAGACAACGTATAGCGATTTTTACCACGGCAAGTCTAACATGGATGATTGGAACTGCAATAAACCCTTTGTTTTGTGCCGCTTATCTAGCCAAAGGTGGAGACAGAAAGATCACATTGGTGATTCCTTGGTTGTCTTTGAAAGATCAAAAACTAGTATACTCAGACAATGCTATGTTTGGTTCACCTTGGGAGCAAGAGTCTTATATTCGTCAATGGCTTGAACGGCGGATTGCATTTATACCTGATTTCGGTATATGCTTTTATCTTGTGTTGAGCATTGGTCTGCAATGCAACAAGTAACCAGCAACTCATTCAGCAAGTCAGCATCGAGACTGAACCAAAAGCAACCTAGTGATTTTGTTTCATTTTGCTCTTTTGTAACTTGATCAAGTTAGCTTGTAACTTGATATCAAGAGTTAGTAAATCTAGATTTGAATTTGATGGATGTAATAGCTGACATTATCAGCTTTGCTTTTGTGTATTACATAAGTTAACATTGGTTAAGCTTAGTGGGAGTAGTTAAGTCATTATGTAATTGTCATCTTGACTTTGTAACTCATGTATATATATTTTTACATTCTTCAATGAAACATAGTGATAATTTTCAGCCATCATTTTATGTACTCAAGTTCTTCTTGCTAAGTTTTCTTTTTTTTCTTTTGTTTTGTTTTCTCATATGATCACATGCAAAACTTCATGCAAGGTGTTTGCTAAGTTGCTGTAATGTTCCAACATCCTGGAAAGGTAATCGCACACCTTTAACAAATTCCTAAAGTTAAATGAACATAGTTTATTTAAACATCAGAACCATCATTTAATTACCATGGTGACAATCTGTGATGCAGTTTGCTGTAGATAAAAGAAGCATAATTCCTGTAGGAGACATATCGGAAATCATCTCTGATGAAGAGGCAGATATTCCTGTCATCGAGGAGCCCGGGCATCTTACGTGGTTTCATCAAGGGAAGAGATGGAAAACGAAATTTCGCCTCGTCATAGGAATAATGCATACCAATTATTTGGAGTACGTAAAGAGGGAGAAAAATGGACGATTGCTAGCATTTCTTCTGAAATATTTAAATAGTTGGGTTGTTAGCATCTATTGCCATAAGGTAAGCTTCCTAATAAGCCTTGATTTTTCTGTGCTTGCCAACAAGTTAATGCGACTTTTGCTTGATATTTATAGGACTATACAAAATTTGCATGGTTGGATACTTTATTAACTTGTTAGGCTAGATTATTTAAGACAAAGTTGCAATCTACATTGCCTCGGGTGAGATATTGTTCCGACCTAACAGGAATCAATGCCACCTTGTTGGTCCACTAGAATGATATGTGTCTCTGATTTTACTAGCATAGTCTAGCTGTTGATGCTGCTGACAGAGAAGAAAGGAGCACTAGGAGAGAAGAAAATCAAATTCCTCGCCTCTCCAAGTGTTGATATTATATTATATTATAATATAATTAATTTCATCTAATTGTAATCATGTTGTTATTGCAGGTAATTAGGTTGTCTACTGCCACTCAGGATTATCCCAGATCCATCATCTGCAATGTTCATGGAGTTAATCCCAAATTTCTCGAGGTAGGCAAAAAAAATTTTCGAGCAACAACAGAGCCGTAACCAAGCCTTTGTTGGGAAGAAACCGAACAACCGAACGGAAGCGAAGCATAACCGGTGTTCTTTCTCTCCCTATAACTCTTGTCAAATATTATGGCAAGCACAATAGCACAAAAATATTTGTTCTCTAGCAACCTATCAACCACAAATTAACCAATGCAACCACAACAAAAATAATAAATAGAGACATCGATATTTTTACGTGGAAAACCTCTCTAAATCAAGGGTAAAAAACCACGGGACTTTAGAGTCCGATCAAAAAACCCCACTATAATCAAATGTTCAGCTACAAGATCACAATATCAAGCCTACAACAAGCATTCAACTCCAACAAGGCTAATAATATGTAATCTTTAGCAAAAGAGAGAAAAACAGGAGAACATCACCAAAATAGTACCTGTTGTAAAACAGGTATTTCTGATGCTACAGAACTTGGATGAAAAATCCGACCGTACAAAGTCAAAAACACCTTGTCGTCTAGCTGCTGTCCAAAAATCAGCTCAATCGAACCACGGATGGACCTCCGATCGAAGAGTTGATCACAGCTGCTCCAAACTTGAAAAACTGATTTTTGCTTTAGTCTTTCTCTCTGTTTCTCGCCTTCTATTTTCTCTCAAAAATTTGATTTTTGGCTCTCTGACGTTAAACAAAAATTGGCTGCCTACACCACCTTTAAAAGACAAAAAGGACAAAAGAAAATGATAGAAAAAAACAAAAGAAATGATGAAAAGGAAAGTACCATGTTTTATGGCAGGTTTTGAAGGATTCCCACATAGTGGGACCCTCTCAACAAATCTCCCCCTCCGACTATGTGGGGAATGCCTCCATGCCAGAGATCAAACAACATGCTTCAAACTTTCCTCTTGGTAAAGCCTTCGTCAACATATCAGCACCATTATCATCAGTATGTATCTTCTCAAGCTCTAACAACTTAGCTTCAAGAACATCTCGCATCCAACGGTACCTCACATCAATATGCTTAGATCTAGCATGAAAAGTTAAGTTCTTACCAAGATGAATAGCACTCTGGCTATCACAATACATGACATACTTCTCCTGAGGCAAACCAAGCTCATGCATAAACTTCTTCATCCAAAGCATCTCTTTGCACGCTTCGGTTGCTGCAATGAACTCTGAGTCGGTGGTGGACAATGCAACACACTTTTGCAATATCGATTGCCATGCCACAGCTCCCCCTGCATAAGTGATCAAGTAACCTGAAGTAGATCTCCTCGAGTCAATATCTCCGGCCATGTCTGAATCTGTATAACCAACAAGAACAGGTTTCTCATTGCCGAAACAAAGTTTCATGTTGGAAGTGCCACGAAGATATCTCATAATCCACTTCACTGTATTCCAATGCTCTCTACCTGGATTAGAAAGAAAACGACTGACTGTACCAACGGCATAAGCCAAGTCTGGTCTCATACAAACCATTGCATACATCAGACTCCCCACGGCTGAAGAGTAAGGAATTTTCTGCATCTCTTCCTTCTCCTTTTCTGTGGAAGGACTATGCTTAACACTCAATCTGAAGTGAGTAGCAAAGAGAGTGCTCACTGCTTTAGCTTTGTCCATGCTAAACCTTTGAAGTACTTTCTCGATGTACCTCTTTTGTGATAACCATAATTTCTTGGCCTTTCTATCACGTGTCAATTTTATGCCAAGAATTTGCTTTGTTGCCCCCAAATCCTTCATTGCAAAGGATTTACTCAACTCTTGCTTCAACTTCTCAATTCTAGAAGCATTCTGACCAACTATAAGCATGTCATCAACATAGAGCAAAAGAATTATAAAATCATCACCAGAGAATCTCTTAACAAACACACTATGATCAGAAGTAGTCTTCTTGTAGCCTTGCTCCCCCATAACAGACTCAAACTTCTTATACCATTGCCTTGGAGCTTGTTTCAAACCATACAAGCTCTTCTTCAATCTGTACAAGTCTTTTTTCCCTTGTGCAACAAACCCCTCTGGCTGCTCCATGTAAAGCTCTTCTTCCAAGTCACCATGAAGAAAAGTAGTTTCACGTCCATTTGTTCAACCTCTAAGTCATAACAGGCTGCCAAACTCAGTATAGTTCTGATAGAGGACATCTTCACAACCGGAGAAAATATTTCTTCAAAATCAACCCCCTTTTTCTGAGTATAACCCTTGATGACCAATCTAGCCTTGTATCGTGGAGATGAAGACTTCTCTTCTTGCTTCAACCTGTAAACCCACCGATTCTTCAAGGCTCTTTTGCCCTTGGGGCAATTTCACCAACTCAAAGGTATGGTTCTCATGCAAGGATTGAAGTTCATCTTTCATCGCTTCAACCCACTGATCTTTACATTCACTCTCCATAGCCTCTTCATAACATTCAGATTCTCCCCCGCCAGTCAAAAGAACATATTCATCAGAAGAATACCTGACAGAAGATCATCGATCTCTGGAAGACCTTCGAAGTGGAACTGTTGGTGGAGCTATAGGAGCTTGTTGTTGATCATTCACAACATCATCCATGGGAACATCAAAGTCACCTATATCCTGATGGTCATCAGTAACATCACCATGCATATCATCCTGGATAGGACCTGGTGAAGAGTTTAGGGGAACCGGATTCACATCAATCAAATCATCGCTGTCTTGTGAATTCACTTTCTTCGTCTTATCAATGTCATCAATGGTCTGATCCTCAATGAAGACAACATCTCTGCTTCTCACGAGTTTCTTCTGAACTGGATCATAGAGTCTATAACCAAACTCACCATCTAGACCATAACCAATGAAAATGCATTGTCGAGTCTTGGCATCCAACTTTGATCTTTCATCCTTTGGAAAATGAACAAATGCTTTACAACCGAACACACGTAGGTGATCATATGACACGTCTTTGCCAAACCAAACTCTATCTGGCACATCACCTCGCAAAGGAACACTAGGAGACAAATTTATCACATGTGTCACCGTATTCAAAGCTTCAGCCCAAAATGATCCTGGCAGCTTTGAATCTGACAACAAACATCTGACTCTCTCGATCAGTGTTCGGTTCATTCTTTCAGCTAACCCATTTAACTGCGGAGTCTTTGGTGGTGTTCTCTGATGTCTGATTCCCTGTCGCAGACAATACTCATGGAATGGCCCTGTGTACTCGCCACCATTATCAGTATGAATGCACTTCAACTTCTTCCCTGTTTCTCTTTCAACTGATGCTTGAAACTGTTTAAACACCTCAAAGACTTGATTTTTAGACTTCAAAGTGTAAACCCATAGCTTTCTTGAACAGTCATCAATGAAAGTCACAAAATAAAGTGCACCGCCAAGTGACCTTACTTTTATCGGACCACAAACATCTGAATGGACCAACTCTAGCAACTCTGATCTTCTATGAGGAGGATGGCTTTTAAAAGAAACTCTTCTCTGCTTTCCTGCTAGACAATGAGCACAATCCTTCAATGTAGCATTCTTCAAGCCCGAAAGTTGATTCTTCTTCGCTAAACAGTTAAGCCCCTTCTCACTCATGTGACTAAGTCGTT
This sequence comes from Gossypium australe, assembly GCA_005393395.2. Taxonomy (NCBI): domain Eukaryota; kingdom Viridiplantae; phylum Streptophyta; class Magnoliopsida; order Malvales; family Malvaceae; genus Gossypium; species Gossypium australe. The sequence goes on along the minus strand of CM016625.1, from coordinate 100,389,695 downwards.
TATGCCACAACTCAGTTGAGCTGTCATTCACTGTCACATTCACCGTCTCTCGAGAAGCTGAAGCTTGCATCAAATATAAATTTGAACTCTTCTTTCCTTGAGCCACAACCAATGAGCCTTTAGTCAGCTTCCACTGCCCCTCACTGAAGGTGTTACAGAATCCCTCATCATCAAGCTTTCCTGCAGAAATCAAATTCAAACGGATATCTGGTGCATGTCTGACATCCTTGAGAGTTAACTTTGTTCCATTGTTACTCACCAAGCTAACATCTCCCATACCAACAACCGGAACCAAACCGTCATTACCCATCTTCAATACCCTAAAATCACCAGGAGTATAAGATGTGAAGAAATCCTTCCTCGACGTGACATGAAGTGATACACCAGTATCAATCACCCAACTAGTCTCATCACATGCTAGGTTGACCAAATTCTCATCACAAATGACCAACAGATCTTCACGAGTAATAGTAGCAACACGCTCGAATTTTTCATCATCATTCTGATTGTGTTTATCACCACCACCTTTGTTCTCTTTCTTCCACTTGAAGCAATATTTCTTGATATGGCATTTCTTACCACAGTGATGACACTTAAGATTCTTGTATCTTGATCTTGATTTGCTTCGGTTTTTATCTCTACCCTTTCCATCTTTGTTTCTGTTCCTCCCCCTGTTCTCGGTAACCAACACCTCGGACTGTGATGTAGAACCCTGAGATCGTCTTCTGACCTCTTCATTCAACACACCACTCTTAGCCAAATCCAAGGTAATAATACCCTTTGGGGCAGAATTAATGAGCGAAACCCGAAAAGTCTCCCAAGGGTCTGGTAGAGTAGCAAGCAACCAAAGCCTTAAAATCTGGTCATCAAATTTGACACCCATACCAAGCAACTGATTCATCATGCTCTGAAATTCACTCACATGGTCAGTTATAGACGTTCCTTATTTGTATTTCAACGCCATTATTTTCTTTAGCAAAAACAACTTGTTATTGCCTGACCTCGAAGCATACAAGCTTTCAAGCTTCTCCCACAATGTTCGAGCATGTGTCTCCTGATCAATGTGATTCTAAACATTTTCTTCAACAAATTTTCGAATAAAGCCACACACTTGTTGATGCTCAAATTCCCATTCTTCATCACTTTTCAAATCGGGTTTTTGAGTAGCAAATACCGAAAGATGCAGAGCCTTCACAAACAACAAGTCCTTCATTTTATTCCGCCAAAGTTGATAATTTGTGCCATTCAACATAATCATCTTGCTCGTATTGATTTCCATATTTATTTGACAGAATAACCGAGCTCTTGATACCAGTTTGTTGGGAAGAAACCGAACAACCGAATGGAAGCGAAGCACAACTGGTGTTCTTTCTCTCCCTATAACTCTTGTCAAATATTATGGCAAGCACAATAGCACAAAAATATTTGTTCTCTAGCAACCTATCAACCACAAATTAACCAATGCAACCACAACAAAAATAATAAATAGAGACACCGATATTTTTACGTGGAAAACCCTCTAAATCAAGGGTAAAAAACCACGGAACTTTAGAGTCCGATCAAAAAACTCCACTATAATCAAATGTTCAGCTACAAGATCACAATATCAAGCCTACAACAAGCATTCAACTCCAACAAGGCTAACAATATGTAATCTTTAGCAAAAGAGAGAAAAATAAGAGAACATCACCAAAATAGTAGCTGCTGTAAAACGGGTATTTCTGACGCTACAGAACTCGGATGAAAAATCCGACCGTACAAAGTCAAAAACACCTTGTCGTCTAGCTGCTGTCCAAAAATCAGCTCAATCGAACTACGGATGAACCTCCGATCAAAGAGTTGATCACAACTGCTCCAAACTTGAAAAACTGATTTTTGCTTTAGTCTTTCTCTCTGTTTCTCGCCTTCTATTTTCTCTCAAAAATTTGATTTTTGGCTCTCTGACGTTAAACAAAAATTGGCTGCCTACACCACCCTTAAATGACAAAAAGGACAAAAGAAAATGATAGAAAAAAACGAAAGAAATGATGAAAAGCAAAGTGCCATGTTTTATGGCAGGTTTTGAGGGATTCCCACACAGTGGGACCCTCCCAACAGCCTTCACCAAAGGGGCTTACTACATTGGGAAGATGGTTTGGAGCAAAGGCTACGGGGAACTACTTAAACTTATTCGTGATCACCAAAAGGAGTTAGCTGGTCTCGAGATTGATATGTATGGCAATGGAGAAGACTCCGATCAAGTTAAGGAAGCTGCTAACAAGCTGAAACTTGTAGTTAGAGTTCATCCCGGTTGTGATCATGCTGATCCTTTATTCCATGAGTAAGCCTCATTTTGTCCCCCACTCTCTCTTCTTGTCTGGACCGGGATCAATGAATGTTGATTTTTTTCTTTTCTGGTTTTCCCCTTCAGTTACGAAATATTCTTGAATCCTAGCACCACAGATGTTGTTTGCACAACCACAGCCGAAGCATTGGCTATGGGAAAAATCGTTATTTGTGCCAATCACCCCTCGAATGATTTCTTCAAGCAGTTCTCGAATTGACGAACTTATGATGATGGCAACGGTTTCGTTGAAGCCACACGTAATGCAGAGCCTGCTCCATTGACCGATGCACAGAGGTACGAGTTGTCATGGGAGGCAGCAACAGAGCGGTTTTTAGGAGTTTAAGAACTCAACCAGGTCGTTGCAAAAGAACTGGATAAAAATCAGTCAACGATGTTCGCATCGATATCTTTAAACCTGCAGAAGAACATGGAGGCAAAGTCAGCATATCTTCATTACGTGGCTTTAGGATTTGAAACAACTAGAAGAGCATTTGGTGCAATTCCTGGGAGCTTGTATCCCGATGAAGAGCAATGTAAAGAACTTGGTTTGTTCACGCTTAGAGGGAGAGTAGGGTCCAAAAAAGATAATTGATTGAAACATTCTTTGCAATTCAATGCAGTCCAATTACATTGTCCAATTATTTATGCACATCATTTATTGGTAAAATTTCTTTTTGAAGGTTTTTACTTTAAACAGGATGAAAATTGCTTAACAGATGAAAGTAGAGTTCTCCATTTTGACACGATTTTGAAAGCCGGCTTCATTGATCTGAATTTAGTTTTATTTAATTTGATAAAGAATCACTGGAACTCCTCGGGGAGGAAGAGAGTAGATGCTATGGCTGCATCTCGAAATGATCGATAAACGGAGTGCATATCATTAGGCGTAACCAAATAACTTGAACAGAATCTTAAAAAGTATAAATTTCTTTTCAATAAATTTAGATTATGATAGAGAAAATTGCAGAGTATTGTAAATATACAAATGAGATAATGAAACCATCTTTTCTAAACATATTTATTAAGAAATACAAAGATCCAAAATGGCCAAGTGCAATCTTGTGATCATCTACCAAGAAACTGCTAAATGCATTTTTGTGATTCTTGACCACACTGCAATGTTACTTCTGAGGATCATAAAAGAACAAGTTCACAATACTTTCTTGCAAGGATGCATGCAGGACCTTCATCTCAACCATTAACTGATCCATTAAATGCTCCTCTTTCAGCTTCTTATTTTAGGTGCTTAAACAATGAGATAATTGGTTAAAAAGCATTTAATCCAGAATCAATATTAAGAAATGCAACTAAGATTTTAAAAACACGACATCCATCATTAGAAAAAAATATATATTTCAAATTAGAACATAGACTGCAAATTAACCCTACAAGATCTCCTAAACTCGAAAACAAAACATATGCAAGATTTAATCATTAGCAGGTGATAATTCATTTTAGAACCAATTTCACCTAAGCTGCACTATTGGTTCTTCACTGATAACAAATATAAGGTCAGCTCCTATATTTCTATTAGTAGGATTCAAATAAATATGTTAAAGTATTTAATTTTTGTATTTTTTTTATTGGCAAATAGATGATAATAAGATGAAGGTAAGTAATTTGTTTCTTTCAATTTTAAGCTAAATTTGATTGAGTTAATTATATTATATGCTATCTTTTAATTTTTTAAAAATTATATAACAAAAGATTTAATGTTTTAAAAATGTTATCCAAAATTTAAATGAATATATATATATATTTATAATAAAAAACTAAAGCAAATTTAATATTTCAAAAAAAAATTATCCATACAAGCAGACAATTTTAAAATGATTTAACAATATATTTTTTATAAAATTTTAATGTTTTTTTAAATATATGCAAGTTAAGTCCTCTCAATCTAATAAAGAAAAATGTCTCTATTTATAGGTCAAGTCCCCTCAATCTAATGGTTACAAAGAATATGAGTGTAAGATCAAATTTATGACAATTAAATAAGCTATAGAGAATTTTAGAATTTCTATAACATTTTGCTACGGTCTACAAGCTTTCAAACCTTTCTATAGAGCTTATGGGTCTTCAACATGTTTTTAAAAAGTATAAAATTTATTTTTTAAAATTATTATAAATTATAAAAAATAAAAAAATTAATTATTGACATGGCATGCCACATGAATTCTATATTAATGAAGCCGTTAACTTTTTCATTCGTTCTAACCTGATTGTTTTTGTAAAGTTGGAAAATCAAATAAATTAGTTTGTCATTATATATATAAGTAAAAGTAAATGTTAAATCGCTTTATTATAGGACTAGATTAAATTAATTCCTCTACTATTAAATATATTAATTTAGTTGTTTAATTAATTTAATAATAGATAAACTATTTTAATATGATTCGTATAATATAAAGAAAAAGAGTGAGTTTTATATTAGAAAGAAAAAGGCAAAAAAAAAAAAAAATTTAGAGTTTAAATTAATAAAGTTTTGATAGGGACATATAGGAGTTGGTCCTCAAATAAAATGTTGCTACAAATTCAACAAATTAAGGAATAAATTGTTTAACTAAATTAACAAAGTTAAAAGGTGTTCATCGCCTCAAATGTGGTCTAAATTCGAGTAGCGTTTATTGTTCTGGCTAAAAAAAATTAAAAATATAAATAGATAACAAAAAATTAAAGAAAATTTAATGTTTTAAAAAAATGTTATCCAAAATTTAAAAGAAAAAAATAATTTTTTTTTAAAAATAAAACAAAAAGATTAAAAAATTGTAATGTTTCAAAAAAAAAAATGATATCCATCCAACTAGTAGACATTTTTGAGATGGTTTAACAACTTATTTTTTATATAAAACTTTTAATGTTTTCTTAAAGCGATAAATCTCAAAATTATATATGAACTTTAATTTAATGTGCAATTATATATATAAACTTTAATTTGATGTAATTATACACGTAAAACTCTAATTGTGGTTCAAATGTATATTTGAAACTTTAATTCTGATTTAATCATATACATCTAAAAAAATAAATACATTAATTTATTTTTATATTGAATAAATATAATTATTTATGCATGCAGTATATAAACATAAGATGATGTTATATCCATAAGTGTGTTAATAATTTACAAGAATTGGATCATATTAAAATTTCGTGTATAAAATTACACAAAATCAAAGTTTACGTATACAATTACACATTAAACGATAGTTTATGTGTAATTTTGGTATTTATCCCTTATTTTTAAAATATATGCTGATTAAATTTGTTAATAAATTTATTTTAAAATTTTAAAATTTTAAAATTTCTAATTAAATCATATATATATATATATTCCTATTATTCTCAACTTTCCATCACTCACTTTCCCGCTAATTTTTATGATAAAATAAAAAGATAGCTCTTGACAACTCTGCTACTTATTCTTCAGTTCTTGTATTATCTATTAATATCATCAATTCCCCTTCTTTCTATTTTTTTTTAAATTATTGGATTTTATTAATTATTTCAAATATTTTTTAAAAGAGTTAGAAACTTTTTAGAACAGTTCTTTTCGAAAAAAAAGATAACCTTTTTTTTTATGTTTCATTGGATTTAAGATCAAAGTTCAAGTTTTGAAGGTTTGTTTAGAAAAAAAAAAAAGGATTGGTGGCTCTGCCTTGCTGGTTAAGGCTTCGTTTAGGGTTTAGAAAAAGTTACTTTTCTTGGCATTAGTGTATTTTCAAGCATGGAACAAACTGATACTGATAATAATACCACAACCATTGATGCTGTTCAATCGACAGTATCTGTTCAAGGGTATTTTAGTTTTCTCTTGTTTTATCTCTTTTTTATATCAATTATGAATATGACTCTGTATATATTTCATCGTAATTTTTGTTCTTTTAGGAGGATTTCGGGTCCTACTAGAAGATCAACTAAGGGAGGTTGGACAGAGGAGGAGGTTAGTATCATTAGTATTTAAATGATGATATGTGCACGATAAATGCCATTAGATGCTATTTAAATAATGAATGATATTCATAAACACACTAAATGTGATAAACGTGACATAATTGCAAGTTGAATCCTTTTGAGTGTTTCAACTTTAGTGACTCTTTTAGTGTTTGTGTGAGATTGCTTGAATTAGAAGGTGATTTTTATTATGATTTAATTGAATCCCATTGCTTATATTAAACTTCTTGTTTCTTATTAGTTGCTAATGTTAGCTTTGTCTTTTTTAACAGGACAACATGTTGACCATTGCTGTCCAAAAGTTTAATGGCAAAAACTGGAAAAAGATAGGTATGTGTGTGTTGGTGTTTGAATGAAGTGTGGCAGAACATGATCTCTTAGTGTATCATGTTGCACATTGATTGTTTACATGGTTTTCCTAATCATTTGCAGCCGAATCGGTGCCTCACAGAACAGATGTTCAATGCCTGCATCGATGGCAGAAGGTTTTAAATCCCGATCTTGTTAAAGGACCTTGGACCAAAGAGGTTGCTATTGGAATGATGTTTTTCCCCTTTTTTATGTATCGGCTTTATATATCAGATAAGACTCTGTCGAAGACTAGATATGGCAATGCTTTATTCTTTTTTCCCTTTCGGTCTTTCAGGAGGATGATCTTATCTTTGAGCTTGTGGAGAAGCAAGGGAAGAAGAAATGGTCTGAAATAGCTAAATTCTTGCCAGGACGTATCGGCAAGCAATGTCGAGAAAGGTGCTTGATCACTTGTCGATAACATGATAACGTATAGCTTTGATTCATATGATGTTTTCTGATATGTACATTTTTGTTTCAGGTGGTGTAATCACTTGAATCCAGATATAAAGAAAACTGCTTGGACTGAAGACGAAGAATTGATTCTTATTAGTGCGCACGGAGCGTATGGGAACCGGTGGGCGGAAATCGCAAAGCTTCTTCCTGGCAGGTATGTGTAAAGTATCCAATGGATCTATGCAGAACAAAATAAATGAACAATAGCTTTACTTTTACCTATTACAGGACAGAAAATTCGATAAAGAATCACTGGAACTCATCGGTGAGGAAGAAAGTAGACGCTATGGCTGCTTCTCGAATTAATGCAGTCGATCATAGCCTAAAAGCGGAGTGCATATCATTAGGCATAAGCAAACCACTTGAACAGAATCTTGATCATGGAAGAAGTATCAGTTTCTTTTCAATGTGTAAAGATGCAAATGGGATAATGAAACCATCTTCTCTAAACATATCTATTAAGAGATATGAAGATCTGACTATCGAAAATTGCCGAGTGCACTCTTGTGATCCTCTGTCAAGAAACTGTCAAATGCATTCTTGTGATTCTCAATCATACTGTAATGTTACTTTTAGGGATCATGAAAGAATAACTTCACAGTGCTTTCTTGCAAGAATGCATGCCGGATCTTCATCTCAACCATTGAGTGATTCATTACATGCTCCTGTTTCAGCTTCTTGTTTTAGGTGCTCAAGCAATGGGATTACTGGTAAATTTCCTGATACAAATAGTTACATTAGTTTGGAATCAATATTGAGAAGTGCAGCTAAAAGTTTTAAAAACACACCATCTATCATTAGAAAAAGAACTTCTCAAATTGGAACACAAGCTGACAATCACAATATAAATCAGCTTCCTTTATCACCTACAAAGTCTCCTAAACTCGAAAAACAAAGCACATCCAAGATTATTACTAGATCATTAGCTGGTGATAATTAGGTTAGTTTTTATATTTCCATTAGTAGGATCCAAATAAATATATTAATGTATTTGATTTTTGTATTTTGTTTGTGTGAGATAAATGTTAAGTCAGTAAGATGTAATGTAAACAATTTGTTCCTTTCATTACAATATATTTAGGTTTATTTGTTCTCATGAAAATTAGCATGGGAAATGGAAAATTAGTAGTTTTTGTTTTTGCTTTTGATTATTTTTTAATTATTTGTATCAATAAAAGATTGCATATAGCTAATTAAATCATATATTTATTCTAGATGCTTACTTTACATGTAAATATAAAATAATAATAAGTGCTGGTGGAAAGAAATTTAAAATATTTCGGATCAAATGTATAAATTTTAATTTTTTTTTTAATTTTAAACTATTTTAATTCAATGAAGCAACCTAGGATGTGCAAGTGATTTTCATTTTTATTGTTTCACCCATCAGTCACACACTAAATCTAGAATAGATGATTTATCTAAAAATAAAAATTAAAAAAATTAATCAATTCAATTAATAATAAATTTTATTTTTAAATTTTTTACTAATAATTGAACGAATGATTTAGTTGATAATTTAACCAATTTAATCATGGGTTAAGATCTTACAACATTATACACCATTATTTGTGATTGTAAAAATTATTTTAATCACAATTTTCTTTTAATTTTTTTTTTAAGAAGGGGAATGTTAAATAAGCCTTTTGGGCTTTGGCAATACAAATTATTTTTTGATTAGTTGTATATATTGTTGTAGAAAATTTTGAGCTAAATTTGATTGGGTTAATTATATTATATACTATCTTTAATTTATATCCTTATTTTGAACTATTATAATTTGCATGACATTTAAACTTGTTTTTTTTATAAAAATATATATTTAAATTTTTTAAAGTTTAATATATTATTTAATATTTGAGTTTAACATCTTAATATGATTTTTTTAGTATGATACTTATATTCGGTAAAAACTATACATTTTAACATGCATATCTAGCCTTTATGCTTATATGTAGATCTGATCATGCATTGGGTCACCCGAATTAATATTATATATCATATTAAATAAATTAGTTTTTTTATTGTTATATACATTTTTTCTTTAATTAAAATATTAAACATTAACAACTTAAATAATATTTATTTTAAATATTATATATCATATTAAATAAATTAGTTTTTTATTCTATGCGATGCACACGGATTAAGTTGTATATATTAATTTTAATATTTTATATTTTTATTATAATACTATGATTAAGAAAGTAAAAACAAATTTAATGAATCTCAAGTTCAATCTATAATCTAAACGAATCTAATCTTTCCACCTAAACTCTTTTTTTAACTTAATATCTTTAATTAATTCTCATAAATATCAAACTAATCTTTGAGTTTAAACGATTAACTTCACTTAGCATACATTACAAAAACATTAATCACAAAATGATGACGATTAGAGTTGATCATGGGTTGGGTCACCCATCTAGGCCTAAAGGCCCGCTCAAAAAGTAAGAAGATTTAGGTAAAAATATAAACATGTTAAATGAGCTTGGACAAAAATAAGGCCTATTTAAATTTGGGTAGGATTTTTTTTTTTGCTCGGTCCGGCCTGAATCAGCCTAAACTTTCTCTTTTATTGTTCTTTTGCTACTATTTTGTTGTTATTGTTTGGATATTGTCTAACTCTTGTTTTATTATTAATTTTGCTACTATTTTAAAAATTATCTTAGTGTAAAAACTTTTTTAATGTTTTCAATTTGTTAAAAAATACTTATTTTAATATATATTTTTGTATATTTGATGTTTTGTATTTTTTTAAATTTGCTTTTATATAAAAAATTAAAAAAATTAATTCAAACAAACCAAATTTAACATTTTTAATTTGAGCTAAACTTAGACCAAATTTTAAATTAATTTTTAAATCAGGCTAGCCAGAGAATAGAAAATAAAATTAAAATTTTAAATCAATCCAGCTTTAACTCGACGGAACTCATGATGTAGTGTAGTGACGATTGGGTGGTGATGTAAATATAGATAGAGGCGTTGGCTCTCAAGGCCATGATTCATCAACTTTTTTCAGTTTATCCAAGAAAGAAAGAACACAGTTGAGTTGACATGGTCAACTTAAAGTACTCGTTTGCAGATTGTCAAAGCAATGTGAATAATTTATTAGCTGTTATACAATTTTTCCACCACACGTGATTAAGGAGGAATTACTACAATTTTTAAAGGATTTTGGTAGAATATAAGTGCAAATCACGTTGGTCTGAGGCCTGAGGGAGAGTGTAATAGGGTTAAAAATAAAAGGGTTACTATAATTTTTCGTTTCCAGATTTGACATTTAACACCATTTTGATATATGTATTTTATTTATTTATTTTTGGTATTTAAACTTAGATGAAGTTAGAATATGGAACAAAGATGAATCATAAATTTTTTTGGAAGAATCAAAGTGCAATTTTACCATTATATTAGGAGCTAAATAGTATATTTATCATGGAAGGTGACTTGTCTATGCCCTTGACTAAGTGCATTTTGTCTCTAAATTTAGATTCCATCAAGATTTGGTGACGTGACATTTTGAGATTGTGTCATATTATCACTCGAATTACCTTAGAGTGTCAACTTATTAGATTTTTATATTTTTCAAGTTTAATGATCAGAATGGATTTAATTGTTAAATTCAAATATCAAAATGGACAAAAAAAAAAAGTATAGATACAAAATGAGCCTAGCTATTACCCGGAAATAAAATGAAGATTCAAAGTCAAAGGATGGTTAACCAAATTAATTTAGCCTTGAAATTTCCAATCAAATGGTCCAAAATTAATTAAAATTTTGATATTACTTGGTTCCTTCCATGATCCGGCGAACACTCACCATCCATCATGCACAGCTTTGCCACTTGACTTTAATTAGACTTTTGAATTGGGTCGGTGAAATTGATTTTAGATCGGATTAAATTAGTTGTTTAAAAATTTTGAACTATTTTAAATTTAATAATTTTGGGTTATTTTGTGTTTAAGTTATTCAAATTTTAGATTTAATTTTTAAGTCGAGCTTGTATATATTTTGATCAATTCATGTTCAAGTTATTTATGTTTGAACCATTTCAAATTCGTGTCAATTTTAATTTTGATTTATTTTAGAATAATACAATTCAAATTTTGAAAATATTTTATTCAATATGAATTTTGAAAATATTTTTTGTCCAAATTATTTAGGTTTAATACCCAATTTTAGAGCCAGATTATTATAAAATTGATTGATTTAAATTATTTTAAATGAATCATTTCAAACTTATATCAGTTTTGGATTTTAGATAAATGAAACAATTCAAATTTGAGCCTAACCAATTTGAATATTATAAACTTTTTATTTTAAATTAAATTAAATTTTCAATTAAAAATTGGCAGCTGTATTTCCTTATTCTCAACCAGCTCAACTCCATTGTTTAACACAAAATTCAGCCCACAATTTTCAAATTGAACTCTCCAAATTACATTAAAAAGTGACATTACTTGTCACATTCAATTTCAAATTAATAATAGAAAATAATTTCTTTAAAATTACTTCAATTGATATTTTAATATAAAATTTCTATTTCTAACTTTCCTTTTTATAATTCCAAAGTTTCATTAAAGCATGTCTGCTAAACTTTCCTCACCCAATTTTAATTTGAATTTGAAAATAAAGATTAAAATTATTTATAGTCTTTTTCTAACCCATAAATAAAAAGATAATACACCTCAGCATACTCAAACCCACATCTTCCTACATTAACAACAATATTTATGTCAATTGAACTAAAACTTAATTGATCAGTATCAACGTAAAATTAAATCGATTCTTTTTTACAATTAAAATTAAATATTAAGAATAATTCACACAAAGTTAAAAATATTTTTAAATATGTTTTTTTTTTCAAGACTTTTCCGTGTAATATTTAAGAAGGAAAATGTCAATACTTATATTTATTTTTAGTTTTTTAATTTTAATTTAAAGAAATTAAAAATTTATTTATGAGATAATATCCAATAAATTCGTAATTCAAATTTCGAACATATAATTTTTTATCTTCAATGGTAATTTTTTTCCTTAAAATAGGGTTAAAAGATAAGAAGATTTGTCTTTGGCAATATTAAATATTAAATATTAAATTAAAGGTTGAATTTACGGCGACGGCCACTAGAAATTTTTAGAGTAGAAAATTCAAAAACGCAGCACACGCTAATATTGAATGACCCAACTATGACACGCTCCCCTCCAAGACGTGCGCATTTTTATATGGGTTAATTCCGTCATGATCCTTAAATTATGATCTTAATTTTAAATTGGTCCCAAATTTTGAAATATTTTGATAAAGTTCATATCAATCAACTCCTTTTGCTAGTCTAGGTATCAACTTGAGAATTAAAGTCGGTTTGGATTTTATGTAAAGCATATTTAAATTATGTCGATAAGATTTTAAACGTGTGTCCACCTATTGTATTAAGAAGTTTGAATCTAATTAATGTGTTAAAATCATAAGGGTCATCTTTTTATTTTTAATGTTTAATCTAAATTGTCCATGTGATATGGATACACATGTTTTAATTATGCTCCATGTTAGATCCAAGCCAATATTTAACTCCTAAGCTTACAATTAAGTTCCTGGAAGGCTTTTATTTATATTGAGTGATTTTCGACTTATTCACACAAAGTCAACAAATCCCTCAACAAGTTTGGTATTGTTCCAAGTCAAGATTTTATCCCCCGACTCTGTTGAAAGCTGCACAGAATTCATGTAGTGAGAATGCCTCGTCGGATTGAGCCATTCATGACACACGACCACTACCAAGGAAATAGTGCCCATTTTCCATTGATAGGGTTTGAACCCAAGCCCTAAATGGCATTTAAGGACACATATGCTACCACTTCTTCTGGTTAGACCAACTGGTACCATCCCTTTCTCACAATGACATATACGCCATAAGTCAAGGGTACCCTATCAATGTCCATCCCCACAAAGCATTCTCGTTTTGTGAACTCATGTTCCAAGCGACATTTTCAGACACTCAGGCTCTTTGTAGAACTAGAGAACAAAATCTCAACTTAACCCAAGGACAATACCAACCTGTTGAAGGGTTCATCACCTCCAAATAGGCAACATTTTGAAGACTTATCTGAAAGGGGTCAACGTTTTGTAGATTAAAGATCAATTTAGAACCAGAGATATAGTTTAGGGATGTGTAGTAAAATTAACCCTTACTCTCTCTTTTTTTAAGTCTAAATTGGTTGTAAAATATTACGGTCTAACTTGAACCACCCTCTCTCTTTCCACTGCCTTTCATATCATCTTCCTCTGTATACATATATATATATATATATATATATATACACACACACACATATGTATGTAACTCTGTCAAAGCTTCAAATCAGCCATAGCCTCTCATAATTTCCAATAAAACCCACTACTTAGAAACCTTTTTATTTTCAATCTTCATTATCAATGGAGACCAAGTCTCGCACTCTAGAGATCACAGTTTTATCAGCAGAAGACCTGAGAATCGACAACAAACCGGTGAAAAAGAACGCCTACGTCGTCGTTTCTGTCGACCCTTTCAACAACAAGGCGACCAAGGTCGACGGAGAAGGAGGTAGCTATCCTTCGTGGAACGACAAGCTGGTGATGGAAATGCCGTCACAGACGCGGTTTGTAACCCTCCTAGTCAAATGCAAGAGGTCCAGAGGGGAAAAAACGGTGGGGTTAGCAAGGATACCGGTGACGGATTTCGTCGGAGGGTATTCGCCGGCGGCTTGTTTGCAGTTCTTGAGTTACCGGTTAAGGGATCCCAAGGGATTGAAGAATGGGATTATTAATGTTTCGTTGAGAGTGAAAGAGCCTTTGCAGGATTGTTCTTCACAGGCTGGTGGTGGTGGTGGTAATGCGGCGGCGATAGGGCTGGGAATTCCCATTGATGGACGAAGAGATTATGGTGTGGTTACTGGGATTCCAATATGGACTGGTTATCCATCTAATTCATTGTTTTAAATGATTGATTTTTGTAGTGACTCAATTGAAGTAATTGCAAAAGTTGTACAAAAAGTACACAAATATATTCCAACAATTTTGTTTAATCCAAAGAATTTGGATTGAGTCATGTCCTTTAAAAAATCAATTAACTCTCTTAATTCAATTCCGCAAGCCAATCAGATGACAAATAGTATTCCCTCATTTAATCTATCCAATGTAATAAAAAATGGAAATTATTAATGAAAGAGTTTAATTATTTTTTTTTGAGTTGACTATAAGATTCAATTCTGTGCGAATTAAATTGAGGGGCCTTTTTAAAATTTGCTAACATTTTAAGTTTGAGTAATTTTAAGTCTATTTAGTCAGTTGTTGGAGTGTTTTTTTTTTTTATTTGGACCATTTTTTATTCGAATTAAGTGTGTTTTAGTTATTAATTTTTTTATGATAAAATTATGTTTAATTGATTTAAATTTTGTGTTAATTGAGTTGAGATTTTGGATTCTAATTATGATATTGATAGGTTGTAATTGTAGAAGCCAAGATTAAATTAGTTTAAAGATATATGTCTATATATAATGTAATAGCCCGAATTTCAGTGATATCGGACACTGTGGTTCGAGGCCACTAAATCCGAAAAATGAACTCGTAAATTTTATTATTTAATATTTATGAGTTAAATGTGGTTTTTAAAAGATTTTTGAAATAGTAAATTTGTGTTTATAAAAATTTATTAGGTCAATTAATTGAGAAAAAGAGATATCGAGACCTCGGTGTTATAAACCGAGTCATAAATATTTTTATAAATATTTACGGAGTGCCGATATGGTAGTATTAAAGTTTCGGAAGAAAATTTTAACATTTCGGTAGTCAATTAATTAAAAATGACTAAATTGAAAAATGTGCAAAACTGGCTAAAGTGATTAAATAGCCTAATAGTAAATAAAGGAGGACTAAAAAGAAAAATAGACCATCTTAAATGGTTGAGGCGGCATAATGTGAAAAAAAAATCAAAGATATTCATGTGATTAGGGACAAATTTGGAATTAAAATAAAGTTTATATGGCCAAATGTTATTTTAATAGTTTCTAGGCATTTTCTTCATCAATTTTCTGTTAAAAACAGCCATTGAAGAGGGTTTGAGCTGATATTTCATATTTTAGCTTCAAGTAAGTTCAATTCTTGCTTTTTCTTTGAAATTTTTCTGTTTTTGGACTTTTACAATTAGGTCCAACTTGTTATTTCATTAGTTTTTGATTTTTTTGGAAGTTTTGGAAGATACCATTGATAAGTTCATATGATTTTAGTTATTTTATGATGAAATTGAGATGTTAATGGATATGTAAAGGTACTTTATTAAAGAATTTTGAGTGAAATCTTGATTTAGGGATAAAATTCTAAAGTTGTTGAATTTATGGAAAATTCTAAAATTTCATGGAATTCAAGGGCTGCTATTGTTATATATGAAAATATTTAGGCTTGGAATAAGGAATAAATTGCATGAATTTCATTTTCCGAGCCTAGGGACGGAATTGCCATTTATTAAAAGTTTAAGCGAAAAATGGTAATTTTGCCTAAAATGTAAATTGGATTAAATTGAGTATGAATTGCATTAAATTGATGTTAAATTTACTCGTATAGATCCGGGTAGTCCGAATATGGAGTTAGAGCGAGAAAAGCTCGGACGAGTAATCCATTGATCTCATTATAGAAAGGATTTAACCCGGACGGGTAATCCGAATGGGTCTCTCGAGCATATGTTTCAATTAGGATTTAGCTTAGACTGGTAATCCAGATTGGATTCTATAGGGAATTATTTATCATATAAAGGATTTAGCCTGGACTGGTAATCCGACAAAGCCTTTAGAGTATATGCGTTACAGACAGAATTTAGCCTAGACATGTAATTCTGCTCTATAATATGTAGCTCGAGAGTGTACCTAAAAGGTACTACTAGATATGAATTGACGGATTATGATTTGTACACTATGAGTGTACTACATGAGAATACATCGATAATTTAAATAAATTCAACGAGTAAAATTCTAATATGAGCAAATATGAAATTGAGTTAAATGGTTATAGATTGAGACATAATATGTGGAAATATGAAAATATGTTACATGAAATGAAATATGGAAGTGTGAGATGTTTATATATGAACATGGAATGGTTTGATGAATATATTCATCTACGAGAATAGATTAGTACACCTTGAGTGTACTACCCGAGTGATTATCAATAGAGCAATTGATTATTGAGTAAAGTCTTGACATGAATTATATAGGAACTCGAGATGAATTAATATAAAATATATCTGAAACACATGGAAATAATTTGTATATATGTTATGTGAATACATGTTGTGGAAAAACATGTGTGTATGAGAATCCAAATATTGATGAATTCATATATGTGTTTCTTGAAGTTTATATGAAATATGTGACTAACAAGGGTGATGAGAATGTGTGATAAGGCTTGTGAGATTAAATGGTAAGTTTATTACTAAGTTATACGGACTTACTAAGCATTATATGCTTACTCAGTTTTATTTTTCCCTGTTATAGTAAATCGAAATGCTCGTTGGATTGGAAGCTTGGTGGAGATCATTCACACTATCCAACAGTTCATTCAGTGTATAAGGTAAAACAATTATGGTTATAATGGCATGTGTAGGCTAATTCGACTAAATCTTGTCTTGTAAATTGTGGTTTGAAACCTAGCCATTGGAATGGCTAGTGATGATTGGTTTGGTATATTTATGAAGTTATGATATAGTGATTATGTATGTGTTAGCATAGTCTAATTTTGAAAATTTACCAAAAATTGTGGAAATCAAATTAGAGGTTAAATAAAATATGAAATTAAATTTTATTTAGTCTAGTTTTTCATAGAAGAAACAGTGTAAGCAATGGACTTATAAAATATGAGATATAATAAATTTTGTAAGACAATGTCATAATGATTTCGGGTTCCCCTGTTCTAACTTTGGTAAATCATCGAAAATTGAAAAAAAAATTAGGGGTTCAAATTTATATGCTTAAATTCTTAATGAATCTAATTTCAATAGAAGCAAACCGAAGCATCATCCAAACCCCGTACTAAGAGAATTAATTTTTAGTAAAGAAAGGTCGAAGTTGTCAAACAGCAAAACAAGGGTAAATTTGAAATTTTTACTGTACTTATTGACTAAATCATAAATTCTGAAAATTTTATGGTAGAAAGATATTTGAGTCTAGTTTCGAAAAAATCAAGCGGGTCTTAATTTTGAATTCTGTAGCTCACAATATAAATAATTTAGTGACTATGCCTTAAGTGGACAGTTTTTCTATGAACAGTAATTTACTCGAATTATTTGAAAATGTTCTATAATTATTGGTAATGTTCCATAACCCTTTCGGCGACGGAACGGGTTGGGGTGTTACATATAAACTATGTGCACCAATGATTTAGACTGAGTTTGTCATTAAATTTATTTTAGTTAAATATTGCTATTAATTTATTTAAATTATGAAATATATAGTTTATGTAGTTTGATTTGGTGAGCATAAAGATAATTAAGTGGTTTTTTCCATTTAGTTCGCAATAACATTTTATTTTCGATAATTATAGATTTTTGATTGATTTAATCATTGAAAAGTGATTGCTTCGTGTAGTTTGGGGGTTAGAAGGGGTTTTCCCTAAAATGATAAAAATTTCATTCAGGCTGTTTCAATTTTTTAAAATTTTAAATTAATAAAAATAAAATTACACTTTGGCCTAGAAGTGTTCATGGGGTGGGCCGAGTCAGGTTCGAGTAAAATTTTAGGCATAGACCCAAAAAATGGGCCTAAAATTTTACCCAAACATCCCAGATAAAAATGTTAAAACTCGAGCCCGACCTGACCCGACCCAGATAAAAATACATTAGAAATGTTAAAAAATTAAAATAAATATTTTCCAACAAATTAAAAATAAATTTTAAAAAATATGTATACTTAAATAACACTAAGATAGATACAACTTAATAAGCAAATGCCTCTAAAATAATAACAAAATTAACAATAATTATACAATACCCGAATAATGACAAAACAGTAGCAACATAATAGTGAAATGGTAACAAAATATGGAGAAAACAATAAGAAAATGACATTAAAAAAAAAGCAGATTTTTTTTTTATCTTTTTATGAATTCGGATCAAGCCCGGACAAAAAATACCTTACCTAAGGCCCAATCTATTTTTTAAACTGACCTTATTTTTGTACCCAAACCTATTTTTCAAGCCTATGTTTTTGCCTAAATCCTCTCACTTTTTAGGTCGGACCATGAATAGGTCTATTTAACCCTTCTAAAATGATAAAAAAATGATTTAATCTTTTAAAAGTTATAAAGATATAAACTATTCAAATTGTAATATTGTATTTTCACTATCGTAAAAATTAAAATTTAATTTTTACCCCTCTTAAAATTTTTTTTACCTTGGCCCCTAGACGCAGCTCAATAAACCCGATTCAGACCCGCTGAAAGAAGAATCTAACAAAAATTACCAAGGGCCGTCGACTCCCATGATTGAGGAAACTTTAGTTTTATATCCAAAAATACAGTTGAGCTGACATGGTCAGCGCAAAGTCTTCGTTATTCCATCTTGTCAAAGCAATATGAATTACATTTGAAATTTAATACATTTTCCCACCATACGTGATATAGAAGCAAGGTTAAGTTTTATTATTAGTATTTGTAATATGTGGATTTATTTTTTTATTTTAATTTTATCATTTTCGGTTTTTGTATTTTTAGAATTTTAAAATTTTTGTCTTAAGTAAATGGTAGTTATTAATTTCATTAAGTTAAGGTTTTTTCAAAATTTGATGCGACAAACATATTATTATATGTATAATGTCATATCGATTTGCTATTTTCACATATTAATAAAAAAGCCAGTTAATAGATTTAATGATTTTCATTTGTGTTAAGATAAAAATTCTAAAATTTGAAAAATATAATTGCTAAGAATAATCCAATTGGAAAATATAAATTAAATTTATAACTTTATGCACAATATAAAACTAATAGCATAATTTAGCCAAAAGATTTAACTGTTATAATTTGGTCATGACTAAATTTCAAAATTTGAAAAATATAGGGACTAAAATTGATCGATTCGGATAGTACAACGACTAAAATTAATCAAATTAAAGTACATATACTAAATCCACAATTTAGGCGATGTTAGTACAAATCTCCGATGAGAAAAATCTTGAACACACGAACAGAACTCGAACAGAAAAAGAAATAGGACAAGACTCAAAGGCGTGTATCAAGCCACTATCTTTAAGGTTATATTCGCCCCCACCTATCTTTGGTGTGCAAACGAGTTCCAAGTAAATTAACCTCGATGATACAATGAAGCCAATGACTATTTGCGTTTTGCACTGACGAGAATAGCCCACTACACACTGAGTAAGGTATGACAAGAAACTCAATTTCTATAAAGGATTTTTGCAGTAATACTTTATAAAATAATCTAATAATATTAGAAAATGAAGGAAGGAAAGAAAGAATATTAGATTTTATTGGTATAATTTCCAAATGAAATCTCATTCCTATTTATAGGAATTTTCATGTCTCTTCATAGAGACATCTTTCATCAATAGGTGTCTTTTCTGAATAATAATGTCTTTAAAATAACACATAATTATTCAT
The DNA here is from genome assembly GCA_005393395.2 of Gossypium australe. Classification (NCBI taxonomy): domain Eukaryota; kingdom Viridiplantae; phylum Streptophyta; class Magnoliopsida; order Malvales; family Malvaceae; genus Gossypium; species Gossypium australe. Next base: position 100,369,965 of record CM016625.1, on the reverse strand, counting down.
TTAATTATAACTATTCAAATAATTATTTAAATAGTTATAATTCTTTTAAAAAATCAAAAATAAATCTTTGATTAATTACACCCATTTATTTAGTTATTGAAACATTATAAATATTTAAAAATGTTCCAACAGACGAAGTACAAGGTCTAATAAAACAATTTGACCTAGAAATAATTATAAGTAGAAGTATTTATAATAGGAAAAAAAAAGAAATGGTAAAATAGAAGGTGCAAATTACTCTAAGAGAGTGCACGCCATCTTTTGATTAAAACTCTGAAAATTTGTTAAATTGGGGGATTAAATTGAAAAAAAATATAAATTTAAAGACTAAATGTTATTTTATCCCAAAATAAGATGGAGACTTTAAAGTCAATGGAGGGTTAACCAAATTTTAAAAATGTTCCAACAGACGAAGTACAAGGTCTAATAAAACAATTGACCTAGAAATAATTAAGTAGAAGTATTTATAATAGGAAAAAAAAGAAATGGTAAAATAGAAGGTGCAAATTACTCTAAGAGAGTGCACGCCATCTTTTGATTAAAACTCTGAAAATTTGTTAAATTGGGGGATTAAATTGAAAAAAAATATAAATTTAAAGACTAAATGTTATTTTATCCCAAAATAAGATGGAGACTTTAAAGTCAATGGAGGGTTAACCAAATTTACCCTGAAATTTCCAATCCAATGGTCCAAATTACTTAAAAACATTGATATTGCCTAGTTCCATCCATGATCCGTCGGACACTGATCATGCAGAGCTTTGTCACTTGACTTTAGGGACTAACTCATGAATTTGTTATTTGGGGTGACCTAAAAATTTAGCTACGAAAAGTTTAAATTTAATATTTTATAGTTAAAAGAGACTAAAATTGATATTATACCAATTAGTTAGAAGCAAAGTCACTTCTTCGTGTTTTAAATAAGATATTATTTTATGTTCAAGTAATTAGAATTTGATGCTTGATTATCAAGTCGAGTCATTATAGATTTTGATTAATTTAGTTTTAAAATATTTTAAAATATTTATTCGAGTAACTCAAATTCCAGTTAAAATTTATTTTAAATTTAAATCAATAAAATTTAAATTAATTCGACTTGTTAACTTTTTACATAAATCAAACATTTAATTTCATATTAATAATAGGAAATAAGTTCTTTAAAAAATATTTTAATGTGGCAATTACTTACCAAGTTAATCATTGACATTTGAATAAAGAATTCTAATTTTGACTTTACTTTTATAATTCTATAGTTCTATTAAAGTAAGTGTGAGTGGTGAAGGGAATTTTAATTTGAGTTTGATTTATAAGTAATTTACTTTTTTAAGTTGATTTATATACTTGTATGGATATTATTGTCAATGCAGTAGAATGTGAGTTTTTATGCACTGAAGCGTATTATCATCTTATTTATGAGTTGGGGAAGGGTTATAGGTAGAGTTGTCTATAGGTCGGGCCATTCAGTCTGGTTCAAAAAAGCCTGTTTAGAAAATGAGTCGGGCATTAGGTAAATAATTTTGGCCTGAGCCTGACTCGGCCTGAATTTGTAATAAAAAAACTCTCTGCTGTTTTGCCACCATTCCACTATTATGTTGCTACTATGTTGTTGTTAATGTTTGGATATTGTATAACACTTGTTTTATTGTTACTTTTGCTACTATTTTAGAGGTAATTTCTTGTTAAGTTGCACTTATCTTAGTGTTATTTAAGTATAATTTTTTTAAAAATTTATTTTTAATTTGTTGGGAAATATTTATTTTTATTTTTGTATATTTATATTTTTTATATATAAAAGTAGAAAATTAATACGGGCGAGTCGAGCCCAGATTTTAGCCTATAAATTAATGAGTTCTAGACATTATGTTAAAAAACAGATATGATCAGAACCTATAAATTAATAACTTAAATAATATTTTTTTAATATTAAACATGTTTTTCCTTGTCAAGTTACCTTTAAAATATCACATTGATCCCTATGTTTCAACCAAAGTGCAATGTGATATCTGTACAAAGACATATGCTATTTTTCGGTATATTCAATGTACCCCGAAGCCTTAACATTATTTAATTACACGCTGACTTAGTAAAAATGAATAAACGAATGTCAATTGCTGTCATATGACTGGTTTTGGGTTTTAACTATAATTTTTGCCATTCAATTTTCAACAAATATAATTTTTTTTGTTTAAAGTTTTTCTTTTAATAAAATTGTTTATTTCTTAAAAAAATCGATAAAAATTATATTGAAATGCTAAAATCAATCATACGATGGTATGTGACATTTATTTATTTGTTGTTGCCAAGTCAACGTGTAAATTAAGTGGTGCTATGACTTTGGAGTACATTAATATGCGGTGCCGAAACCAATATTTTTGTTGAAAAATGGGGTCGACTTTAAAAATCAAAATGGAGTCGCCACCAATTCTTTTTTTTTTTCTTTTTTTGAGGTGTGATCCGGTCACCTTGAGATTGATCATTAAAACATTTTGTTTTATTAAAACGATGATTTTGGTCTACAAAATTCAAGAAAACGGGTTCGGGAGTCGGTTACGTACGAGGAATGATTAGCACCCTCGTAACGCCCAAAATTGGAACCGAATTGATTGATTAACGTCTTAATGTCGAAAATTTGAAAAGATTTTAAAATACGATCCTCTTTGTTTAAAGAAAAACTTGAATAAATTAAATTGGATGCTGAGACCCGCTTATTTCAAAGAAGTAAAATGTTATGCCCAGTGAGTTAGGATACGGCATTTCGAATCCTCGAAACTAAGCTTGTCATTTGACTTTTAAAACTAGTGCATTTAAATTCAAAAAGAATATTCGGTTATTTGGGTTAAATGAAAAATAGGAATCCAGTAAGTTAGGGCACAATTTCTCAAAAATCCAAATACAAAATATTGCCTTTGTTTTTAGAAATCCTTACCTCGAGATAACAAAATGTCACATCCAGTGAGTTAGGACACAATATTTTTGAACTCTCGAGAATAAATTTTTATTTAACTTATATGCTTTGATTTAAAAAATAATTAACTTAGACTCAACGAGAAAAAATCGTGACCCAGTAAGTTAGGGTACGATTTCTTTCGAATCTTAAAACGCGGAGTATTTGCTTATTTTAAAACAAAATTTAATGTATCGGGTAAAATGTAACATGGTTTTGTAGTACTATGTAAAATAAATTACGGCTCATGGCATGATAATAAGATGATGACACATGTGCATGAAACTATAATACAACGAAAATAAACGAATGGTGGCATTAATCAATCAAACCTAATACTAGTTAAGAAAAATAAAAATAATAAAATGATGAAATAATAAAAAATAATGAATTTAAAAAACATTTAATAAAAAAAGCATCCAATTAAAATAATAAAAAAACAATAAATAAATAGGTGAAGTAAATATCGAATAATATCACATTTAAATATCTAACGAATAAATAAAAAAGAAAAAAAATAACTAACAAAATAAACATATAAATATGTAAAACAAGCATAAATAATAACTCAAGTATTTAAACGGTAAATAGAGTGATAGACAAATCAAATAGATATACATGTTTTTATATTTAAACATCTTAAAATAAAGAATTAATAACAAATAGATAAAATAAAAGGCTGAAATTTAATCGAGGAAAGGCGAAATTAAAATGAGCAACACAATTTAAGGATTAAAACAGAATTTAGATGAAATTTAAGGGATAAATTTGAAAAGGAAACTAATAAAACAAAATGGGGAACCAAATCAGTATACGCTAAAAGAATCAGGAAGCAAACATGTAATTACCCCTAACTCCTTATGCACATCATTTCTCAATTGGGTCAGAATGAAATTACCACAAAATTATAGGGTCAAATGTGGAACTATATTAAAATATAAAAGACTATATTTAAAAGAAAATAAAAGACGGAAGGGCTGAACATGCAAATAGCCCATCAAAGCCAAAACACGCGGATCCTGTGTAACACCCCTTACCCGAGACCGTTGCCGGAGTCGAGTACGAGGCATTATTAGACTTAACTTACTAGTTCGGGGCATAAAAGTTTAAAACTGTCCATCTGCGTCATGTTCACTAAATCAATTATAACTCGAGTTACGAAACTTGAAATCTAGATCCGTAAATTTTCCCTGAAACTAGACTCATATATCTTCTTACTATAATTTTTCCAGAATTTTTTGGTGTGGCCAACTAGTACAGTTTATTAGTTAAAGTCTCCCCTATTACACAGTTTGACAGTTCTGACCTCTCTTCACTAAAAATCAATTATCTCATAATATACAACTCTTTTTCCTACACCGTTTTCTTTATATGAAAATAGACTCAATAAGCTTTAATTATATATCTCATGAACAACCTAATTCAATTTCTACTACTTTTGGTGATTTTTCAAAATCACGTCACTGCTGCTGTCCAACTATTCCCCTGCATATAATTACATAATTTCTTTAAAATAATTATCAACTAGGCATTTCATAACATCCAAAACATGTTCTTAATTAACCATTTTAATGGCTAATCATTACCAAGCATTTACAAGTCTATAATAAGCCATATCATAAGGTCACACACATAAAATGGCTAAGTCCCTATACATGCCATAACTTAAAACGTTCGAGTCACAAAATACCAATATAATCCTTTGATAGTGTGTAACGATCTCCGACGTCCTTTCGATCCTCGAGTTGGCTTGTAATACTAAAAAAAAATAAAGAATGGGAGTAAGCATAAATCTTAGTAAGTTTACATGTAAATAGATAACAACATTCTTAATGAATTATCTTATTCTTTTCTTATCAAGATCACTTAAGCTTTTAACTCAATATACTCAAACTTGTATTCTTACCTTGCCTTTTAACATGAATTTATCTTACCTTACCTTTTTAGCTTGAACTTGTCTTACCTTTACTTTGGTATACTCTTTGAATTTTCCCGTTGAACCACTTGGAATACTAAGGATACGCGGGTACCTTTCCTTATGAAACTTAACCATTGCCATGTCTTGACATGGTCTTACGTGGTATCCTTGCCTTGTGAACTCACCAATGCCATGCCTTGGCATGGTCTTACATGGGACCTTTGCCTTATAGTAACTTATCAATGCCATGTCTTGACATGGTCTTACATGATTTCCTTAACCCTAATGTCATGACATTTGTATCCTACACATTCCTAAGGTTCAACCGGAACTTTCTGCGATAACTTTTCCGTTAATTCATACTTGAGTCTTTAAATAATAAATTTACAGAATAAATATATAAATGCTGGAATTTAATAATATTAAATGTAAAATAATAGAATATTGCATTTATTTACTGCAAACTTACCTCGAAACAAAATCGATAAACTATATCGATTTAGTCCACTATCTTTTTCTTTCCCCGATCTAACTCTGGATTTCGTTCTTCTTGATCTATAATAGCAAATTTAGCTTATTTAATACTCATATTTATCAAAACAGTCCTTAACTCTAACTTTGGCAAAATTACAATTTTGCCCCTAAACTTTTACATATTTACGATTTTGCCCCTAGGCTCGAAAATTAAACTTCAGCCCTTGTTCTTATGTTTTATAACATGATGAACATTTTTCCCTTCTATAGCAACTTCAAATTTTACTAATTTAGTCCAAACTACTTAAATTCATCAAAAATCCAAAGACAAAACTTGTTAATCTAACACATATCTTTCATTTTCTACCATCAAACAACAAAAATCACAAGTTCTCATCAATGGCATAACTCAAAATATTCATCAAAATTCAAAATTGAAACATGGGTTTTGTAGCACTCAAAGCAACGATCTCAAAAACGTAAAAATTATCAAAAACCGAGCTGATTACATACCTTGATTGAGCTTAATAAATTGCCAAACTCTTAAAGCTTTCTTTTCTTTCTTATGTTCTTTAGTTTCGGCAGAAACAAAGAACATGCATGGTTGTTCTTTTTTTTTTTTTAATCTATGATATAATATATACATATTATTACTTATATTTTAACTTTACTTATTATACATTATTTCCACCCACTAACAACTTTCTTCTTTTTTTTTCTTACTTTCGGCCAAGGAGGAAGATAATGGCTTCTTTTTTCTTTTTTTTGTCATATCTTTATTATTATTATCTTATATTATAATATATATAACTTTAGCATATGTTTTATGCTTATAAAAACAAAATAATGTAAAATTAAAGCCATGATGCCGTCCACTATGCTATCAAATGAACAATTTATAACTTAAGTCCTCCCTTATAAATAAACACATCAATTCAACCACTTAATTTCATAATGGTTATTTTTTCCCACTTATGCGATTTAGTCATTTTCTTTAAATTAAGCACACTAACAATAAAATTAATTCACGAAAATTTCACACATAATAATTCACACATTATAAGCACTGAAAATAATATTAAAATATTTTACTGACTCGGATTTGTGGTTTCGCAACCACTATTCCGTTTAGGCCCTATTTCGGGATGTTACATTTTTCCCCCCTTTAGGGATTTTCGTCCCCGAAAATCTTACCTGTAAAGAGATTTGGGTACTGTTTTCGCATAGTCTCTTCGGGCTCCCATGTAGCCTCTTTTATTCCATGCCTATTCCATAATACTTTCACAAGTGCAATACTTTTATTCCTTAATTGCTTAACCTCTCGAGCTAGAATTTTTATTGGTTGCTTCCACTGCACCATTCATTTTTAAACGTTACGGTGATGAATTGTGGTCTGATTTTGAATTGACTGCAGAAATTTGCTATCGTGCTGTTGTTCAAGTTTAATGCATTTTCAAATATGATCCTCTTAGGCATTCTATATCGACATATGATTTCCTTTTTTAGGAATCTACTGACTGCCGACTTAGTAACATTGGCATATGAGGCAGCCTCTACCCACTTGGTGAAATAGTCAATGACTACAAAGATGAATCGTTGCCCACTTGAAGTTTTTAGAGAGATCGACCCGATGACATCCATGCCCCACATAGAGAAAGGCCATGGGAAAGTCATAACATGCAAAGGCGAAGGAGGTACATGAATTTTGTCTCCATAAATTTGACATTTGTGACACCTCTTAGCATAATTGATGCAGTCTCCTTCCATGGTAGACCAATAGTACCCGAATCTCAAAATTTATCTAGTCATTGTGAAACCATTGGCATGCGTTCCACAAACACCCTCGTGGACTTCTTCTAGAATTTTCTTAGCTTCAACAGCATCCACACATCTCAATAGTACCTGATCCTTTCTTCTTTTGTACAGGATCTTTCGTCTAAGACATAGTCACAAGCTAGTCTTATCAACGTCCTCTTATCATTCTCGATTGTCTGATCAGGGTATTCGTAATTTCTCACGTATCGTAATATATTATGGTATCAAGGGTGATCATCTCTTTCTTCTTCCTCCATATTGTAACAATGAGTTGGGGCCTCGTAAATACTCATTTGAATGGGTTTTACATCCTCTTGTTTGCTCACTTTGATCATGGAAGCCAAAGTAGCCAAAGCATCTGCCATTTGGTTTTCGTCTCGTGGGAGGTAATTAGAAGTAATATCATCAAACTTTTCAATTAACCTCAGAACTATCCTTCGATAATTAATCAATTTGCAGTCTCTTGTCTCTTATTCACCTTTCAGTTGGTAAATCACCAGTGCAGAATCTTCATATACTTCCAGCGCTCTAATTTTGCGTTCTATGGCAGCACGGAGTCCCATGATACATGCTTCATATTCTGTCATGTTATTTATGCAATCAAAATCCAATTTGCATGTGAATTGATAATGATCTCCATTTGGGGATACCAAGACTACCCCAATTCCATTACCTACAGCATTTGATGCTCCATCGAAGTTCAATTTCCAAAAGTGATCTTTTGTAGTGTCTTCTTCAGCAGCTGCCACATACATTAGTTCTTCATTGGGGAAGTCAAAGTTCAGAGGCTCATAATCTTCTAGAGCTCTGCTGGCTAGAAAATCTACTATTGCGCTTCTTTTCATGGCTTTTTGGCTCACATAAACTATGTCGAATTCAGAGAGGAGAATCTTTCATCTAGCCATCCTTCCATTCAAAGCAGTTGACTCCATCATATATTTTAGAGGATCCAAATTCGAGATTAGCCAGGTTGTATGGTATAGCATGTATTGCCTCAACCTTCGAGTTGTCCAAATCAAGGCACAACACAATTTCTCAATCGGCGAATATCTCATTTCACACTCAGTGAATTTCTTACTGAGGTAGTATATCGCCTTTTTCCTTCTTCCTGAATCATCATGTTGACCCAACACACATCCCATAAAGTTGTTAAACACTGTCAAATACATGACTAATGGCCTATTTGGGTAGGAAGGTGACAATAATAGAGGACTTGACAAATATTGTTTGACATTATCAAAAGCTTTCTGGCATTCATCATCCCACACGCCTGGATTGTGTTTCTTCAGAAGACGAAATATGGGATCACATTTCTCGGTTAACTGTGAAATGAACCGAGCAATGTAATTTAACATTTCCAGGAAACCTCGAACTTCTTTTTGAGTGCGCAGTGGAGGCAATTCTTGTATAGCCCGAACCTTGTCTGAATCAATCTCAATTCTCTTCTCGCTGATTACGAAGCCCAACAATTTTCCTGATCTAGCTCCAAAAGTGCATTTTGTTGGATTGAGCTTTAATTGGAATTTCCTCAGTCTCAAGAATAACTTCCTCAAAACTTGGATATGCTCCGTTTCCGTTCGAGATTTTGTAATCATATCATCGACATAAACTTCGATTTCTTTGTGCATCATATCGCGGAACAAAGTCACCATAGCCCTTTGATATGTCGCTCCTGCATTTTTCAACCCAAATGGCATCGCCTTATAATAAAATGTAACCCACAAGGTTATAAAGGTGATCTTTTCCATGTCTTCGAGATGCATTTTTATCTGATTGTATCCCGAGAAGCCATCCATGAAGGAAAACAACGAATAGCATACCGTATTGTCTACTAGAGTATCAATGTAAGGCAAGGGAAAATTGCCTTTCGGGCTGGCCTTATTCAAGTCTTTATAATCTACACACATTCGTACCATCCTATCTTTCTTACGGACAGGCACAATGTTGGCTACCCATTCTGAGTATTTGACTTCCTATAAGAATTTGGCATCAACTGCTTTTTGACTTCCTCTTTTATTTTCAGCACAATGCCTGGCCTCATTCTCCGGAGCTTCTGCTGAACCGGTTTGCAATCCTCTTTTATGGGGAGGCGGTGTACAACAACGTCAGTGCTTAACCCTGGCATATCTTGGTATAACCACGCGAAGATATCTTTGAATTCCTGAAGTAACTCTATGAGGTCTCGCTTCGTTTCTTCAGTTACGCACGTTCCAATTTTTACTACATTTCTCTCTTCCAAGGTCACAATCTCTACTGTTTCTTCATGAAGTAGAATTTGCTTTTCCTTTTGTTTTACCATTATTAACAAGTCCGGAGATAAGCCACAGTCTATGTCATATTCAAAGTCTTGGGATCCCTCTAAACACATGTTTTGCTCAAAAGGGGGTTCTAACTTTGTAGCAGCGTTATTCATGTCGTTGATATCTGGGGACCTGTTATAGGCACGAAGGAATATGCAAAGAATGAATGAATTTGAGAATAATCATTTACATAATATGATTATGAATGTGATGAAAGAATGATTTGGAACAAGATCCAAAGAATGAAAGAATCTATTGATAGAAAGAATGAAAAATCTAAAAGAACGAGAAGATATTTATTCAAAATGATCTCAAGTATGTATTTCATAATGATGTTTAGACATAAGCCTATTTCACAAAGGAATGCTTATTGCTTCTAGGCATAAAGCAGCAAGTGTGTTTTGAACATTACTCTGTGTAAGCTCTAAAAACTACAGGAATTTCTTCTGCAGTCCAATTATTCAGAACACTCCCAAGTTTGTAAGGGCGGATATCTGACAAGATTCCCCCTTGAGTGGTTTCTTCATGTATGGCATTGATGTGAACATTTCTTCTCATTTCTTCAACGCTTTCTTCCCTTGACGTCCTTCGCCTGGGATGAATAATCCTTCTCGATATGAAAGTTTTAGATATATGGGGGAAGACCATTGGTTCCTATTTGATTTCTTCCCTATTCACGCGTGCCCTTATTCTCTCTTGTCATTTTTCCAACTCCTTCCTTCTTTATCTTGCGTTTGGCTTGTACCCTAAGCCAAAGCGGTCATGCTTGTCTTTCAGTATTGGAGCCTCAACTCTTCCTTGAAGATATCTCCCGAGTCCTTTTCCCGGTAAAGCTCCCTTTCCTACCATCAGCTATGATCCCATCCTGGTAACCCTGGATATTTTGGGCACTAGAATCTTATTCCCCTCAGTAATGAATGTGACATTCACAAACTCCAAATATCAGAAAGAACATTCGATTGCCTCATCATTTGCCTCCAAGTAAGGCACATCACTGGTTACAGCCGTGATAATATCTTCTTCGGCATTTATCGTCACCAGCCGACCTTCTGATACTAGCTTCAACTTTTGATGTAGCGACGAAGGCACTGCCTCGGCCGAATGTATCTAAGGTCTTCCTAATAAGCAATTGTAGGAGGGCTTGATATCCATCACTAGGAAGTCCACCTTATATGTAGTTGGGCAAATCAATAGAGGTATCTCGATTCTTCCCATGACCCTGCTTTCTGTACCATCAAACGCCCTTACTATATTCTGGCATACCTTCATGTGTGAACTATCCACCGGCAACCTATTAAGTGTAGATAGGGGCAATACGTTCAACGCCGATCCATTGTCAATCAGGACATCTGGCAGTGTGTATCCTTTGCATCTATTTGTGATGTGTAGAACTTTAGTGGATCCCATACCCTCTGGTGGTATTTCATCATCGTTGAAGAAGATGAAGTTATCGACACTTATGTTATTGACCAACCGATCCAGTTTATTGACTGAGATATCATTGGCCGCATATGTCTCGTTGAGCACTTTCATTAATGCACTTCGGTGTACCTCCTCCTCTTTCACTGGCTTTTTGATAAGTGGCTCAGATCTAGCTGCTTTTTCCTTCTTTTGCTCCACCATTAGGGTTTTTTCTTTTGCGGGTTCTGCTCGGGCATTGATTAGATCATAGCGCCTTCCACTACGTGTGAATAACCCTACATCTTGATCTTCTTTTGAAGTGCTGGCTGAGTTCTCCCTTCCCTGGATTGTCACGTTACAATCATAATTCTAAGGGACCCTTTTACTATTTTGGTAAGAGAAGACCACCGGTTTTTGAATTATTATCTTTGGTGCCGTCTATACTCCAGCTTCATTTTTTTAGGTCGTGAAATTATGACCACAGAACGATTGACTTTTGGAACCTTCATAGTTGATTCTGACGTACATATACTTCCTTCTTCTTTGGTTTCCTCACAGAATTCTATTTCTTTATTGTCCATCAGATCTTACACCAAGGCTCTGAATTCTGCGCATTCTTGGATCGCGTGCCCCTCTTTATGATGGAACTCACAGTATTTCCTCAGATCTTCACGACTCCTTTCAGAATTCGAAGTGCTCAACCCCCTTTTTACCATTTCCTTCCAGACCCGTCTCAAAGGAATTTTTACTTCTGCAATATCAGTCTTGATTTTTCTCCCCACCTTTCCATCTATCGCATTTACCCCATTATCAGTATGATTGGATAATGGATTTTTGGCACTAGGTGTGTCATCAAATTTCAAAATGCCCATTTTAATTAGTTTTTCAACAACTTTCTTAAAGGCAGTGCAATTTTCTATTGAATGCCCCGAAATTCCTGCATGGTAGTCACATTAAGCGTTTGCATCATACCATTTGGGATATGGAGGCTGTAATGGTTTCAGGTAAAAAAGAGACACTACGTGTGTGTCGAACAAACTTTGGTACAACTTTTGATATGTCATTGGGATTAGAGTAAATTGGAGCTTCTCAGTTTTTGCCTCGTGCTGGAACCTTGTTGACCAGTAGCCACCGTTTTTGGCTGATTTACAGTAATCGTCTTTGAGTAACCTTTGTTATATGTACTCGTGTTGTTCACCTCGATTTTCTTTTTCCTCGAGGTTGACCTTTTGTTACTCTCTCCTACATCTATCTTTCCACTCCTTATCGCATTTTCGATCATTTCGCCGGTTATCACTATGTCTGAAAAACTTTTCATAGCGCTTCCAATTATATGAGTGATGAACGGGGCCTTCAGGGTGTTGATAAAGAGCATTGTAGTTTCTTTTTCTAAGAGCGGTGGCTGAACTTATATGACAACTTCCCTCCATCTTTGTGTATATTGTCGAAAACTCTCACTCGGTTTCTTCTTTATGTTTTGCAAGGTAATTCTATCAGGGGTCATATCTGTCACGTGACTGTACTGCTTCATGAATACTTGAGCTAAGTCTCTCCAAGAACCAATCCTAGCACGGCTTAATTGATTGTACCATTTGGATGCTGCTCCCACCAGACTATCTTGGAAGCAATGTATTAGCAGTTGGTCATTGTTAACATACCCAGTCATCCGCCTACAAAACTTGGTTATGTGAGCTTTGGGGTAACTGGTCTCGTTGTATATTTCAAATTCTGGCATCTTGAACTTGTGGGGAAGCACTAGATCTGGGACCAAACTTAGGTCCTCAGCATTAATTCTATGCTGTTTATCAGCGTCTTCCATGGCTCTAGATTTTTCCTCCAACCATTTACATTAGTCCTCTAACTGCTTTGCCCTTTCCTTCTCTGTCACTTCATCAAGGTCAGGGATAACGACATTAGTTAGGTTATCCCCTGGGTTAGAACCCGATCCCGCTTGGAAATTCATTGGCATTGAAACCCCCTCCTAAAATTGTTGAGGCTTAATTATCACGGATGTTCTTGGAGGGTACTCCTCAGGATGTGTTGGGGTAAAACCCAATGGATAGAGAAGTTCCTCGTTATCTTCTCCAGCATTACCCATTGGGGCCTTTCCTTTATCCATTCCTCCAGCCAGTAGTTGAGTAATCATATTCTTTTGTTATTCCATCATTTGGTCCATCATATCTTACTGGATTTTAGCCAGCTGCTCTTGCATTTGCAGTTGAAGTTTATCTTGCATCTCTTTTTGAAGTTGTTCAAGTCTTTCTAATCTTTGATCCATGTCTTTTGTCTTGGTTCGGGTACCGCAAGGAAGTTTGGTTTTGTTGGTTTCCAGGTTAATGCTGAAATAATTTCAACCAATTAGGGTCTTCTCATGAAATCTAATGCACATGATGTAATGTAATGTGAATGCATGAAATGAATGCAAAAAGACGTCGATTCTAATTCAATTTCCTTAAGAAAACTTTACTAGAGGACAAAATTCTTTACATGAAACAGATTACAAATATACGGATAGTCGTATTGTCTTCCATTTTATCAAGAAATTCATTCTCCATGACAAGCTCTCTAATTTAGTAATCGAACATGAATCGACACTCCTTCAAATATGAAAAGACATGTAATGTAATCATAGCCAAAACAAAATGAAACGCATTAGTACAAAGTAAAAGCAAGCAAGAAAGAAACAAGTAGAACACTTATTCGGGTGACCACTATGGTTTATCGCGGTACTATCTAGGGTGAGCTCATAGGATCTTTTACATGCGGTTTGAGTTCTAAAGTTGAGGTACCTGAACTAGCAGATTCCTCGATCCTCACCCATTATAAGGTCATACGGACCGAGTTCAGTTCAGGGGAATACATTTCCTTATGGCTGCACGGAGATAAAAATCTCACGAAGGCATAGGTACGGATGTATCCCGAAAGTGATCCACTATCCTGCACGGAGGTGAAAACCTCACGAAGGAGTAGCTTCTCACTTCCACTTAAAAAGGTAACACCGAGCAGTCCTTATGCAATATGATACGAGACTCAAACCATAGTGATAATATAACACAAACAAATGCAATCAAAGGGTCATAATTTTCAAACCAAATTTTTAATTTTCGATAACAAGACGGAAAATAATCAATTTTACGGCTTGACTCTCTTATTGGTCCCCATCGGAGTCACCAAGCTGTCGAAACTATTTTTTTTTGTTTGGAAAACTGGGTCGACTTTAAAAACGAAAATGGAGTCACCACCAATCCTTTTTTAAGGTGTGATCGGATCACCTTGAGATCAATCATTAAAACATTTTGATTTATTAAAATGATGATTTTGGACTACAAAATACGAGAAAACAGGTTCGGGAGTCGGTTACGTACGAGGAAGGATTAGCACCCTCGTAACGCCCAAGATTGGTTCCGAATTGATTGATTAATGTCTTAATGTCGAAAATTTGAAAAGATTTTAAAATACGATCCTTTTTATTCAAAAGAAAACGTGAATAAATGAAAATGGATGATAAGACCCTTTTATTTCGAAGAAGTAAAATGTCATGCCCAGTGAGTTAGGGTACGACATTTCAAATTCCCGAAATTAAGCTTGTCTTTTGACTTTTAAAACTCATGTATTTAAGTTTAAGAAGGATATTCGGTTATTTGGGTCAAATGAAAATCGGAACCTAGTAAGTTAGGGCACAATTTCTCAAAATTCCAAATTCAGAATATTGCCTTTATTTTTAGAAATCCTTATCCCGAAATAACAAAATGTCACATCCAGTGAGTTAGGACGCAACGTTTTTGAATTCTCAAGAATAAGTTTTTATTTAACTCATATGCTTTGATTTAAGAGAATAATTGGTTCTTTAGATTCGATGAGAAAAATCGAAACAAAGTAAGTTAGGGTACGATTTCTTTTGGATCTTAGAACGCGGAATGTTTGTTTATTTCAAAACGAAAATTGTAATGCATCGAATAAAATGTGATATGGTCGTAGTAAAATACTAATTTGTATAACAAAATAATGATGGTGACAATAAAATATAAATAACAATAATAAAGGTAAAAATAAAATACAATAAAATAAAGGCTAAAGTGAACAATCTACATAAAATAATAGGTAAAAAATAGTAAATAAATGAACAAATAAGTAAAATAAAGGAAATAATAACAAAGATAAAAGTTAATAGTAAATCAATAAAAAAATACTATGCACAATAATTTAAAGATAATAAAATAATAAAAATAATAACAAAAACACAATAATAATAAATTATAACGAAAATATATTAATAAACAAATATAATAGTAAAAATAAATAAATAAGAGTAACAATAATAATCATAATAATCATAATAATAATAATAATAATAATAATAGTAAAAATAAAATAATATTAGTAATAATAAAAATAATAAATAAATATAATAATGATAATAATAATAAAATAAACCCACAATTGAATAATATAATGATGTACAAAGAAATTAATCAATGAATAACAAAATTAAGAACACGGAATAAATAAGTTGAATTATAAATGAAGTAATATAAAAAAGAAACAAATAGATAATAAAATGACATATAGGGAATAAGGCTAAAAATGATGGAAATTAAATAAAAGTGGGCCAAATTGAAATTAAAACAAAACTACAGGCCTAAATCGTGATAAAATAAATGTTTAAAAGGGTTAAATTGAAATTTAAACAAGGTTTCAGACCAAAATTGGAAATATAAATAAAGCAAAGGGCCTAATTGTAACGCGCGAATAAAATGGAGGGACCAAATGGGGAAATATCCCCACCCTCCAAAACGCGACGCTTTATAAGGGACTCAAATGAAATCAGAATAAAACTTAATGGGCAAAATTAAAAATAAAAAAATGAATTTAAAAAGAATAAAAATGTGGAAAGACTAAAGCGATAAATAGCCCAATTACACAAAACACGCGGATCCTTCCCTGGGTCGAGTCAACACGAGGGTCATGAGGGGCAAACGGCATCGTTTTGGTGCTTAAAGCCCTGGTGCAAAACGGCGTCGTTTTGTTCTTTATTTAAGGCCAAATTTTTTTAAAAAAATCATTTGTTTTATGTTAAAAAAAAATTCAAAGTCTCAAAACTCTCTCCCTCCTTTCTCCTCTGGCCTGAATTCCGACAAGAGCTCCGGCGATACTCTGGTGCCGATCGCCGCCGTCGGTGCCGCTGTGCACGACGGTCGGAGGTTCGAAAACAGGTAATTTTTCTTTTTTTTATATATTGTATTTTAATAAAAAAAGAACAGAAATCTTTATAAATGTGTAGGTGATTTCGAAGAGAAAAAACAGAAAGAAAAAAAATAGAGAAAATGAAGAAAACCTTTGCGAATCTGATTTTCGTATTGCTTTTGTGTATATTCGTAAAGATTGTAGGCGGATTACAAGTGATTTTTTCGGTTTTTATAGTCGAATGAAATCGAAAAAAAATACAATCTGTTTTTTATATTTGCTGGCCCTTTTCCTTGCTGTTTTGCTTCCTTGTTTGCAGGTAAAACTGTCGGGCATAGGATGACCTGAGTGATTGGCTGGCGCGGTGCTGCGGCGCGCGTGCGAGAGCTGCTAGTGGGGGAGAGGCATTGGAAAGCTCTAGAAACCCTTATGGTTTCTGAGATTATTAGAAATTTTGGGCCATTCGGGCCTTGTTATTTTGGGTAGTAATCTGGGTTTGATAATTTGTAAATTTGGGCTAGTTTAATATTGGGTTTGTAAAAATAAAACTGTTATTGGACTTCATTAATATTTGTTTTTTTTTATTTTATTATTTTTTTGGTTTTTCAATTTTTGTGTTTTGTTTTTGGTTTAAAATGTTTAATCGGGCCCGGGCAAATTGGGCCAATTACACGCTTCATACTTTGCCATATTATTTGTACAATCAAAATACAATTTGCATGTGAATGGATAATGATCTCCATTTGGGGATACCACGACTGCCCCAATTTCATTACATACAACATTTGATGCTCCGTCGAAGTTCAATTTCCAAAGGTGATCTTTTGTAGCGTCTTCTTCAGCAGCTGCCACATACATTAGTTCTTCATTGGGGAAGTCAAAGTTCAGAGGCTCATAATCTTCTAGAGCTCTGCTGGCCAGAAAATCTGCTATTGCACTTCCTTTCACGACTTTTTGGCTCACATAAACTATGTCAAATTTAGAGAGCAGAATTTGCCATCTAGCCATCCTCCCATTCAAAGCTGTTGACTCCATTATATATTTTAGAGGGTCCAACTTCGAGATTAGCCAGGTCGTATCGTACAGCATGTATTGCCTCAACCTCTGAGTTGTCCAAATCAAGGCACAACACAATTTCTCAATTGGCTAATATCTCATTTCACACTCAGTGAATTTCTTACTGAGGTAGTATATTGCCTTTTCTCTTCTTCCCGAATCATTGTGTTGACCCAGCACACAATACTGGAGGACTTGACAAGTACTGTTTAACCTTATCAAAAGCTTTCCGGCATTCATCATCTCACACGCTTGGGTTGTGTTTCTTAAGAAGATGAAATATGGGATCACATTTCTCAGTTAATTGTGAAATGAACTGAGCAATGTAATTTAACCTTCTAAGGAAACCTCGAACTTTTTTTTGAGTATGCGGTGGAGGCAATTCTTGTATAGCCCGGACCTTGTCTGAGTCTATCTCAATTTTCTTCTCGCTGACTACGAAGCCCAACAATTTTCCCGATCTAGCTCCAAAAGTACATTTTGTTGGATTGAGCTTTAATTGGAATTTCCTTAGTCTCAAGAATAACTTCCTCAAAACTTGGATATGTTCCATTTCTGTTCGAGACTTTGCGATCATATCATCGACATAAACTTCGATTTCTTTGTGCATCATATCATGGAACAAGGTCACGGTGGCTCTTTGATATGTCGCTCCTGCATTTTTCAGTCCAAATGGCATCACCTTATAACAAAATGTACCCCACAAGGTTATGAAGGTAGTCTTTTCCATATCTTCAGGATGTATTTTTATTTGATTGTATCCCGATAAGCCATCCATGAAGGAAAATAATGAATAGCCTGTCGTATTGTCTACTAGAGTATCAATGTGAGGCAAAAGGAAATTGTCTTTCGGGCTGTCCTTATTTAAGTTTCTATAATCTACACACATTTACACCTTCACGTCTTTCTTAGGGACAGACACAATATTGGCTACCCATTTTGAGTATTTGACCTCTTGCAAGAATCCGGCATCCAACTGCTTTTTGACTTCCTTTTTTATTTTTAGCATAATGTCAGGCTTCATTCTCCAGAGCTTTTGCTGAATTGGCCTGCAATACTCTTTTATGGGGAGGCGGTGTACAACAATGTCAGTGCTTAACCCAGGCATATCTTGGTATGACCACGCGAAGACATTTTTGAATTCTTGAAGTAATTCTACGAGGTCTCGCTTCGTTTCTTCGGTTATGCACGTTCTAATTTTCACTACATTTCCCTCTTTCAAGGTCACACTCTTTACTGTCTCTTCATGAGGCAGAATTTGTTTTTCCTTTTGTTTTACCATTCTTAACAAGTCCGGAGATAAACCACAGTCTATGTCATCTTTAAATCCTGGGATCCCTCTAACCACATGTCTTGCTCAAAAGGAGGTTCTAATTCCCTAGCAGCCTTACTCATGTCGTTGTTATCCAAGGACCTGTTGTAGGTACAATATACAAAGAACGAATAAATTTAAGAGTAATTATTTGTATGGTATGCTTATGAATGAAATGAAAGAATGATTCAGAAAAAGGTCCAAGGAATGAAAGAATCTAACATAATTACTTGTATAGAAACAATGAAAGAATCTAAAAGAATGGAAGAATATCTACTTAAAAATATATCAAATATGTATTTCATAACGATGTTTGGACATAAGCCTATTTCACAAAGGAATTCTTATTGCTTCTAGGCTTAAA
Organism: Gossypium australe; assembly: GCA_005393395.2. NCBI lineage: Eukaryota > Viridiplantae > Streptophyta > Magnoliopsida > Malvales > Malvaceae > Gossypium > Gossypium australe. The sequence goes on along the minus strand of CM016625.1, from coordinate 100,351,197 downwards.
ACAACAAGTGTGTTTTGAACATTACTCTGTGTAAGCTCTAAAAACTACAGGAATTTCTTCTGCAGTCCAATTGTTCAGAACACTCCTAGGTTCATAAGGGCGGATATCTGACAAGATCCCTCAATTGATTGTTTCTTCATGTATGGGACATTTCCCAAAACTTCTTCAATGCTTTCTTTCCTTGGCATCCTTCACTCGGGATGAATAGTCCTTCCCGATATGAAAGTTTTGGATATGTGAGGGAATATTATTGATTCTTATTTGATTTCTTCTCCACTCACGCGTGCCCTTCTTCTTTCCTGCCTCTTTTCTAGTTCTTTCATTCTTTGTCTCACATCTGGCTTGTACCCTAAGCCAAAGCGGTCATGCTTGTCCTTCAACATTGGATCCTCAACTCTTCCCTGAAGATGCCTCCAAAGTCCTTTTCCCGGTAGAGTTCATTTTCTTACCATCAGCTGTAATCCCATCCTGGTAGCCTTGGATATTTTTGGCGTTCACAAACTCCAAGGACCGGAAAGAACATTCAATTGCCTCATCATTTGCCTCCAAGTATGGCGCATCAGTAGTTACGGTCGTGATAATATCTTCTTCAGCATTTATCGTCACCAGTCGACCTTCTGATACTAGCTTTAACTTTTGATGTAGTGACGAAGGTACTGCCCCTGCCGAATGTATCTAAGGTCTTCCCAATAAGCAATTGTAGGAGGGCTTGGTATCCATCACTAGGAATTCCACTTCATAAGTAGTTGGGCCAATCAATAGAGGTATTTCGATTCTTCCCATGACCCCCTTTCTGTGCCATCAAATGCCCTTACTATATTCTGGCATACCTTCATGTGTGAGCTATCCACAGGTAACCTATTAAGTGTGGATAGGGGCAATATGTTCATCGCCGATCCATTGTCGATCAGGACCTCTAGCAATGTGTACCCTTTGCATCTAGTAGTGATGTGCAGAGCTTTAGTTGACCCCATACCTCATGGTGGTATTTTATCATCGTTGAAGAAGATGAAGTTATCGGCACTTATGTTATTAACCAACCGATCCAGTTTATTGGCAGAGATATCATTGGCCACTTACGTCTTGTTCAACACTTTCATCAATGAACTTCGGTGTACCTCCGAACTCAAGAGTAAAGCTAGTATAGATATGCGAGCTGGTTGTTTATGCAACTGTTCCACAACACTATACTCGCTGTACTTCAAAAAATTCAGGAATTTCTTGACCTTCTCCTCTTTTACTGGCTCATTAACAAGCGGCTCAGGTCTGACTGCTCTTTCTTTCTTTTGCTCCACCATTATGGTTTTTCCTTTTACGGGTTCTGCTCGGGCATTTATCAAATCATAACGCCTTCCACTACACGTATAAAAACCTACATCTTGATCCTCTTTTGAAGCTCTAGCTGAGTTCTCCTTTCCCGGGATTATCACTGTAATAGGCCAATTTAGCCCGGGCCCAATACAAAAAAAATAATAAACCCAAAATAATAAAACAAAGTCCAAGTCCAGTCTAAAATATATCATTTGGCCCGACCGGAATGGCCCATTACTTGAAAAGATTAAAGGTCCATCTACAAGCTTGACGTATATGGGAACACAATCTTCAAGGATATGCAATCTTAGATATGATATGCAATCTTATAAGATATGATATGCAATCTTAAATATGATATGCAAATCTTAGATATGATATGCAATCCTAGAAGATATGGTATGTAATCTTAGAAGATATGATATGCAATCTTAGAAGATACGGTATGCAATCTTAGAAGATATGATTTTGTAATCTTAGAGATTTAATTTGTAGATAACTTTTAAACTTAGCCGTTGATGTAATTGATCTGTACCGTTGGATTTGGGAAGGCTCAACTATAAATAGAGGCCTCTCCCTTCATTGTAAAGGGACTTGAGTTTTGAGCAATAAAAAATCTTGAGAGCATTCACACAAATCTCTCTCTCTCTCTCTCTAGCGTTCTTATTTTCTGGGGCTTGTTTTTATTTTGTTATTCGTTCATCTTTGTTTCTTTTTGAGTTGCTCTCTTTTGAGTTGGATTTAGGTGGTGGAATTTCGTTGAATCCTCATATTGTGAGAATTAGGTTAACTTAGGCCTTTTTTTAACTTTTTTTATTTATCCATTTAATTGCTTAATCATTAATTATTCTTTTTATTTTTATTCATTTATTTATTCGTCAACTTTCTTATTTACACATTGTTCATTCATTTAACCATTCTTATCATTCTTTTATTTTCTCCTATTAATTATATACTTTGTTTGTTTTTTAATGTCACACATGTTGTTTATTTAAAAAAAAACTCGTTTTATAAATCATCCATTTTAAATTGTTTGATTATTTGCTTTAAATTTTTTTCCATATATTATCAATTGCAATTTTTTATATATTACTATCTATTTTATATACCATTTATTTTTAAGATGTTTTGTGTATAACTTATTTGATCTTTGATTATTGATGTTAGTATTTAAATAATTGTCATTATGTGTTTTATAAATTGTTTATTTGTATTTTAATATTGTCGTTTTTTAATCAAAGTTTTTATTTATACATTGCTTTAATATTGCAATAGTTTTCCCCAAATGCTCGTATTTGGGAGCTTCGAGAAGATTGTGCCCTAACTTACTGGGTTCCAATTTTCCTCGTTGAATCTAAGTAATTGAGCACCCATTTCAAATAAGAAAATATGAGTTTCAAATAAAAGCTTATTCTCGGGAATTCGAGGTGTTGTGTCCTAACTCATTGGATATGACGTCTTGTTATCTTGAGGTAAGGATTTCTAAAAAAATATAAACAATATTCTATGTTTGGAATTTTGAGAAATTGTGCCCTAACTTACTGGGTTCCGATTTTTTCACTTGACCCAAATAACCGAATATCCTTCTAAAATTTAAATGTACGAGTTTTGAAAATGAAAGACAAGCTTAGTTTCGAGGACTTAAAATGTCGTGTCCTAACGTACTGGATGTAATATTTTATTACTTTGGGACAAAAAGGGTCTTAACATCCATTTCAATTTATTCAAACATTTTTTTAAAATAAAAAGGATCGTATTTTAAAATCTTCTCAAATTTTCGACATTAAGACATTAATTAATCAATTAGGTACCAATTTTGGGCGTTACGAGGGTGCTAATCCTTCCTCGTGTGTAACCGACCCCCGAACCCGTTTTCTCGAATTTCGTAGACCAAAATCATTGTTTTAATAAATCAAAATGCTTTTTTTTTTAATTTCAAGGTGACCCGATCACACCTCGAAAAAAGATTGGTGGCGACTCCATTTTTGTTTTTAAAGTCGATCCCTGTTTTTTCAAAATAAAAAAAATGGTTTCGACAGTCACGTTACAATCGTAATTCCAGGGGACCCTTTTACTATCCTGGTAAGAGAAAATCGTCGGTTTTTGAATTATGATCTTTGGTGTCATCTGTACTCCAGCTTCATTATTTTTAGGTCGCAAAATGATGACCACAGGATGGTTGACTTTTGGGACCTTTTATTGTTGATTCTGAACCACATATGCTTCTTTCTTCTTTGGCTTCCTTACAGAACTCTATCTCTTTATTGCCCATCAGACCTTGCATCAAGGCTCTGAATTCTGCGCATTCTTGGATCTTGTGCCCCTCTTCATGATAGAACTCACAGTAGTTCCTTATGTTTTCACAACTCCCTTCAGGATCTGGCATGCTCAGCCCCCTTTTTATCATCTCCATCCAGACCCATCTCAAAGGAGTTTTTACTTCTGCAATATCGATCTTGATTCTTCTCCCCACCTTTCCATCTATCACATTTACCCCATTATTAGTGTGATTGGATAGTGGATTTTCGGCACTAGGTGCATCATCAAATTTCACAATGCCCATTTTAATAAGTCTTTCAACAACTTTCTTAAAGAAAGTGCAGTTTTCTATTGAATGCCCCGAAATTCCTGCATAGTAGTCACATTGAGCGTTTGCATCGTACCATTTAGGGTATAGAGACTGTAATGGTTTTAGGTAAAAAGGGGATACCACGTGCGTGTCAAATAAGCTTTGATACAACTCCCTGTATGTCATTGGGATTGGTGTAAATTGAAGCTTCTCAGTGTTTTTTTGCTTTGTGCCGGACTCCTGCCTTGATGAACCTTGTTGACTGGTAGCCATCGTTCTTGGCTGATTTACCGTAATCGATTTTGAGTAACCCTTGTTATATGTATTCGTGTTGTTCACCTCGTTTTCCTTTTTCCTCAAGGTTGACCTTTTGTTACTCTCTCCTGCATCTATCTTTCCACTCCTTATCGCATTCTCAATCATTTCGCCGGTCATCACTATGTCTGAAAAACTTTTTGTAGCACTTCTTATCGTGTAAGTGATGAAAGGGGCTTTTAGGGTGTTGATAAAGAGCATCGTAATTTCTTTTTCTAGGAGCGACGGCTGAACTTTTATGACAACTTCCCCCATCTCTGTGCATATTGCCTGAAACTCTCACTCGGTTTCTTTTCCATGTTCTGTAAAGAAATCCTATCAGAAGTCATGTCCGTCACATGACTATACTGTTTCATGAATGCTTGTGCCAAGTTCCTCTAGGAACCAATCCTAGTACGGCTTAATTGGTTGTACCATTTGGATGTTGCTCCCACCAGACTGTCTTGAAAGCAATGTATTAGTAGTTGGTCGTTGTTAACATACCCGGCCATCCGTTTGCAAAACATGGTGATGTGAGTTTCGGGGCAACTGGTCCTATTGTACTTTTCAAATTCTGGCATTTTGAACTTGTGGGGAAGCACTAGATCTGGGACCAAACTATCAGCATCGATTCTATACTAACTATCAGCATCTTTCATGGCCCTGAATTTTTCCTCTAGCCATTTACATTGGTCCTCTAACAACTTTGGCAATTCTGTCCTTGCCCTTTCCTTTTCTGCCACTTCATCCAGGTCAGGGATAACAAGATTAGTTGGGTTATCCCCTGGGTTAGAACCTGATCCAGCTTGAAAGTACATTGGTACCGAAACACCATCCTGAAATTGTTGAGGCTTAATCGTGACGAATGTTCTTCGAGGGTACACCTCATGTTGTGTCTGTGTATTTGTTGGAGTAAAACCAGGAGGATAGAGAGGTTCTTCATTACCTTCTCCAGCATTAATCATGGGACCCTTTCCTTTATCTGCTCCTCCAGTCAGCAGTTGGGTCGGCTGAGTCATCATATTTCTTTGGGACTCCAACATTCGGTCCATCATGTCTTGTTGGATTTTAGCCATTTGCTCTTGCATTTGCAATTGTAGTTGATCTTGCATCTTTTTTTGAAGTTGTTCAAGTCTTTCCAATCTTTGATCCATATCTTTTGTCTTTGCTCGGGTACCATAATGATGTTTGGTTAGTAAGTTTTTTTTGGTTTCCAGATTAACTCTAAAATGATTTTAACTAATTACGGTCTTTCCATGAAATTTAAATGCATATGATGTAATGTAATGTGAATGCATGAAATGAATGCAAAAAGGTCTCGATTCTTATTCAATTTCATTTAAAAAACTTTACTAGAAAACAAAATTCTTTACATAAAATGGATTACAAATATAGTTTTGCCCTAATGCTCAAAGTTTTAACTTTCCTAAGCAACAAAGCTAACTCTTGACCCCGATCTGATTCTAGCTCATACTTCACGCTTAGCATGTCGGCCTGAATTGCCAAAGTCTGTAAATGATCGGCTACCTCTCGAATCTAAGCCACGGCCTCGCCCATGATGTAATCTCTATTCTAACTTGATTTTGAGAATGGTGAAGCTATTCCTTCCAACGTTCCTCACTTACCTCAAGAAGTTCTATCCGGAGCTCACAATTTTGTAATACAGACTCTAGTTCTTTTATTTTTCCTTTCATCTCTTCAATCTTGTTCAAACTTACCCTCAATTCAACCGCAAAATTAAGATTTCTATGCTGGTGAAGTGATTTTTCAAGTTCTGCCACTCTAGCCTTTAATTCTCTTCCTTTAATTCTCTTTTGTCATTTTGGGTTTCTAACAAACTCCTTTCTAGAGTCTCTTTCTGTGCCGGGGCCTCTTGGAACTTTCTCTCCCACCGATCGACTTTAGTTCTTTGCTCTTGGATCTTCTGTCACCATTGCTCCGATGTTTTTCCCAATCCGGCGGTTCTCATCGATAGACGCAATTTCTTGTAATCCATCTTCAAACTATCCAAGTCTTCCTCGGCTTTATTCTTTCCTTTCCTTAATTTCTCGGCCTCTAGCTTTTGGACATCAGCATCTAACCTTAAATGCATCTTTTCTTCCTCCAATTGTTCTATCTTCTTTTCAATTTCTAAATTCCTCCTCTCGAAGTCTTGCTTTGTGATTTCTAGTTCTGACGGGATCACTTGTAAGTACTCTTCCATCTGTCGAACGCCCTCTAAATTTGGCCCGGGGATATTATCATTAACTCTTTTACCCCACCATCCACTGTACTCAGGAGTCGTCATTGAACCTTCAGCCAGCCTTTTCATTCGATGAGTCTGATTTCAAGCGTTAGAAATCTCCTTTACCCTTTTCTTGTAGTTATCTCCGCTGTACAAAAACTCACATTGAGCTAGCCCATGTGTTACCAGTATGAACTGTCTTGATCTGTACTGCCTCAATACAAGCAAAGGAGTATACCCAACGGTTCCCCAAATCCCGAGCAAAGGGACCTAGTCAAAACTCTCATATCGGTAAAGAATTTCGTCAGGAATCAACTAAGGAGCTCTCCACTCGACATCTTCTTCCTGGAGATTTTGGAGAAGCGCTATCCAATTTTCCTCTGATATGTCGTCCCTTCTTGGTGTGGCACTATCTCCTTTAATGGGGAGTAATTCCCAGAGAAAACCCGATAAGAAACCTTATCCACCTTCCAAAAATGACTGTGGAACCAAGCCAGCAATAACTGAGCGCACCCTATAAATCTGCCTTTACCGACCTTCCTACATGCATTCAAAGATCTAAATGTCTCGGCTAAGATTGCAGGAACAGGTGTGACCCATTTATCAAGTCGATCAAAAAGATCTGAGACCGCCTCATCTACATACCCTAATGCCCTAGGGAAGATCATCAGTCTGTAGTTGCTCAAAGCTAACACATCGATTCTTTCTTCGTATCAAGATGCGCTAGAATCAAATCTCTCAAATTCTTCCATTGGATGCACTTACACTCACCTTTCTGCTTGATCCTAACTGTAATCCACTGTTCGCTAATTCCTGTAATGTTCATTAATTTCCTCCAAAAGGTCGGGACATAGGTGGCTCTGGAATAAGCTTTATCAACTTGAACCTTTGGACAATGCAGTAGGGCTGTATATTCTTCCACAGTGGGCATTAAATCGACCCTCCCAAAGGTAAAGCAACTGTATGCAGGGTTCCAATACTGAGCGAGGGCCTGGAAAAAATGCTCGTCTACCTTGATGTCTAGTAGATACGGCAATCCCCATAATTATAGTAGAACAACTGCTTAGTTTTGTCATTCCACTGATCCCATATCTCTTTTAATTCCTGAAGGCTATTTTGCGTCACACTGATACGGGTGTAGTCCCATAATTCTGGCGTGTACCCCTCGACTAGACTATCTCCTTTTTCTAATTGTGTTTTCTCTGACCACATGTGGACAGCAGCAATATCCTCCATTTTATCAAGAAATTCGTTCTCCATGACAAGCTCTCTAATTTAGTAATTGAACTTGAATCGACACTCTTTTGAATATGAAATGACATGCAAATATAGCAAAAACACAATAAGTCAGTACGACGTATAAAAACAAAACTCAAAGTGAATAAAAGAGAATCAAACACCTATCTGGGTAACCGCTAGGGTTTCTCGCAGTACTATCTAGGGTGGGCTCCTAGAGTCTTCTACATGCGGTTTGGTTCTAAAGTTGAGGTGCTCGAACCGGAAGATTCCTCAATCCTCACCCATTATAGGCTCATACGGACCGAGTTCAGTTCAAAGGAATACATTTCCCTATGGCTACAAGGAGATGAAAATCTCACAAAGACATAGGTACGGATGTATCCCGAAAGCGATCCACTATCCTGCACGGAGGTGAAAACCTCATGAAGGAGTAGCTTCTCACTCCCACTTAAAAAGGTAAGACCAAACAGTCCTTATGCAATATGATGCGAAAATATTCTACGAGACTCAAACCACATCAATCATATGAAATAACACAAACTAATGCAATAAAAGGATTGTAATTTTTCAAATCAGATTTTCAATTTTCGACAACAAGACAGAAAATAATCAATTTTACGGCCTGATTCTCGGAGTCCCCAGTGGAGTTGCCAAGTTTTCGAAACCAATTTTTTTTGTTGAAAAACGGGGTCGACTTTAAAAATGAAATTGGAGTCGCCATCAATCCCTTTTTTTCTTTTTTTTTTTTGAGGTGTGATCGGGTCACTTTAAGCTTTATCATTAAAATATTTTGATTTATTAAAAAAATGATTTTGGCCTACAAAATTCGAGAAAATGGGTTCGGGAGTCGGTTACGCACGAGGAAGGATTAGCACCTTCGTAACGCTCAAAATTTGCACTGAATTGATTGATTAATGTCTTAATTTCAAAAATTTGAAAAGATTTTAAAATACGATCCTCTTTGTTTAAATAAAAACTTGAATAAATTAAATTGGATGCTGAGACCCACTTATTTCGAAGAAGTAAAATGTCATGCCCAGTGAGTTAGGATACAACATTTCGAATCCTTGAAACTAAGCTTGTCTTTTGACTTTTAAAACTAGTGCATTTAAATTCAAAAAGGATATTCGGTCATTTTGGTCAAATGAAAAATCGGAACCCAGTAAGTTAGGGCACAATTTTTCAAAATTCCAAATACAGAATATTGCCTTTGTTTTTAGAAATCCTTACCTCGAGATAACAAAATGTCACATCCAGTGAGTTAGGGCACAATATTTTTGAACTCCCGAGAATAAGTTTTTATTTAACTTATATGCTTTGATTTAAAAAATAATTAATTTAGACTCAACGAGAAAAAATCGGAACCCAGTAAATTAGGGTACAATTTCTTTCGAATCTTAAAACGCGGAGTATTTGCTTAGTACTATGTAAAATAAATTACGGCTCATGGCATGATAATAAGATGATGACACATGTGCATGAAACTATAATACAACGAAAATAAACGAATGGTGCCATTAGTCAATCAAACCTAATACTAGTTAAGAAAAATAAAAATAATAAAATGATGAAATAAAAAAATGAATTTAAAAAACGTTTAATAAAAAATAGCATCCAATTAAAATAATGAAAAAAACAATAAATAAATAGCTGAAGTAAATAACGAATAATATCACATTTAGATATCCAACGAATAAATAAAAAAGAAAGAAACTAACAAAATAAACATATAAATAGGTAAAACATAGCATAAATAATAACTCAAGTATTTAAATGGTAAATAGAGTAATAGACAAATAAAATATATATATATGTTTTTATATTTAAACACTTTAAAATAAAGAATTAATAACGAATAGATAAAAGAAAAGGCTGAAATTTAATCGAGGAAAGGGGAAATTAAAATGAGCAACACAATTTAAGGATTAAAATAGAATTTAGATGAAATTTAAGGGATAAATTTGAAAAGGAAACTAATAAAACAAAATGGGGAACCAAATCAGTATACGCTAAAAGAACCAGGGAGCAAACATGTAATTACCCCTAACTCCTTATGCGCATCATTTCTCAATTGGGTCAGAATGAAATTACCACAAAATTATAGGGTAAAATGTGGAACTATATTAAAATATAAAAGACTATATTTAAAAGAATATTAAAAGCGGAAGGGCTGAACATGCAAATAGCCCATCAAAGCCAAAACACGCGGATCCTGACCGCATTCGGGTCGGGTTTCGGGTCTTAGCCTATACGGCGTCGTTTCATGTACCCGTCTCTTTGAACGTTCTGAGGACCGAATTGAAACAGAAAGAAAATCTTGTGGCATAAACCAAAAAAGAAAAAAAAATACAGGACCACATTGTGATGCTCTGCAAAAGCGAAGAGACCTGTTGCGCAAATAACCCAATAGCCGAAGACGCGCGGATCCCCTGGAGCGGGTCGGGTCGCGCTCGGGTCGCACTCGGGTCAGAGACTGAACGACGCCGTTTTGTGGGATTAAAAGTGCCAACGAAAACGACGTCGTTTGTCATTGCTATAAAAGAAAAAAAATTAGGGAACAATTTATTTGTTCCGTGTATTTTCAAAAAAAAAGGTTACCCCTTTTGTTTTTTCTCTGGGTTTAACCCAGAAGTAGGCCGTAAAGGCCACCGGAGGCCCATCGCAGCTCCGTCGTAGCTGGTGGCTGGAGTAGCGCAAAAACAGCCTTTTTTGACCCCTCTTAAAACATAAACCGCACGCTCGTTTTGGAATTAAGAAAAAAACGAAAACGAAAGGAGCCCTCATTGCCTTTTCGAACCTTCGACTGACCCTTCACGAGTTTGAGGTGTTCCGGCGACTACGACATTCGCCAGTGACGGCGTCGAACGATTAATGTAACAGTCCGGTTTATACCCTAGTCGGAACAGTGGTTTCGGGACCACGAATCCGAGTTTGAATATTATTTTAATATTATTTTCTGTGTCATTGATGAGTGTTTAAGCATGTGTTAAATCTCCGTAAGTTAATTTGATTGTTTGTGTGGTTAATTTGACAAAAGGATTAAATTGCATGAAATGTAAAAGTTGCTTGCTAATTGCTAAAGCACCTATGTGTTGTGGCTTTATAAATGTGAGGACTTATGTGGCAAATAAGCCAATTCTATGATAATGGATGATAATAAATGTGGCACATGCATATTTTTTTATATGATTATTAGTTTATATTATATGTTATAAATATATTATTACTTATTCATTAAGTTATTATTATATTATATTATAATAAAAGAAACTTGGTTAGTGGATGGTTTTGGTCAAAAATGACCTCATTAGTTATGCTATAAAATTTTGTTTTAAAAGGCTAGAATAGGAATTATGTTATTTAGATATTTTTAGTGAAATAAAGCATGAAAATGGACATTTTCTTATCCATTTTCCACCGAATTTGGGAAAGAATAGAAAGAACAAAAGCTTTCAAATTTTTAGCTACTACAAGCTTAAATCAAAGGTTAGTTTTTGATCCGTTCTTGATAATTTTTACGTTTTTGTAATCGTTGGTTTGAGAGCTACAAAACCCATGTTTTAATTTGATGAATTGATGATGTTTGTGTGAGATGCCATTGATGATATGTCAAGCTTTTTGATGATTTTTGGTGTTAAATGAAAGATATGCGTTAGATGAACATACTTTGTTCTTGAATTTTTGATGAATTTAGCTAAATAGGGCTAAATTGAGGAAATATTATTTTGGAGGACTAAATTGTGAATTTGATGAAATATTTGGACTTATATAGCCCCTAGAGAGGTTCGGCCAAACATGTGTATGTAATGATTTTGTGAATTTGATGTTTTGAGAAAAATGGACTATATTGATAAAATGTGCAAATATGAGGGTTAATTTGCAAATAGCCCTAAATGTGTATCCATGAATTGAATTGAATGAATTAGTGAATAAAAGGGTTAATTTTGAATATGTTTAGATCAAGAACCGAAGAAAACAGACTTAGATTGTCGGAAGGCGAAAGTAACCGAGTAGCCATTTTCGTTTCAATAAACCGAATCCGAGGTAAGTCAATATGCAAGTAAACATATTTGTATGATATTATATTTGATTATATGATTATTGTTGATTATGAATATTTATGAGAAGTTATGCATTTGAAATTCGCGATGAGTTCGAAATAGCGACTAAGCCGAGAAGTTTCGTACGAATCTAGGAATAGATAGGATTAGCTATGTCATGACATAGGTATCTGTTCTGTTTTAAACGTAAGACCACGTCGGGGACGTTGGCATTGATTTGAAACTCGTGTAAGACCACGTCGGGGACATTGGCATCGATATATGTTTTATAAGTAAGACCACGTCGGGGACGTTGGCATCGATATATGTTTCATAAGTAAGACCACGTCGGGGACGTTGGCATCGATATATGTTTTATAAGTAAGACCACGTCGGGGACGTTGGCATCGATATATGTTTTATAAGTAAGACCACGTCGGGGATGTTGGCATCGATATATGTTTTATAAGTAAGACCACGTCGAGGACGTTGGCATCGATATCCGAGTGCATGTAAGACCTCGTCTGGGACGTTGGCATTGTACAACTATTCTGAGCTTTCTGAGGATCTTACTAGATTCCTATTGGTTCAACGGGCAAATCTGTGGTACGAATTATAAATCCGAGCTATGAACGAATATGTGATATTAAATCTGGTTCAGGTATGTTGATTATACACTATTGGTGTATATAAGGTAAGTATTTAGGTGATCTTACTATGTTGATATGTACATGGAGAAATTGGCTAATGTGGTTAAAAATGTATGAACCAAAGCAAATAAGTGTAGGTTTGTTAAATGAATGATATGTGCCAATGTATTTATTTGCATATATTTTTTTCATACCAAGTTTATTTGTAATTGACTTACTAAGCTTTTAGAAAGCTTACTTTGTGTGTGATTTCTCTGTTTTATAGGTCGTCAAAGCTACTGAAGGCTCGGGATCGTCAAGGATTAACATCACACTATGAAACTCTTTTTGGTACTCTTTTGAATATGTATATAGCTAAATATGGCATGTATAAGCTAGGTATATGTATATGAGTGGTAAAGTGAAATTAGCCATGTGATTTGGCTAGTTATGTTTTGGTTTTATGTTTGAAGGAATATGAGATGTGAAGTTGTTTTGATGTAAATATGTGCAAGTTTTGTGTTGATAAATGCTTGAATGAATGAGCCATATGATACAAATTTTGATATGATTTGATGCATACGAAATGGTTGAGTTTTGTGTGAACAATGGATGATTTTGATTGTGTATGAATTAGGTGTTTTTGGTGTGTTTTAATAGCCTAAAAATGGTGAAAATAGCAGTTTTCACACGGCCTAGACACATGGGCGTGTGCCCAGGCCGTGTGGCCAAGTCAGTAGCTAAGAAAATCGCCCACGAGCTAGTTCCACGGCCGTGTGTATCAGAATCTGCCCACGGCCATGTTAATTCCCCACGGGCAGGTGACACGGGCATGCCCCAAACCACACGGCCATGTGCCCCTATTTTCAAGAAAATGTTTCTAAAGTTTCTATTTTAGTCCCAAATCATTTCCTAATCATATTTTGGGTTTTGTAGATTTATATTAGGATCGTAAAAATGAAATTTGGAAAATTTTAAATTGTGCCTCAGGATTATGTCCTAATTTACTCGTTTATTTATGTTTAACTCTGGTAATACCTCGTAACCTTGTTCCGGCGATGGTTTAAGGTTAATGCAACACCCCAAACCCGGCCCATGAGCTATGACCGGATCTGGTATGTCACGGAGTAAAAGCGTTTTGAAAGATTTTGATTAATAGGTGAAAATCTGAAAATATTGTTTATAAAACGGTGTCTAAGAAAAACATTTGGTGGGATTGATTTATAACATAGTTGAGTTGAAACCCCTTTTGTTTTCCTTTAAAAATATTTGATCATCTAATTTTTTTAGAAACATCAGGGTTATTGTTGACTTGGTAAGTTTTGCTACTCGAAGGTAACATCTTTGAAAACTCGTAAAGGTTACCTATTTGAAAACGTTACTTTTAACTGATTGATTTAACAGTTTATAAGTTCATTAGTAATATAATAGAAGTAAAGTAAAAACAACTACTTAAACATCCAAAATAACAACTAGCGGCCTTATTACAAACCAACCCAAAATTTAGTAATAATAAACTTTAACGGTACGAAATAAAATTTCAAATCCAAGGAACAAGCATGGCCGCCTCGAGTCCTCTCCGGCTCCATCTCCGCGATCTACTCACCTGCAAAATGATATGGGAAGGGGTGAGTCACCAAGACTCAGTGTATAAATCCCCAACCCGAAAATGCAACTCATACACAAGATATTAGTATGACATGCAAACATGCAACCCAAGCTAGCCATCCATGCTCCTTTTTACTACCCCGTGTGGTCAAAACCACTGGTGGTCAAAACCACTGGTGACCGAAGTCACAAATATATCAAGTGATGGGGCCAACCCATCGTTTGGTCAAAACCACTGATGACCATAGGTCACAATTATCAACATGTGGTCAAAACCACTGGTAGTACCAAACCACTGGGACTTAGTCACAATTTATATCAAGGTGTGGTCAAAACCACTGGTGACCGAAGTCACAAATAATCTGATGGGGCCAACCCATCGTGTGGTCAAAACCACTGGTGACAGTCCATAGAGAATATTCCCCCTCCTCTCTTCAATCCCATTACTAACATGCTCACAACATGCGTAACATAATATCATAAATCGTGCATATAAGTCATGGCAAAGCATATTACCCATTATGTCATTCTAAATACATTTTTAAAGTCACAAAATACTTACCCGTAATCCATGCTCATGCTCACAAGGTAAATCACTATCACAACAATTAATGGTAATATAATAGGCAATGCCAACTAATAAAGTGTGTACAAGTTTACACACCTGTCTAACCGTAGATCTAAGGGGAAATCCCGAATCTATCACAAAAACCCAAAACGCGAGCCTTTACTCCTCCTACAATCGGTCACTAAGGTTAGTATTAAAAAGCCTTATTTGGCTAAACTAATAATCCCAAAGGATTAATCGCACCCAAAACAAAATATGGCCCTAGGCCGAATCTTTATTAGCACTTACCAACGCGATTCGAAATCCCGAAAGCTTCTGTTTTCCTTAGCTGATTTGCCCCTAAAATCATAGTGCACACCCGGTTATACTTAGATACCAAAAAGGGCCCTTGGCCGAAAATGCATAACCACTTACCACTCTTACTGAAATCCCGAAGTTGTCACTTGTCTTGTCGAGATCCCTTGAAGAACCAAAACCCGAAATACTCCTTGGTGTCGGCTACACACAAAAGTTACATATTAATATGGCCTACACACATTCGGCCAATCCTTACCAAGGCCTTTACACATGCTTACGGCACACCAAAAGAAGATAAGAGAACCCGATGTTTTAAAGAAACACTTACCTCTATTGTTCCCTTGAAGAGACTAAAAGTGAAGAGATTCCGACTATGGCTCCCAAGTGTTGATGAGATATTCGGCTAATACCAAATGGAAAGTGAAATTTTTGGGTAGAATGGGGGTGATAGGTTCGGCCAAGAAGAACAAAAAGGAGAGAAGGATTTGGAGAATTTTGAGTAATGTGGCTAGAGAGAATTTGGCCAAGAAACAAATTGAAAAGAAAAGAAGAACAATTCAATAAAATTCGACACCCTCTTGCTATACTCAAGGCCGACCATGAAAGTCCCTAAAGAATGCTTCATTCGGCCATGCTCCCCCCCTTTTTTGTGATAATTCAATATTATAAATCATCACCCATAAAACAAAATAATATTTAACAAATTTCCCCATCTCTTAATCCCATCTTCTAATAAATAAAATAAAAATTCCCCATACTTTCCAGCAAAATTTTAAAATCAACCCATCAAGCTTTCTTCCTCCACTAAGTGCCCATGTGCAGACCACCACTCACGCCAGCAAAAAGAAAAATAAACCTCCATTGCTGCCTATGTTACTCGAACATGGGACCTCACTGCCACAGCCCCCTTACAACGTCCCAGGCCACTTTGCTACTGACTCATTTCGTGACATAAACCCCCTTAAAATTCTTTTTAAGCGTTCATTCCTTAGCTCCCCCTTGCCTAAATGCCTAAGGCAAAAATAAAATGCCCAACTGCTGCTTCCACTCCTCGAACTCAAGACCTGCTGGAGCTTCACTGCAGGTAACGCCCCAGCCACTTTACCAGTCCGTCTTTCATGTCCACCAACGCCCAAAAATCCTTTTGAAGCCTCCTTGCTTAGCCCCTTCATTTTTAGCGCCCAAAAACCCAAAAATAAAACACCCATTGCATCCCTCGTGACTCGAACTCGAGTTCACACACCAAGGCTCTTAAGTGGCGCCCCAAGCCACTCCACCAAACCGACTTTCATGCCCATGATCCTCACCATTTATTCTTTAAGGCCTTCCTAGCCCAACACCCATAACACAAAAATAAAACTCCCAGGCGCAAACTCGGCAGCTCGAACCCCTGCTTCGTCGCACCATCCTCAACACCTAGGTAGCATCCCAACCATCTCGCCACTTGGTTTCTCATGTCAATACCTTTCCAAAAATTTCTCTTAACCCTTATCTCACCTAGCTCCCTCCCCTTAGGCACTAAAAGAAATTTTCAGCCCTAAGTCAGACCTAACCCGGGGTTATGACTAGACCCTGGAATATATCAAACAACCATAACCTATGCATTTCTTCAGGCAATCACATGAAAATAAAATAAATCGCAAACAACCCCTAATTCAGGATGTTACAGTTCTACCCCCTTAAAAATAATTTCGGCCTCGAAATTACCTGGATCAGAAGAGTTGGGGGTATTGCTGCCGCATCACATCCTCGGGTTCCCAGGTGGCCTCTTCCGTACCATGGTTTCGCCATAACACCTTTACCAACGGTACCGACTTCCTCCTCAAAACTTTAACATCTCGATCTAAAATCTGTACCGGCTCTTCCTCGAAGGTCAAGTCTGCGTTTACTTCAATCTCCGCAACCGGCACGATGTGTGATGGATCTGATCGATAGCGCCTAAGTATTGACACATGGAAGACGTCATGAATCTGACTTAATTCTGCCGGTAATTCGAGCTGGTAAGCTACTGGTCCCACACGTTTCAACACTGTGTACGGCCCGATGAACCTAGGGCTTAGCTTGCCCTTCTGGCCAAACCTCAGCACCTTCTTCCAAGGTGATACCTTCAAGAAGACCTTATCACCCACTGCATACTCCACATCCCGGCGCTTAAGATCAACGTATGATTTCTGCCTGTCTGACGCCTCTTTAAGACGAGCCCGAATTACCCTAACCTTATCTTCCGTCTCACCACCAACTCTGGACCCAACATCTGACGCTCACCCAGTTCTGTCCAACAGGTAGGAGTACGGCATTTTCGACCATACAGCGCCTCATACGGTGCCATCTAAATGCTCGCTTGGTAACTGTTATTATAAGCGAATTCTGCCAAGGGTAGATACTCCTCCCAACTACCACGGAAGTCCAAAACACAGCCCCTTAACATATCTTCCAATACCTGGATTACTCTCTCAGATTGTCCATCAGTCTGCGGATGAAAGGCCGTGCTGAATTTCAACTTCGTACCCAACGCCTGGTGTAAGGCCTTCCAGAATCTCGACGTGAACCGGGGGTCTCTATCTGAGATAATGGACACAGGTAGTCCATGCAACCGCACTATCTCAGCTATATACAGCTTGGCTAACCTTTGAAGCGAGTAGTCAACCCTTACCGGTATGAAATGGGCCGATTTAGTTACCCGGTCTACTATCACCCATATTGAGTCTTTCTTACTGGGCGTAGGGGAAGCCCACTTACAAAATCCATCGTAATCCCCTCCCACTTCCACTGTAGGATCTTTACCGGCTGTAACAGCCTTGATGCTCAGCCTTAACTTGCTGGCATGTCAGACACTTGCCCACTAGCTCGGTTACTTCCCCCTTAAGACCCGGCCACCAAAACTGCTCCCTTAAATCCCAATACATCTTGTCAACTCCAGGATGCATAGCGTACGGGCTGCTATGAGCTTCTTTAAGGATCCGCTGCCTCAAAACATCATCCTTAGGCATACATACTCTCCCCTGAAAATACAACACTCTATCACTACCCAAGCACCACTCTGTACTTGCAACCTCCGAGTACTCAAAACTTCGTCAGTCGACTGCCTCTCTTTAACCTCATTGATCCAAGACGGTTTTACCCGCATTTCCGCCAGAAGACTACCATCCTCATAGAGGCTTAGATGAGCAAACATTGCTCGCAATTCTGCCACCACTTTACGACTCAAAGCATCAGCAACTATATTAGCCTTGCCCGGATGGTATTCGATAGAGCAATCGTAGTCCTTCAGCAACTCAATCCACCTCCGCTGCCTTAGATTTAAATCTTTTTGGGTCAAGAGGTACTTCAGGCTCTTGTGATCCGAGTACACCACCGACTTCTCCCCATACAGATAGTGCCTCCAAATTTTCAAGGCAAAAACCACAGCAGCCAATTCCAAATCATGTGTCAGATAGTTACCTTCGTGAGGCCTCAACTGCCGTGACACATAAGCGACCACCTTCCCTTCTTGCATCAACACACACCCTAAACCAGTATGCGATGCATCACAATACACAGTGAATTCCTTTCCCGACTCAGGCTGAATCAAGACTGGTGCTTCTGTCAAAATCTTCTTTAGTGTGTCGAAACTCTCTTGCTGCTTCTCCAACCACACAAATGGAACTCCTTTCCTCAGCAACTTCGTCAACGGTGCTGCGATTAAGGAGAAATTTTTCACGAATCTTTTGTAATATCCTGCCAACCCCAGAAAACTCTGGATTTCTGTAACCGTCTTGGGTGGTTTCCACTCCAATACTGCCTCAATCTTACTAGGATCCACCCTGATTCCCTCAGCTGAAACAACATGCCCTAGGAAAGTTACCTCTTTAAGCCAGAACTCACACTTGCTGAATTTGGCGTACAACTGTTTCTCCCTTAGAACTTGCAGAACCACATGAAGGTGTGCGTCATGCTCCTCCTCAGACTTCGAGTACACCAAAATGTCGTTTATAAACACTACGAAGAACCGATCCAGATAGGGTTGGAAAACCAGATTCATCAGGTCCATAAACGCGGCTGGTGCATTCGTCAAACCAAAAGGCATTACCAAAAACTCGTAGTGCCCATACCGAGTACAGAATGCCGTCTTATGGATATCAGCTTCCTTCACCTTAAGCTGATGATACCTCGACCTAAGGTCGATCTTAGAGAAAACCGATGCACCCTTGAGTTGATCAAACAAATCATCAATCCTGGGCAAAGGATACCTGTTCTTTATTGTCAGCTTGTTCAGCTGTCGATAGTCTATGCACATCCTCATTGTTCCATCCTTCTTTTTGACAAAAAGCACTGGAGCTCCCCAAGGCGATACACTCGGTCGGATGAACACTCTATCCAACAACTCCTGGATCTGAGCCTTCAACTCCACTAATTCTTTCGGTGCCATCCGATATGGGGCTATAGATACTGGCGCGATTCCGGGTAACAGATCTATACCAAACTCAACCTCACGATCAGGAGGTAGACCCGGGAGTTCTTCTGGAAACACATCAACATATTCCCCTACGGTCCGCACATCCCTCACAGCTGTATCCTTAGCTTCCAAAGCACGAACATGCACTACATATGCCTCACAACCCTTCCTAACCATCTTTTCCGCCTTCAATGCAGAAACCAGATTAGATAGTTAATTTCTCCTCTTACCTATCATCACCACCACATCTCCTTCCATGGTCTTTACCACCATGCGCTTAGCCGCGCAATCCAGGCTAGCCTGATACTTTACTAGCCAATCCATTCCGAGAATCAGATCGAACTCCCTAAACGGTAGTTCCATTAAGTCAGCCAAGAACATGACCCCTTGGAGTTCTAGGGGTACATTCCTATAGAGTTTATTTACTTCTACAGAGTGACCTAGAGGGCTTAACACAGTCATCTTCCTAGAAGTAAGCTCAAAGTCTAAGTTCAGAGTTTTCACCACGCTACTAGCAATGTATGAGTGAGTTGAGCCAACATCAATCAAGGTGCTATAGGGTACTCCAAAGATCAAAAACATACCGGTTATGACGTCCAGGGCGTCGCCCTCCTCTTGACGCCTCGCGGCATAGACCAAACCAGGTTGCCTAGCCTCAGTACCACCGGTACCTCCACTCGATGCCCCACGACCTCTGCCAGCACCATTACCTCCCCTTCCTGCACCACGACCTCTCGGGGGCTGTTTGTTATCCCTCCTATTCAGTGGACGTTCTTCACCCTCAGACCTTAGCCTAGCTGCCTTTTTCGGACAGTCCCTAACTCGATGTGTCACGGATCCACATTTGAAGCATCCCCGATTACCATTCCAACACTCCCCCGTGTGAGACTTCCCACACCGAGCACACCGTGGCGGCCATTGAGTATTAGCAACAGCAGCAGCAGCAGGCCTAGCAGCTTGATCTGACCCACCATACCTTGTCCTCTTCTGCTGATTTCTAGAAAACCTCGAAGATCCGGAGCTCCTCTTATTCCAGCTCCTATCCTGATTCCGTCTAAAAGACTGTCTTACCCCTTCAGCAACTTTAGCCTTCTCTACTAGAACAGTGAACTCTCATTCCTGTTGCGGAGCTATCATCATCCTCAGCTCATCCCTCAGCCCATCCTCGAATCTGACACAGCGTTCATACTCAGTACCCACAATACCACGAGCATACCTACTCAATCGGAGAAATTCAGCCTCATACTCTGCCACCGTCTTATTACCCTGAACCAGGTTCAAGAAAGCCTTCCGTTGCGCATCCACGTAGCTAGCTCCTATATATTTTCTTTGGTAGGCTGCCTTAAAGAATTCCCATGTGAGATCCTCCGCTATCGCTCCATCCCTTACGGTGAGCCACCACTGGTATGACTCATCCCGAAGTAGAGAGATTATACCCTTCAGCTTTTCCTCAGCTGAAAAATCCAGGTCATCCATGATCCTTTCAGTTGATTCCAACCAATACTCCGCCGTACTGGGGGCCACACCTGATACACCCCGAAATATCTCCGCCCCCTTCGCTCGGAGTCGCTCAGGTACAGATTTCCGAGCTCCCATACCTCCGCCTGCTCCAGCCATCATCTCTAGAACTCGCAGCACAGCCTGCGATACTGTCTCGCCCCCCGTCTGATCCTGTTGCTCAACACTAAAAGTTGGGGGTGGTGGTGGCGGTGGTATCTCATTATCAGACCCCTGGCCCGACCTAATGGGTTCTGACACAGCCATCCCGCCTCTACCGCGTCCATGACGGCCACGTCCTCTAGAACTCATCTCTTATCGCGCGATCTACTTAAAGAGTTTTATGAGTTAGTCAATGTTTCACTGATTATCAGCGAAGAAATTTCATGAACGGAGTTTAGAAGTTGTTCTTTCGATCAATCAAGTTTCAAGTCTTCTATCCTAATTCAAAGATACACATTCATTCAGCAGCGCCTACCACACACATTCACTTATTCCATCACCTTTTTGTCCTATTCCTATCCCGGGGGTATTTTCGTCATTTGCCTTACAAGGGTATTTTGGTAATAAACCAGGGTAAATTTGTAAGGTTTTAATAATTCCGAGGTATTTCAAGAGTTGCAAATCTTTGAGGATTGAATTTGTTCTCCAAATTGGTAGTGTTGCAAAAATTTTGAAAACCAGAGTTATTTTGGTAATTTTGTAAGTTAGGGGCAATTTTGTAAATTTCCAAAATCATGGCATTTTTGATATTTTGCAAATTAGGGATTTTGGGTATGCTTGTAAAATAATAAAAAAAAATTTGTTGAATTTGGGGGTAGCTTAGTAATTTTAGAAACCAGGGGCATTTTTGTAATTTTACTATTAGGGGCATTTTAGTATTTCTACAAATCAGAAATTTTTCGGAAAAATGTTGTAAAAAATAGTTCTCACAAATTAAAAAGAAATTTTAAGAGTTTTAAAACTAGGGTTTTAATGAAAATACGGCTAGTTCCCTTTCGGGTTTTAGTTAGGGTTTAGCCCATGAATAAGTCCTCTTGGTTAGGGTGAACCGAAGCTACGCACCAGGTAGGATTCGAGTGGAGAGAAGGTGAGTCACGTGGACTGCTTAAATACCAAGCTCCCACCGAATACCAATCCTAGACATGCGCACAATGGTTGCCACATCCTAACTCGGCGACTTAGTCATAGGTTTGTTTAATTAGGCACTTTAAAATCTTATGCGATTGTTGGGGTAAACTAGTCCTAGAGTTCAAATACCTATCATTCTATTCTACGTTCCCAAGTTACCCATTTACCCTTATCAAGTATTCACAGAACAGTCAGAGATACTTACCTGGGCGGATTGGTGCCAGAGACTCGATGCCATGCTGTTCAAAACAAAAACCATTTTCATAATAATTAACAGAGGCCTACAAAAATGTTTTGGGCCCTGGGCCCCCACAGCTGAGTTTTGAACTGGCTCTGATACCAAATTTGTAACACCCTAAACCCGGCCCATGAGCTATGACCGGATCTGGTATGTCACGGAGTAAAAGCGTTTTGAAAGATTTTGATTAATAGGTGAAAATCTGAAAATATTGTTTATAAAACGGTGTCTAAGAAAAACATTTGATGGGATTGATTTATAACATAGTTGAGTTGAAACCCCTTTTGTTTTCCTTTGAAAATATTTGATCATCTAATTTTTTTAGAAACATCAGGGTTATTGTTGACTTGGTAAGTTTTGATACCCGAAGGTAATATCTTTGAAAACTCGTAAAGGTTACCTATTTGAAAACGTTACTTTTAACCGATTGATTTAACAGTTTATAAGTTCATTAGTAATATAATAGAAGTAAAGTAAAAACAACTACTTAAACATCCAAAATAACAACTAGCGGCCTTATTACAAACCAACCCAAAATTTAGTAATAATAAACTTTAACAGTGCGAAATAAAATTTCAAATCCAAGGAACAAGCATGGCCACCTCGAGTCCTCTCCGGCTCCATCTCCGCGATCTACTCACCTGCAAAATGATATGGGAAGGGGTGAGTCACCAAGACTCAGTGTATAAATCCCCAACCCGAAAATGCAACTCATACACAAGATATTAGTAAGACATGCAAACATGCAACCCAAGCTAGCCATCCATACTCCTTTTTACTACCCCGTGTGGTCAAAACCACTGGTGACCGAAGTCACAAATATATCAAGTGATGGGGCCAACCCATCGTGTGGTCAGAACCACTGATGACCATAGGTCACAATTATCAACATGTGGTCAAAACCACTGGTGGTACCAAACCACTGGGACTTAGTCACAATTTATATCAACGGTGTGGTCAAAACCACTGGTGACCGAAGTCACAAATAATCTGATGGGGCCAACCCATCGTGTGGTCAAAACCACTGGTGACAGTCCATAGAGAATATTCCCCCTCCTCTCTTCAATCCCATTACTAACATGCTCACAACATGCGTAACATAATATCATAAATCGTGCATGTAAGTCATGGCACAGCATATTACCCATTATGTCATTCTAAATACATTTTTAAAGTCACAAAAGACTTACCCGTAATCCATGCTCATGCTCACAAGGTAAATCACTATCACAACAATTAATGGTAATATAATAGGCAATGCCAACTAATAAAGTGTGTACAAGTTTACACACTTGTCTAACCGTAGATCTAAGGGGAAATCCCGAATCTATCACAAAAACCCAAAACGCGAGCCTTTACTCCTCCTACAATCGGTCACTAAGGTTAGTATTAAAAAGCCTTATTTGGCTAAACTAATAATCCCAAAGGATTAATCGCACCCAAAACAAAATATGGCCCTAGGCCGAATCTTTATTAGCACTTACCAACGCGATTTGAAATCCCGAAAGCTTCTATTTTCCTTAGCCGATTTGCCCCTAAAATCATAGTGCACACCCGGTTATACTTAGATACCAAAAAGGGCCCTTGGCCGAAAATGCCTAACCACTTACCACTCTTACCGAAATCCCGAAGTTGTCACTTGTCTTGTCGAGATCCCTTGAAGAACCAAAACCCGAAATACTCCTTGGTGTCGGCTACACACAAAAGTTACATATTAATATGGCCTACACACATTCGGCCAATCCTTACCAAGGCTTTTACACATGCTTACGGCACACCAAAAGAAGATAAGATAACCCGATGTTTTAAAGAAACACTTACCTCTATTGTTCCCTTGAAGAGACTAAAGGTGAAGAGATTCCGACTATGGCTCCCAAGTGTTGATGAGATATTCGGCTAACACCAAATGGAAAGTGAAATTTTTGGGTAGAATGGGGGTGATAGGTTCGGCCAAGAAGAACAAAAAGGAGAGAAGGATTTGGAGAATTTTGAGTAATGTGGCTAGAGAGAATTTGGCCAAGAAACAAATTGAAAAGAAAAGAAGAACAATTCAATGAAATTCAGCACCCTCTTGCTATACTCAAGGCCGACCATGAAAGTCCTTAAAGAATGCTTCATTCGGCCATGCTCCCCCCCTTTTTTGTGATAATTCAATATTATAAATCATCACCCATAAAACAAAATAATATTTAACAAATTTCCCCATCTCTTAATCCCATCTTCTAATAAATAAAATAAAAATTCCCCATACTTTCCAACAAAATTTTAAAATCAACCCATCAAGCTTTCTTCCTCCACTAAGTGCCCATGTGCAGACCACCACTCACGCCAGCAAAAAGAAAAATAAACCTCCATTGCTGCCTATGTTACTCGAACATGGGACCTCACTACCGCAGCCCCCTTACAACGTCCCAGGCCACTTTGCTACTGACTCATTTCGTGACATAAACCCCCTTAAAATTCCTTTTAAGCGTTCATTCCTTAGCTCCCCCTTGCCTAAACGCCTAAGGCAAAAATAAAACGCCCAACTGCTGCTTCCACTCCTCGAACTCAAGACCTGCTGGAGCTTCACTGCAGGTAACGCCCCAGCCACTTTACCAGTCCGTCTTTCATGTCCACCAACGCCCAAAAATCCTTTTGAAGCCTCCTTGCTTAGCCCCTTCCTTTTTAGCGCCCAAAAACCCAAAAATAAAACACCCCTTGCATCCCTCGTGACTTGAACTCGAGTTCACACACCAAGGCTCTTAAGTGGCGCCCCAAGCCGCTCCACCAAACCGACTTTCATGCCCATGATCCTCACCATTTATTCTTTAAGGCCTTCCTAGCCCAACACTCATAACACAAAAATAAAACTCCCAGGCGCAAACTCGGCAGCTCGAACCCCTGCTTCGTCGCACCATCCTCAACACCTAGGTAGCGTCCCAACCATCTCGCCACTTGGTTTCTCATGTCAATACCTTTCCAAAAATTTCTCTTAACCCTTATCTCACCTAGCTCCCTCCCCTTAGGCACTAAAAGAAATTTTCAGCCCTAAGTTAGACCTAACCCGGGGTTATGACTAGACCCTGGAATATATCAAACAACCATAACCTATGCATTTCTTCAGGCAATCACATGAAAATAAAATAAATCGCAAACAACCCCTAATTCAGGATGTTACAGTTAAGGGGTGTTACAACTAAGGTAAGCCCTTATTTTCTTTTTCTCTTTATTACGCTCATATAAAAAAATAAAAATAAAAATGAAAATGAAAAATAAAAAATTTGAAGCGAAATAAAAGGATCACCTTCAAATTGTAATCAGTTTTTTTGTATTGATTCCGTGTATTCGCAAAAAAATTTAACCCCCTACAAATATCCTCCAGCCTCTTTTTATAGCCGATTTTTTAAAAAATGAAAAGAAAATACAAAATGCCCTTCATTTTCTTGCGCACTACTATTATTTTGTCCTTTTTTGCAGGTGAAATCACCGTACGGAGGAGGGGGTCGTTCGTGGGGTGACGTGGAGGAGTACGGAGGGGGTACCGCTGACGTGGCGACACGCGTGTGGCGGGCTGGAGCTGTTGCGGCGCTGGCCTTAGCTAGGGTTTCGATTTTTTTCTGCTTTGTTTTGGGCTAATGGGCTAGGGTTTGAATTGGGCATGTATTGGGTTTAAAATGGACTGTTTATTTTGGTTAATGGACTGGACTGCTAAATTTGGGCTATTATTTTATTTTGATTTTTTTATTTTTTTGTATTTATTTGGTTTTAATCGGGCCAGGCCAAAATTAGCCTATTACATGCGGCAAAATAATACAAGTATTAAATTGGATATTTTATTTATACAAGTAGTATATTGCACATTAAATAAAAGTTTAAGGACCAACTATTAGTATAAATGAGTTCCTAATTTTGTTCCTAATTTTGTTATATATGAGTTTCTCAATAGTGATATTGAGTAAATTGGACATTTTAAAAAAAAAATTAGAACAATTAATTACAGAATTATTATTTTTCATCAATTGTATATATTTTTATTAGTATAATAATAAACACATTTTATTAATTTGGTCTTGATTTAACACATTTAGCTAGCAGTTCTTACATATTTTTTACATAGAATATGTAAACATCGAGGGGTAAATTTGTTATTATACCAATCAAAATTACGTACAATTGACGTAAAACATTAATGCCATGATTCGCTATCATTAGTCGCTCACTTTCGAAATTAATAGGGATTAAATTGCTCCTTTTTTTTAAAAGAGACTAATTTGCTTAATATCAAATTTGAAAAGGACTAGAGAGTGTTTTTGAATTACACCAGTAGTTATCCAATTATTAGTAAGTTTCTTTTTTGTTTGTCACACGACAACTTTTAAAATGGAAAGATTGCAACTTTAACCCTCAACATTTATACATTGTGTAATTTGGTCTCTCTTTTTTTTTTTTGTAGTTTTGCTTTTCTTTGTGACATTATCACCTAAAAAGCTAAAAGAAAAATTATAAGCTAAATTTGATTGAAAATATATCAAAAATAGAAACACTCAAAATTTTAAGATAACAATTTTCATCTTTTCTCATTCTTTTAAAATTAATCCTTAATATCACAAAAAAGTAAAATTACAAAAATGATATATAAATGTTGAGTGTTAAAATTTTAAAATCAAGACTAAATTGACATATTATATAAATACTAAGGATTAAAGTTGCTATTATGTCAATTTTAAAAGCTACTAAGTGACAAGTTATATTCTCATTAATAATATAACGACTTTTGACCAAAAAATTAAAAAGTCGAATAGTTAAGTAAACATTCTGTATTTTTTTTTAATTAGATGACAAAAAATAATTTACTAGTGATTATTAATATAGTTTATTTTAAATTAAATATTAATTTTTTAAAAAAATTTTGCTTTTACGGCGACCGTCGCTAGAAACTTTATAGTAGAAAATTAAAAATGCAGCACACGCCAATATTGAATAACCGCACTTTGACACGCGACACCCCTTAACCACGCGCGTATTATTATATGGATTAATTGCACCCAACATTAATGATGCAAATTCAAATTAGTCCTAAATTTTAAAACATTGTAATGGGCTGATGTCCCATGAAACTGTGCCAATTTTTAATTTACACTGTTAAAACGATGTTGTTTTATATATTTTACAACCTAATACCTGATATGAAATTTAAAAAAAAAAAATCCAGAGTACTGGGGGTATTGAGTATTTGTACTTAGAATATTAGAGTTTATATCAATTTTTACCCTTTCTGATATTCGGGTCTACAATTTTTAACATTTAAAACAAAATTGTTTTAGTTCGGCTAATATTGATATTGTTGTCAGTGTAAGAGGATGTGGATTCAAGCGCATTAAAGCACTTTTATCTTTTTATTTAAGTGTTGAGGAAGAATTATGAGTAATTCTAGACATTGTACAAAAAAAACCAACATCTTTTAAACTATATCAATTAAATATTGACACACGATTATGCGACGTAGGCACTATTACTATTTCTGCTAAAAATCAAATAAATTTGTCACGAAATTGAAATGATGAAGGCAAAACTACTAAAAAAAAAGAATAAGTGCTAATTTGTCAAAAAGTGTAAGCATTAAGGACCTTTTTGTTATTATTCTAATTTCAATTACATGTCTACCTACTATAAATTGAATTTGATTAAAGAAAACTAGTTCCATTAAAATTTACTAAATCCATGCACGTGATTAAAATTTGATCTATATGTTAAATTCGAGCTAGCATTTTGTGTTTAAGTTTAGAGCTAAGTTAAGCTCATTCGTTTTTAAATTCAAGAACCAGTTTAAAATCTAACGTATAGTTTGAGGATTTATGATGAAATTAATCCTTTATTATATTTAATAGTCTTGGGTGTATAATATTCAAGTCTTAACCTGAAGCACCCTCCCTCTTTCTTCTTCCTTTCATATTAACTTCCTATATGTGTGTGTATATATCCCTTAGCAGCCTTTCTTCTCATAAGCCATAGCCTCTCAAATTTTCATTAAAAACCCAAAATTTTCTTAGAAACCTTCTTCGATTATTCCTTGATTTAATTAATTTAATGGAGACCAAGTCTCGCACTCTAGAGATCACGGTTTTATCAGCAGAAGACCTGAGAATCGACAACAAACCGGTGAAAAAGAACGCCTACGTCGTCGTTTCGGTCGACCCTTTCAACAACAAGGCGACCAAGGTCAACGGAGAAGGAGGTAGCTACCCTTCGTGGAACGACAAGCTGGTGATGGAAATGCCGTTACAGACGCGGTTTATAACCCTCCTAGTCAAATGCAAGGGGTCCAGAGGGGAAAAAACGGTCGGGTTAGCGAGGATACCGGTGACGGATTTCTTCGGAGGGTATTCGCCGGCGACTAGTTTGCAGTTCTTGAGTTACAGGTTAAGGGATCCCAAGGGGTTGAAGAATGGGATTATTAATGTTTCATTGAGAGTAAAAGAGCCTTTGCAGGATTGTTCTTCACAGGCTGCGGCTGCTGGTGGTGGTAATGCGGCGACGATAGGGCTGGGAATTCCCATTGATGGACGAAGAGATTATGGTATGGTTACTGGGATTCCAATATGGACTGGTTATCCATCTAATTCTTTGTTTTAGATGATTGATCATTGCAGTGTTCAATTGAAGTAATTGCAGAAGTTGTACAAAAAATACACAAATATATATCAACAATTTTGTTTAATCCAATCAATTTGGATTGAGTCATGATATAAAAGGACCTTTTAAGAAAGAAAATTGAAAAATCAATTTAACTCTCTCAATTCAACTCCCACCCAACTAATCATTCTATTAAAAATTTCTTCTATTTATACTCTTAAAAGTTAGTCAGTGAGATGGATATCTCAACATGAGGTACACATGGCACGTCATGTATTACTATTTGATTATTTCATCAACCACGCAATGATGAATTTGCTCTTTGATCTAACATACAAAGAATAATTTACTTAATTTTTTAATAAATAGGATAGAATGCAATTTGACTTTTAATATAATAATGTCCATTATACTTTTTCCTCAAAGATGATATTACGTGCTTGAATGTTTTAGACCTAAATGAATTTGTTGAATTTAAAACATGTTTATTAATTAAAATCTTAATAAATTATTTGCAGAATTATTTTAATATAATTATATTTCATTTATATAAAGCATGAATCTAAATAAAAAAATTTAATTATTTATTTTATGTTAAAAAATTTCTAACCGTTCAATAAATATTAATATATATTATTTAAATCGATATAATAAAGATATTAGATCGATTTGAAAATTTACATACATGAGAAATATAATACAATTAAATAATTAAAATATTTTAATAAGAAAAGGAAAGATTTTATAATTAGAAAACTATATGGTATATTATAGACTCATCAAGGGGTGGTTAAAGGTATTTTTATTGTTCCATTAGAGCTATATTTATATTAATGTAAATCCACCAAAAAGAAAAGTAGGTCGTCGTCGGTGATGAAACCAGAATCCACTATCCCCCGCTCAAAATCCACCATTTGTGAAGGAAGGGTCAATTTTAGATATGTAAATTTTGATAGTTTTAATTTGATTAATTCAAATTTGAATATGATTTAGTTTGATTTAATTATAAAAAGTTAAATATTCGAATTCGATTTCAAAATTACTTAAACATAAATTAACTCGAATAAATTAATTGAAATGATATGAACTTAATATGTCCTTAGGGTCGAAGATGGAGTAAGTAGTGGCGTTGCCCTTTTAACCCCAAATGGTTAACTATGAAAATATAAATTATTATGATAGTAAAATTACACTTTGATCTTCCAAAATTTATTATTCATTCCTGATTCTTAAAACAACTTTTTGATTTCTCCTTGGATGTTTTGGCATTGGATCCATATTTGGTTATATTACCATTTAAACTCTTCAAGTTTACAATATTATAATTAATAAAATGATAAATTTTTTATTTTAACTCTCAAAATTTCATAATTTAATTTCCACCATAAGCTTCATCTCTAGTCTTGCCCACAAAAATTGACTAACAACTCGAATCGAACAAGCTAACCAAATCTCATGGATTCCTTCTTTTATCTTGATTGCTTTTTGAACTTTTTCATTCTTTAGGCAAAAACATGCTAGAGTATATTAAAGGAATAATTAAATATGACTAAATTATTTTTATTATATTAATAATTTATTATATGACTAAATATAAATAATTAAATATGTATGTTTAATAATATTGAAAAAATAATATTTTAAATATTTTAAAATAAAAATAAAATTTATTATCAATATAATAATATTAAACTTGATTTAAGTTAATTTTTATATAAAATAAAATTATTTATAAATGAGTTCTTTTCCGAAAGAAGACTTACACTTTTCTAAAAGGTAAGTTATAGTACAGGAAAAGTGGCTTATTTTACATTGACCTATAAATTATTTTCCGTTTACCAAATTATTTTCTGTAAAACAAACATAGGAAAATGCAGAAAATATTTTTCGTAAAACCTTTTACATGTAAACAAACGGACCCTAAGTCAATTGGGTTTCTTACTTTTAAATCTAAAACCATCAACGCTGCTTTCGCCTCTCTCGACATTGCTTTCGCTGCCATGGGTTCTGGAGGAGCAAGACTTCATTATTTTCCAGAACCACACCTCTCCATTTCACTGTTTGGTTTCGGCTCTTGACCGTTCTTATAGTTCTATATTTTATATTTTATGAATTTCTACTAAATTCTTTTTAGGGTAAAGTATACAATTAGTCACCTAATTATATTTGCATTCTTGTTTTGGTCATTCAACTTTAAAAATTTTCAATTTAGACACTAACACTACAGCAAAACAGACTTTTAGCGGCATTTTTAGTGGCGTTTTAGAGAAAAACGCTGCAAATATTATACATTAGCGGCGTTTGAAGGAAACCGCCGCTAAAAAATGAGTAATAGCGGCGTTTATTCAAAAAACGCCGCTAAAAATGATATATAGCGGCGTTTATTGCTAAAACGCCGCTAAAAGTCTGACCTTTAGCGGCGCTTCTGTAAAAACGCCGCTAAAAGTCCAACCTGTAGCGGCGCTTCTGGAAAAACGCTGCTAAAAGTCTGACCTGTAGCGGCGCTTCTGGAAAAACGCCGCTAAAAGTCCGACCTGTAGCGGCGCCTCTGGAAAAACGCCGCTAAAAGTCCGACCTATAGCGGCGCTTCTAGAAAAACGCCGCTAAAAGTCAGACCTTTAGCGGCGCATCTGGAAAAATGCCGCAATAAGCCCGACCTTTAGCGGCGCTTCTTGAGAAACGCCACTATAAGTCCGACCTTTAGCGACGCTTCTGGAAAAACGCCGCTAAAAGTCAGACCGTTTCTTTAGCCATTTTTTGGATTTTTTAAATTTATATATTAAATAATTTATTATATAATCGTAAAAGATATTATAATTTTAAGATATTAAATTAATTATCATCATAGTTTAGGGTTTATGGTTTAGCATATATGTATAGTTTAGAGTGTAAGGTTTAGAAGTTACTATTTTAATGTTTAGGGATTATATGTGGTTTATGATTTGCGGTTTAAGGTTTAAGGGGGATGTGTTAGGGTTTCATGAGTGTTAATAGTTGAACCTAAATTTTCAAATAAGAAAAGCAACGAGATTAAACTCCTAAAAATAAAAGCATATTGACCAAATTCCAAATAAAAGCATATAAGGAGTACTTATACCAAATTATAATTATATTTTACATTATTTAAAAGATAATAGATAAGCTTTATATATATTAAAATTAAAAAAAATTGTAACCCCTGCATCTGTAGAGAAACAAAATTAATTAGTAAATTGAAAATGTTATTTAAATTTATTAAAATATTGAAAGAAATATTATATAATATTCAAAACTTATCTAAATAATTTAAGGTTTAAGGCTATAATATATTAAGGGTACTTTAGTCATTTGTATGGGCTGACTAGGGTTTCGAGTTTAGTATTTCAAGATTTAGGAATTAGGGTTTAGGGTCTGTGGTTTAGAGTTTAGGGTTTCAGGTTTAGGGTTAGTTATGGCTTGGGTTTATGGGTTTATGGGTTTTGTGGGTGTATGGTTTAAGGTTCACAGGTTTAGGGTTTATCGAATGAAGATAGAATATCAAATTTCATTTAATCATTAAGAAATTATAAAAATATATGCTATAAATTAAATCTGATTGTACATCTCCTTATCCCTAAAACCTAAATTATAAACCCTACACGGTCTAAACCCTAAACTCTAAATATCAGATTTAGATTCTAAACCCTAAACCATAACTCTAAATAGTACTCGACCATAAACTCCTAAACTGCAAACACTAAACCATTAACCAATTAAACTTCGGCATATTATTAAACCCTAAAAAGTCTAAACCTTGATACTTTATTTGATCATAGGGATATATATATTGATGTGTATTCATGTAAATATTAATGTAAAATCTTATGTTTATAATAATTAGTGGAAGCACTTACTATTGATTAAAAAGTTTATTAAAATTTAGAAATTATAATAAATCATAAAATCTAGTTTTGCCGATATAAATAAATTATAAGAAATCAAAAATTATAAAAATAATTACCTAACTATTCTATAAATTTAGGAATAACAATAAATTTATTTTATATTTTGATTTGAATTTTAATTTTAATTAAAAACTGATCAAAATTTAATTGAAGTTAATCTTTATTCTTAAAAACACAAAAATTTAAAAACATAAAAAATTTTGAAAAATATATATATGTGAATGTTTAATTTCTATATATAAAAATATATACAAAACTAAATAATATTTATAAGTAAATAAATGTCTACTTTTCAATTTTTTAAAATGAAATTTATTTATTAAAGAATAAATCTAATGAAGTAAAACAAGTTACCCATTAGTAGCGTTTATTAGAAAAACGCCGGTAATATATAATAGAACGATGTCGTATTCTGCTGAAAATTTAGTGGCGTTTTAGTCAAAACGCCGCAAAAGTT
This sequence comes from Gossypium australe, assembly GCA_005393395.2. Taxonomy (NCBI): domain Eukaryota; kingdom Viridiplantae; phylum Streptophyta; class Magnoliopsida; order Malvales; family Malvaceae; genus Gossypium; species Gossypium australe. The sequence goes on along the minus strand of CM016625.1, from coordinate 100,318,122 downwards.
GTGTATTACCAGCGTTTTAGCCAGAAAACGCCACTAATATATCAAGCGTTTCCAAAACTGCGCCGTTTTGGTATATTTTATTAGTGACGTTTTTTATAAAAACGCCGCAAAGTGGACATTATATGAAAAAAAGTATTTATTTAAATGAAAAAAATTAAAACACTATTATTTAAAATAATTTAAAGTTTTTTTGGGTATATGAGTGATTGTTATTTAATTTATATATTAAATAATTTTAAAGTTTAAAGATTTCAAATTTTATCTAATTCTTTTAAATATTACTTAAACTTTAAAATAAAGAAAGATTGGATTGAATTTTTAAATATACATTAGTATCAAAAAATATTAGCGGCGTTTTTTTTTAAACGCCACAAAAAGTAAGTAATAACGGTGTTTTTATGATAAACGCCACAAAAAAAATATTTTACTTTAATTAAAATGAGTTTGCCTTGTTAGCTTTTTAGTGGCGTTTTTTTTATAAACACCACAGAAGGATAGACATTTTACTCTCAACCTTCCCCGTCCTATATACCCTAAAATTCTTAATTTTTTCCCCCCCAAAATTTCCCCCCAATTACTAAAACTTTCCCTAGCGAAAGGAAAGAGGAAAGCATCAAGGAAGCTTCATCTGCGATTTTGGAACTGTATATTCTTAATTCATTCTACTTTTTTTTTTACGTATCATCTTCTTTCATTTTTTTCGGTTAATAATAATAATAACAGAGGAGCTTCTTATTGGTAATGGAACGAACTGGAGAGAAATAACTGGTCGCTGTTTTTTAAGCCTATTTTAAAGTCGCCCATCAAAGATCAAAATCTGGTTTCGCTTCGTTGCTCGTTCATCGGATCAGTCATGGCAGACGCGGTAACCTTCTTCTTTCTTTTTTTTCCCCGATTCTCCGTCTATTTTCTAAAAAAATTCCAGAAACCAAAATTTGATTAACGATTCCCTTGATCGATCTAAAATTTATTCACTGTTTCCTTATATATTTAAAACTTCTTTTGATTTTTCAATACTTTCTGTTATAAAATTTCTAGGTTTTATTTGTGAATGTTCTCATTCCTTGCCAATGCTTGAACAATAAGTGGAATACTATGAATTGTAGAAGTCATTTTCCCCTATCCCTTCTTTTTTGGCTGCTTCCACTCCAATCCTTCGATTTATTTTGTAAGGATTTTAATCTTATGTTTTTGCCAGATTTTTTCCCTTATTTTGAGCTATCATAATATTGTGGCTTAAGTAATATAGCTTCTTTTTTTTTGGCTAGTTTGTATGCTTCTCTCCGTGTTCTTTCTTCCATTCCCTTTGCAATTTATTTTTTAGTTTTACTGAGAAATTTACTATTTTTTTGAAAAAAATAATGTTTTCTTTTGATGGAAAGTGAGCTTCTTTTTTCTTTTTAAATTCAGCTATTTTTAATGTTTATTTTTCTTTTTGATTTCTCTTAGATTTGTATCAGCTACTAAATAGAACTTCATTCATTGTCTTTTTCCTTTATGATTCTTAGATCCACTGAGCTTGAATTATTATTGAGCCCTTTGTTTAGTTGATTTAATTTTATTGAAGATCCCTTGATTTAAATGCTATTTCGATATTTTTAAATTAGTGCTAATTCTTTTTTTCTTTTGGTTGCAGGCTAGAATTTATTAATTAGTTTGGGGGTTGAACTGAAGATAAACAAAATGCCGTGGTCTTTGGTTTATCGTGTTCGAATGGTTGTTTCTTTCTTATCATACTGTAATTTATTTTGGGTAAGTTTGTGAATCTAGAACTTCTATGAATTTTAATTCCACTTGTTATAATTCGGTTGGGGTGACGATTAATTGCTTATGTTATAAATTTGCTGAATAAAAATGTAGTTTAAATCCTAATGTGCATTGTCTTTTTATGTCATATTTAATAAGGAATTATTATATTGTTGTAGGTGAATTTCAATTGAATTTGGAATTGGAAGCGGATTCATTTCATTTAACTTAGAGTCGTTGGATATTGATAAAATTTTGGTTGGAGAGGTTTGAGAATGTACATTGCAGCAACCATAAAGAGATATCGTGCAGTTAAGGAAGTTGGGAAGATTAAAATGAGCGTTGGTGTTATTGCATACTATCAATTAGTTCAAGTTTGTCAGGTAATTTTGTTTTTCTTACCTGTTTCAGATTTCTGTGTCGCTGTTGCAGTGTGTCCTTGGAAATGCATAAAAAAAAAACTGTCTTAAATATATCCATGTGTGCCATGTCAACTGTGGTTTTATTACTAATTTTGCAGTCACATGATTTTATTAAGTTGATATGCCTCTTGGTTTTTAGTTTTTCTACTATCATATCTTAAAGAGTAAAGCTTCATTGAAGGACTTTTGAACTCGTATATATTCCTAGGAAATTGTTGTCCACATGTAGAGACAGATAGGATGATCAAACTTGTATGTGATTTACGTGGACTAGATTGAAGGTCTTTTGATCTCATATATATTCCTAGGCACTGGAGTTATTAATGCTGTAATCTGTTACCTCATGTGTGCTCTCTCTTATTGGTGGGCTGTAATTACGATCCCAGTTTTCACTATTTACATTCTACACATTTTATATTATTGTGATTCTTCTTTAATAAAGCAGTTGGTCTGTACTATACCACTTCTTTATGTTTTAATCACCAAATTTGCTACTGTCTCTGTCTGAATATAGATGATGAATGTTTTTCCCAATAGGTTGAGCAGATTCCTCTTCCTTTGTTGTTTATGCGTACCGTAGTACAAGCCATTGGTGCTTTTCCTGCACTGGTAAGGAATTTATTTCTGCTCAATTATTAAAATGTTTCTTCTATTGGCTGCTCTTTATCTCAAGAAAAGAAATAAACCTGTTTAAAGAATTTAACATGATAAAAAAATATATTCACGACTTATTGATGACTTGATCACCCTAAATTTTGTAGGTGGAATTAATGGAGATTCTTTCTCCATGCTCAAGTTATGGTTATGGGGTTTTTCTTAAAACTTGTTACAGTAACAGTTGGAGTCTCTTCGACTTTGCCTCAAGTTGGGGGGGGGAGAATCTTCAATATGGAGCAGTATGAAATTCTAGAGCAGATTGGGAAAGGATCTTTTGGCTCTGCCCTGCTTGTGAGACATAAACATGAAAAGAAGAAGTGAGTTTGCTTGCACTTCAGTTTTGCTCTCTCTATAGTTCAAATTTCAACGCTCACACATGCATTTGCATGTGCTCTTTCGTGTGTGACTAAATGCATGTATTGAACTGTGCTATATTTGTTTTGCATAGTTGATTTTCATTGTGGGAATGTGTGGAATGAGGTGATTTCTTTCCCATTTATTATATCAACATTGCCTTAATTCTTCTTTATCCGTCAGGTATGTCCTAAAAAAGATTCGCCTTGCTCGGCAGACTGATAGGGCTCGTAGATCTGCCCATCAAGAGGTCAGCTCTTTTTATGTGCTCCTTTTATTCTTATTCTAATAATGTGAAATGTCACATTGGCTTCTAAAAAGGCAGTTCATATACTTAAATTTTCTTTCTCAATGTGGAGAATTTATTGAAAATTGAGAGCAAATTCAAAAGGAAAGATTGGCATCTTTTATGCTCCAAAAATTTGCCCCATTGATCAAAGAAATATTTCTGTTGTTTGAATGCCCCTTTGGTTCCCTTGATGCAGATGGAGCTTATTTCTAAGGTGAAGAATCCTTTTATTGTGGAATACAAGATTCCTGGGTAGAGAGGGTTAGTAGATAGTGTTGTTCTTCTCTTTTTATTCTGCGTGATGCTTCTTTATTTCAAAGTTTACATTAATAATGAATTTTCCCACTAAATGTTGTTTTGCTTTTTTATTTTGCAGGGTTGCTATGTTTGCATAATTATAGGATTCTGTGAAGGTGGAGATATGTAAGTTTTCTTTGTTATTTAATTGGGTATGTTGAAATTGTTTGGCAAATGAGAATTTCTTAAGGCTGATTTATCTTGCTCTTGTTTCTAACTTCTGTACATTGATATCTGGTTATGGAGTCACTCTTTTTCTCTTGTTTCTCTTCTTTTCAGCTTTTGTCTTCAACTACAATGAAGCTACAAGCATGGCCCAAGTAAGTTACAAAAAACCTTGCATTTGAATGCATAGATCCCTTTTCCTTTCCATCTCAAAGATTTTGAACTTTTTTTTTTTGTGGATTCATGGTTTGTTTGTTTGAAGGTAAATGGGTCTTCAGAAATGTTCCCATTGGTGGAAGAGAAGATGTTGTTGTTCAATGAAAGCAGAGTTTCCAGATATGTGCTGTTTGTACATGCTGTGGTGGAGCAAAAGGTGCTTGCTTACCTTCTCCTTGTTGCTATGCTATCAATTGCAACATTCCAAACAGACCCTTTGGTTTCTGTTCTTTCACTCCCAAAACCTGTAATTGCTTTGGATGCTATCTCTAGTTTAAACCTTTGTTTTATCTATAGTTCTTACTCTTTTTTTTTTTTTTTAAATTTAGGAGTTAAAATAAAAAAAAAATATTGATTCTGATGCAAGTTTGAAAGTGGAGAAAGAGAATATATGTTTTCTTTCATTTGTTTGTTTATAAGTTTCATAGGGAGTTTTCTCAGTTAGCGTTTTTTGGCAATTTTGTCTATAATTTATGTTCTTTTCAAGGCAGTAACATTGCCTGGCATATGCTTGTTTACTGTTATCTTGTTTACCTTTTTTTAATTCATGTTTAATATACTTATTAGTGGGTGTATTGCATTATGCAACTTGGAACCATGTAATACCAATTTGTTTTTATTATTAAAATTGAAGTAATGTTTGATGCTGCTTTAATTATGCTTCACACTTGATCTACCACAGTATCTTTAGTCAGAGTTGGTCAATAAACAAATAAATAAAATACTCTTGATGTTGGTGAGATGATGCTCAAGGGAAAGTGAATTGTTAGAACTATGTAGTTTGGCTGCTTGTGCCTACCACATTTTGATGAATTTTGTAGCCTTCACTTAAAAAGGATAGTGGAAAGGGTCTCAAATATTGAGATTCAATTATAGAAATATGTATTCTTCTATAATTTTCATTTTAATGTCTTTAAATTAAATTATACATTTTTAAATTGAATTTTTGGTGTTTTTATAATATTATAATTTTTTTTAATTTTTCATGACTTTTAGCGGCGTTTTTTTTAAAAGCGCCGCTAAAAGCCCCTACCTGTAGCGGCGTTTGTTTTAAAAGCGCCGCTAAAAGCCCCTACCTTTAGCGGCTTTTTTTAAAAAGCGCCGCTAAAGGCCCGTACTTTTAGCGGCGTTTTTTTAAAAAGCGCCGCTAAAGGCCCGTACCTTTAGCGGCGTTTTTTTAAAAGCGCCGCTAAAGGCCCGTACTTTTAGCTGCGTTTTTTTAAAAGCGCCAGGCCTGTACCTTTAGCGGCGTTTTTTTAAAAGCGCCGCTAAAAGTCCTTACCTGTAGCGGCGTTTTTTCGCAAAAAAACGCCACTAATTTTTGCGGCGGTTTCCGAAGCGGCGTTTTTTGCGGCGCTTTAGTAATATTAGTGGCGCTTAAAAACGCCGCTAAAGGCCCAAAAAAACGCCGCTAAAAGTCTGTTTTGGTGTAGTGAAGCTTTGTATTCATTCATGTTTTAGTCACTAGTCGTTAAATTGACAATGGAAAATCTTTTTCTAACAGGCTTAATAACACATTTAGTCTTCAATATTTATATATTCTATCAATTTGATCTTAATTCTAAATAATTCAATAAATTTAGCCCTTCATACTTACAAATTCAATCAATTTGATCTCAAACTTCCTAACTAAAGCTTTTAGCTTTTAAAATAGAGGCATTTCACAACTATAGTAAAACCCAAAAAAGAAAAAAAAAACTTATTCAATTGTGCAAATAGAACATACTTTACGGGGTTTCTTAAGAATTGAACTATACGGAAATTTTTGTTTTTGGGTCATTTAAATTTCTACTTTTTCTTGTATTTAATGCTTACCCAATTTAATCCATGGCTCAAAGATAGGTTCTTTTCTGCTGGAAAAACTGAAAAGGAAATTTGGTTGTTAATTGATTTTAGTTTATCTGTTAAATCATCCATAAAGAACTGCAACTTTGACGTTAATTATTCTGGATTTTTTTTTTTGAATTAATTAATACCTACAGTTAGATTTTATGTTCTTAAGCTTGGTTCTTTGGATTTGGATCTTCAGTGGTGATCTGATTGTTTGGTTTTTAAGAAATAATATATTTGCACGTGTTATTAATTATAAGTATGTTATATTTGTACAATTGAATGTTTTTTTGTTCTTTTTATAAATTTATAAATGTGAGAAGTCTTTGTTTAAAAGCTGAAAATTTTGATTAATAAATTTGAGGATTAAATTAAATGTAGCACCTCAAAATCAAGAAATTGAATGAAAAGAAGGATGCAGTGGTTGCACAATTTGCTGCGGAAGCAACTCTTAGAAGGGTGTATGCAAACCAGAAGGATGATGATGGTGATTCTATCGAATGGAGATTATTTCAGTAATAATTGTAGTAACAATGGAGATTGGAGTCGTCCTCAAAGCTTCTAAATTTTAAAGTGAACATATTAATTCTATGCACTATCAATCACCAGACGATGTCACATCACTATTGGTGCACAAAATTGTACATCATTAGACAAAATTTGCCACGCTATTGGTAATCTAAACCAGTATAGGGTCAATTTTATTGCTGTTGATTAATTAAGCAAATTCCATTCATTGGTAAGAAGCTGTATTTTTTTCCTCTCAAGCACATGAGGCTATTGAGTATTGTTGAACATTTGTGGAAGTTCAACACAATATTAACTTATTGTATAATTTGATTATATTTGCTTTTTTTGGCATAAGCTCTAAAATTATTCATAGTCTCTCCCCAATCCATAAACATGAGGATAATACACTTCAGCACATTGAAACTCACATTTTCCTATATTGACAATAATATTAATACTATTCGAACTAAGATTTAATCTATATATAATTACAACATTAACAATGATATTCTCGTATTTCATGCATGGTCGGCAATGGAAGGAGGAATTTGAGCATGCAAAACATTTTCTTTTAACTAAAATAATATAATATTTAAAAAGAAAAAGAAAAAAAGCAAAGTTCTGTATAAGGATTGACACATCCTACCAACTTATGGGTTTGATGTGGTCGGCAGCTATGAACTTTATTATTTCTACATTAATGAAGTTCACAACGCCAAGATTTTTGGTAATGATACTTTTATTATTGGATTCAACACTAAAGGTTGAGATGATTTAGTTTTTGACGATTTATATTTTTTTTATTTTTATAATATTTGTGCTTGAGGTATATGTGTTATTGTCATCATCATTATTGTCACTTAATTATTAAAAAATTTTAAAAAAATTAAATGATTATTTTATAACTTATTATAATTTAAAAATTAAATAATAATAATGAAAATTTTCTACAAACAATTTCGGCTCATTTAACATAATTTAATGAGAAATCATACCTTTAGTGCAGTAAAGAAATAAAAAATAATAAAAATAGTCATTTAACTCTATTTTAAAATTATTAAAATGTTGAAAAACATTTCACCAAAAAAAAAATGTTGAAAAACAAATATTCTTTTATTAATTTTTGGAAAAGTCAGAAAAGTAACAGAAGACCAGCCTGCCATTGCTGCAAAACATGTTCTTAAATGCCGACTAGATGTCCACTAATTTTCCTTTATAAATTGATAATTTGTAATTTAGAAAATTTTTGAAAAATTATTATAAAAATATTTATATTAAGAGTTGGATTTATTTTGTTTTAAATGCATTTTTTGATGATGTTATTGGTTGGGACATGCCAAGAAAAGGAATGGTGTAATCTGTTTACTTTTATCCTTTTATCTATAAAAAAATAGTAAATTAGTTCTTCTATATAAAATTTCATTCAATTTTACTGTTTAAAATTGATATTTGTACACTAGTATGAGGTAAATGTGGTACTTCATGTGTCACTATATGATTATCCCGTCAATTGTGCCAGTTTTTAATAGAAAAAAAATTAATTCGCTCTTTAATTTAATGTACAATAACTGATTTATTCACTTTTTTACTAAAGGGAACAAAATGCAATTCAACTCATCGTATAAGGGTCTTTATGATATTTTTACCTATAAACTATCAATCTCATACTCGCAAAAATTATTTTATACTATATAAAGGATTTTTTATTTACTTAAAAATTAATCTTTTTTAGAAACATTATGAGAAAAACTTCTGAAAATTTACCAAATAATGTCTAAAGGTTATAAAACAAAGTTCATTTTATTAAAATAAGTCTGAAAATTCAAAACCGAAATTAATATAAAAAAATAAGAATTAAACCGAATTTTTATAAATAATTCAAAAAATTTCAGATTGAACCAAATCAAACTCACACTTACCATAAATATCAAAAGATAAATAAATTGATAATATGTAAGTAGGGATGAGTATTCAATCGAGTCGAGTCGAGTCGAATCGAGTCAAAAATTTTCGAGTTAGTCGAGTTAACAAATCCTATTTTAGCAACCGACCTCAATTTGAATTTTTTCCGAATCGAATCGAATCGAGTCAAATCGAGTCAAGTTAACGAATCCTATTATTTATACTTAATGTTGCTATTAGATGGACTGATTATTTAACTAGTAGACGAAGTACAAGATTATTTAACTATATGAACAATAAAATGATTTTGCCTCTTAACTTAATGGGTAAACATTTATCAAAACGACGTTGTTTTTTAACTTAATTATTTTGAATTTTAACTTTTAAAAAAGTAAACATTTATCAAAACGACGTAGTTTTGTCTTTTCTTATTCGAATTTTCGGATAACTCGAATTGTGTAATTCATATTCGAGTTAAACCGAAAAACTTAATTTTTTATTCGAGTTGATCCGAATAACTTGATTAACTCAAATAACTTGAACTATTTAATTCAAAATTTAAATTTTTTATCGAGTTTTTCGAACCGAATCGGATTTTGCTCACCCCTATATGTAAGCCATTAAATCTATTACAACATTACAAGAGGCCTAAAACATTCCAAAAGACATAAACCCTAAAACATTTCAAACTTGTTTGTTGGTCCAACCCCAAACTCAGCCCAATGGTCTTACAATCTTAAACCTAAAGGATCAAAGTTTACAAAGGATTTGTTGGGGGTTAAACATTGCTTACTGGACCAAACTCCATGGTGTTGCTAACCCCATGCTTTAGCATACAACAACTATAACTCCATTGTAGATGTATTTATTTTTCTTAAATGTTATGAAAATAATATATCAAATCTACACAATGGAATGATGAAAGATTTGTATTTAAATTTTTAGTTGACGCTTTAAAAAAAATCTAAAAACTAAGTAAAATTGTAAATTTTAATGATATAATTTTTTTCTTAGTTGCCAAATTGCTCATTAGTACAGAAATATTTGTACCAATGTTTGGCCTTTTATGGTGACATCAATAGATGTATTTGTAATAGACATGCAATGCTGCTGCATGTGAATTATTGTACGATTGAATGGAAGGGGAAAATAATAGTAACCGGCTTTTTTGGCTCCCACCAAATGAACACATGATCTGATTTTTGGCTTCTCATCTCTCATAATTTGGCCACTAGATTGCTCAAATTTCTTCTACATTTTCTAAATTATCCTATTGATTAAACTCAAAAGTTGATCTAAAATGTGGATAAAAATATTAGACTCGAAAAATGGGATCAAATAAAAAAATTAGACTTGTTTGAATATGAGCTAAGCTTGAGCTCCAATATGCAAAACTCAAACCTGATTCATTTTTAAGTTTACAATATATTATTTTTTTCTTTTTTGTATATGTTTTTATAATTCATATCATATGAAAAATTAAATAAACTACCTATAAGGTAAATATTGAAAAAATAAATTTAGTTGTTTAGGTTGATAAACTGAATTATATATAATAGTAGTATAAGGAATATACATGGCTTTTTTACCCACAATAATAGAAAAATATATAGGGACTTGATATGTAAATTTTCAATTTTGATTGGCTGCTGAGAAAAAGCTTTTAGGGTGCGCATGTGGCAAACTTTAAATAAATTGTTTCGTAAATCCTTCTTATTTATTAATTTTCTTTTATTTCCTTTCAACACAAAAAATAGAGAGACCTCTTACCAATTAGTCCAAAAAATGCTTTTTTGTAAAAAAGTCAATTCCAATTGGAAATAAATTTTATTTATATTTTGAAAAAAAAACAATTTTGTTCAAATTATTTTATTCCAGTTGGAATAATTTTCAAAAAATAATTTTACAAAAAAAATTATTTGAACAAAAGTAAAATAAAATTTATTTCTAGTTGTAACCGGTTTATTTTAAAATACTTTTTAGTAGAAAAAACTTTTTGGACTAATTAGTAAGAGGCCTCTCTATTTTTTATGTTGGAAGAAAATAAAAAGAAATAATAAACAAGAAGGGTTTATGAAGGAATTTACCCTATTTAAAGTTAGGTGCTGCCATGTCAGGCCCTTAAAGCTTTTCAATTAAAATGGAAAATTTACATATAGGTACTTGAATATTTTAGGTCATCACATTTCAATTTAGTACCACCAATTTGTCAAGCGACACCAGGAAAACACTGTAGCAAACGTACAATTTTGATAAATAATCTCATGAGGATACCATTTGAGTTATTAATTTTTTTTTTGTATTATTGGGGTAAAAAAACTATATATATATATATATATATATATATATATATAATACTTTATACTTAACTATTTACTGAGTAGGTGCCACCCTTAATAGGTCATCAACTCAAATATGAAATTATAAAAAATACCACTCCTTTTAAATTAAAATTTATATTACTATGGTGACACTTATCCTTTCATACTTTTATATCATATTTAAATAAAAAAATTACAAATTACAAATTCAATAATTGAATAGGTGTTCAATTATATTAAAATACAACTTCATTACTATTCCACCTATACTTATTATTGAATAAATTTTAAAAGAAAATATTTTGAACATAAATATTTTTTCACCCACGACAAATATTTAATAAAAATGATCATATTTAAAAATAAAAAATAATATGAGGAAGCTTAAATAATTGTTTCTAAGTTTCAACTTTTATCATTTTATTGAAGTTTCATTAGTTTAAATATTTGGGCTAAGATGATAATTATTGTTAGCAATAAATATATTAAAATTATATATATATATATATATATATCTTTTACAAAATATATAATAATTATTGACGTTTGATTAAATATATTCGATTATCAATTTATTTGTGCATTATAATGATTTAATTATTGTTATAGTTTATTCAAAGGTGTAATATGATTGATTTTATTAGAACTAATATAATTTTAAAACAGAAAACGTAAATTATACAAATGGTCACTCAATTATGCTTGTATTTCTATTTTGGTCACCCAATTTTAAAATTTTTTAATTTAGGCATTAATGTTTGAATTCGTTCCTATTTTAGTTAACCGCAATTAAATTGATAATGAAAGGTTTTTTTCTAACTGGTATAATAACACATTTAGTACTCAATACTTACATATTTTATTAACTCAATCCTAATTCTAAATAATTCAATAACTTTAACTCTTCACATTTACAATTTTTATCAATTTGATCTTTAAACTCTTACATATTTTTATGGAGCATTGTCAAAATAAAACTTGAAATTACCTCTTACTATGTATAGAAAAACTATACCTTAGATTATATCAGTTAGCACAAAAAAATTCACCATTTTGAATACAAATGTCAGATTATGGTCCTTATACTTTAATTTTAGTATAATTTGATCATTTTTATTATAAATCATTAGTTAATTCAACTAATTAGTATTGTAAACAATTTCTTGTTGTGGATTATTCATTTAAAAAAAAAAATCCCCTCCAACTCGTGGTACTAACTTGAACTTTTTTTGTGTTGAAAGGGGAGTATTTTCAAGAAAAATCTATATTTAATGTCGAAACCATTTTCAAGATTATCTTTAAAAACGGGGAATCGACTTTTAAAAACGAAAATGGGAGTCGGCACCAATCCCTTTTTACTTAGGTGTGATTGGATCACCTTGTAAAACGTTTTATTTAAAAAAAACATTTAATTTTGGTCCACAAAAAACAAGAAAACGGGTTCGGGAGTCGGTTACGTATGAGGAAGGATTAGCACCCTCATAACGCCCAAAAATTGGTACTTAATCGATAAAATCATGCCCAAATGTTGAAAATAAAGAAAATTACAAAATATGATCCTTTTATTAGAAAGAAAACCAAGACTTACCTATCTCAAAGAAATAAAATATTATACTCAGTAAGTTAGTGTATAACATCTCATGATTTCGGAATTAGGCATGCCTTTATTTTAGAAAATTCTTACCTCGAGATATAAAACACCATATCCAGTGAGTTAGGACATATGTTTCGAATTCTCAAGAATAAGTTTTTGATTTTCGAAATTTGTAAATTTCGGTTTTTAAAATAGAAGGGATATTTAATACCTTAAGTCCTATGAGAAAAATCAGAACCCAGTGAGTTAGGGCACAATTCTTCTCGAAGTCCCCAAATATCATATATCACCTTATTTTTTAATTTAAAAATGCATCAAAAAGGTATTTTTATAAAAAAATGGTTTGAATATACAAATAACAATTTTACAAAATTACAAATTACACTAACAATAAATAATAAAAGGATAATATAACATGAATATATAATGGAATATGCTAAACAATAATAAACGATCTAAAGAATATAAATAAACATATAATATAGCAATAATTGAAATTTTCACGAAATAACAAAATTAAATGAAAAATGGAATAACATATTTAAACATCGAGAAAAAGAATATGATGATTTTTAAAATGATTTAATATATATACATAATAATAAAAATAAAAGTAAAAAAAAAAAACCTATCATAAATATATATAATTTAATAATTTAACACATGTATAAATAACTATATATAATAAAAAAATTAATAAATAGTATACAAAAACATATATATAATATATTAATCATAAAATTACGTATATAATAAAAACAACATAAATTAAATATCTTATATAATATAATATTATACTTTATAAATAAGAAAAATTAGAAATAATATATAATATAACATAATACTATATAATATAATATTTTAATATATATATATAATATAATAAATAATATACTAATCATAAAAAAATTATATGTAACAAATAACAAAATAGATTGTATAATATAATAAATTTATACAAACAACTATTTAAAAATATATATATATAATATAATACTATATGATATACAAACCAAAAAATAATATAATAATAATATATAAATTATAAAGTAACATATAAATTATTAAACCAAATAAAATAATATATAATAATAATTAAATATATATAAAAAATAATACATATAATATATATATATGAATTTCACAATATTAATAAATTAATAAATATAGGAAAATAATATAGAATATTTAATATGATAAATAATTAAATATAATATAAAGTATAAAATAAAATAAAAAGGATAAAAATAAAATTAAAACAAAGAAAACAAGGGTTAAATAGCAATTAAAATAAATAAAAAAGATTAAATTAGAGCGCGAGTTAAATCTCAGGGACCAATGTGGCAATTATGCCTTTTTTTCAAAACGACGTCGTTCTGTCTCTGGCCCTGAAAAGGCCTGGAGGACTAAATTGAAACAAAATGTAAGTTTTGGGTCAAAATTGAAAGTAAGGAAAAATGTTATTGAATTTTATAAAAATATGGAAGGGCTTATTCAGTAATTAGACCCTTTAATAAGAACGCTCGGATCCTCCCCTGGATTTCGGGTCAACGGACGAATCTTTATTTAAAACGACGTCGTTTTAGTCCTTACCTGACCATGCCAAAACGGCATCATTTCCTTTGCGTATATAAACCATTGTTTAGAAAAAAAAATTCATTTATACTTGTTTTTAAAAAAAAACTCCAAAAACGCTCTCAAATCCCATTAGCCTCCATTCCGAGTTTTGTCACAAAGCCCCTAGCCCATACACCCCACGCGCCTCACGCGCCACCACGGACGGTGGCCGGACGCCAAAATCTCAGCCTTTTCAGCGTCGTCGAAAGGTAACTCCCCTTTCTTTTATTTTTAAAATACTATTTATATGCGAAAATGTATAGAAAACAAAAAAAAGTAAAATAGAATAATAAAAAAAAAACCTATGCGAAAAGCTTCTGTATTTATTTCTCTGGATTTTTTTTTTGAATCTTTTTTTATCCTTCCCCCCGTGTTTACAGATTTATGGGTTTTTATACCCGAAAAAAAAAAGGAAACACAGATATTTGCCATATTCTTGCTGTTTTCTTCCCTTTCTTGTGCAGGTGGGAAGAGAAAATCTAGGCGATGGCGGGGTTCGCACGAATAGTGGCGCGACCGAAGGTTTTGCGTGGGCGCGAGAGCCGATTGCGGCGCGAGGCTGGGGCACTGGCTTGCGGCGCCTAGGGTTCCCTTAAAAACCCTAGGTCTCTGAGTTCGTTTAGCATTGGGCCTTTTGGGCCGTCTCTGTTATTAGGTCTTGGGTACTTTGGGTCAGTAGGTTTAGTCTGGGTCTGTTTGGGTGGCTGGTTAGTCTGGGTTTATAAATTGGGCCACAGGTATTGGGCCTGTATTTGGGTCTGTTTTGATTTTGTAAAAATGGACTGCAAAAATAAAAGAAACTGGACGTTTTTTTTTTGTTTTTATTGTATGGGACCGGGCAAAAATGGGCCTCTACAGCTGCCTTTCTTTGCTCATTGTCGTGTAACGAGAATAGAGCAAAGACGATAAAAGAGCCCATTTTGCCCGGTCTTGTCAAATGGCTGTATCTTTAGGGAGATAGGCTAGTTTCTTCAATCTGCTTCACTGCAACTTCAGGAAGACAAGATTTACTATCTTTACTCTACTCCACTGCAACTTCAGGGAGATAAGGCTGAAAATGCTTTTAATCTGCTTCCTGCAACTTCAGGAAGATAAGATCTTCTGTCTTTAATCTACTCCACTGCAACTTCAGGGAGATAAGGTTGAAAATGTTTTTGATCTGCTTCCCGCAACCTCAGGAATGCCAAATCTGCTATCTTCAATCTGCTCCCTGCACTTCACGGATTGCCAGACTGATGTCTTCGATCTGCTTTCTACAACTCAGGAAGATGAGATTTGTTGTCTTCAGTCTGCTCCGCTGCAACTTTAGGGAGGCAGGCTAATATTTTCGATCTACTTCCTACAACTTCAGGAAGATAAGATCTGAAAGTGTCTTTGATCTGCTTCCTACTACTTCAGGAAGATGAGATCTGTTGTCTTCAGTCTGCTCCACTGCAACTTCAGGAAGGCAGGCTAATATCTTCGATCTACTTCCTACAACTTCAGGAAGATAAGATCTGAAAGTGTCTTCGATCTGCTTCCTACAACTTCAGGAAGATAAGATCCGTTGTCTTCAGTCTGCTCCGCTGCAACTTCAGAGAGGCAGGCTAATATCTTCGATCTACTTCCTACAACTTCAGGAAGATAAGATCTAAAAGTGTCTTCGATCTGCTTCCTACAACTTCAGAATTACTCCAATATATTAACAAAGTTTTTTTTTTATGATGTAGCAAAAATAATCAATGTATGATCTATACGTGGCAAACAACAGGGTATTTTTTTTTATTTTAAATGTTTCAATTACCTTCGGTTTAATTTATTTATTTCATTTTATTAATTCAAAATAATAATTTTTTTATTTCGAGTTTTTAAAACTATTGTTTTCTTATTCAATATTAATTCGTTAAGTATAACTCAAGGCATAGTTTTTTAACATGAATTCCCTCTAATAATGATACTATTTTTGTAGCATAAATGAATTTTTTAATATCGTTAGTGTTTTGGGTAATTAATATAACACTTAGCAAGTTTAGGTACCAAATTGAACCAAAAAAAGAGCTTAGAAACCAAATTAGAAATAAGTGTCGAATTCAAATACCAAATTAGACCCAAAAAAACACTAAGATACTAATTTTTTTTTTGAAAAAAAAGTATAAAATTCAAATATCAAATATTATATTAAACTAAATTCGGATGAATGATATTAAAATTCATGAATTTTTAGAGGCTGATGATTTGACACATTTTATTTGCAAATGCAAGAGAAAGTTTTTAATGGACTCTCACAGTCAAGATTGGTGAAGTGTAGCAATCTAAAGCTTTCATGTTGACATTTAATGCAATACCACTCTCTTTTCATATTTATTAATTGTTTTGAATTTCAAACAGCACTAAATGGTTTGATAAGAATTAAGACTGAATTTTTACCATTTGCAATTTTTTGATTTTCCTCCTGGTATGGTTCTGAATCTCTTAGAGAAGGATTAGTCTAGAGATTTTATTTTTGATTGTATGAGTGTGACTAATTAGATGCTTATATGTTTTCTTTCACCAAAAAAAAAGAATTAAGACTGAATTTGTAGTCTAATGTTCCACACTGCCAACGCACACAAAAATTGAAAAGAATAAAATATATTGAGTCACAATTAGTTAACATTTTAAATGACTTAAAATAAAACGTTTTTGAATCCCATGTGATGACTTAATGGATAAGAGTATTTACCGTCTCAGGTGTGGCCTAAAGTAGATAGACTAAATTTCGAGAAAGTAAAAATAAAAAGACTAAATCCAAAATGTATAAAGAGTACAAGGACTTGGAATATATTTTTAGCCTTAAAAATGATTAAATAAACTAGACCTTCCATGAGTTTGATGGCTCGCTTAGCTCGATCAATTTGGTTTGGATTTGGACAAAGATTTTTTTATTTTCGAGTTCATCTAATTTAAATCAAATTTAAATTAAATAAAATTTAAATTTTATTATTTAAAAAATTCAAATTTAATTATAAAAATATTAATATAAAAGCAATTTTTGTAATCAATAAAATAAATCAGATGGAACTGACCCAATATTAAAATTTCAAGATTCTAGAACAAACCCAACTTAAGTGATTGAATCATGAATAACTTTAATGTATGGTATTATTTTCAAAGGATAGGGTGGAACCCGCATGCATGTGAAGTAGAAAGTCCTAAAAGGTTCCTATAAGCCATTAAGGCCAACCACTATTTCCTCTTCCAAAGACGTTAGGCATTCTTTGGATCGACACTGAGATTAAAACAATAATGGTGATGAGAACAATTATTGTAACGGTTAGATTATGGTTGAGTTTGGATGGGCGGTGTGTTTATCTGTGGTTAATGTAAAAACAACAGAGATAATGAGATTAGATATAGTACTTGTATTTGTTTACAAGTTATAAATTTTTAAAATATTATATATTCATATTTGTTATGAATATCTTATTAAGTGGATGTCCATCATGATTAAGATAAAGTTTTGATGTATTTTAAATTCTAATAGTTATTAGAATTAGATATTTACTTTTTTTATACTTCTTATGCCTATAAATAGAGACTATGATGAAGTATTGTAAATCACCCTTTTTTTATCAATAAAGTACATTCTCTATTATTTTCATATTTTCTTTATTCTTTATTCTCTCCATCTCTCTTTATTTTATAACAATATTCTTTTTTTAAAAAAAAGCATCAATTATTATATACTATATAAATATTTATATATTTAAATCATATTATTTTATATATTTATTTTGTTTTTATTAAATCTAGAATGATACATTGAGTGTGTATATTTTTATACATTGTCAATGAAATGAATTATATATATCATAACAATTGAGGTAAATTATATTTGTCGAAACCAATTTTTTTTTTGTTGAAAAACGGGGTCGACTTTTAAAATGAAAATAGAGTCGCCACCAATCCTTTTTGATGTGTGATCGGGTCACCTTGAGATTGATCGTTAAAATATTTGATTTATTAAAATAATGACTTTGATCCACAAAATTCGAGAAAACATGTTCGGGAGTCGGTTACGTACGAGGAATGATTAGCACCCTTGTAACGCCCAAAATTGGTACCGAATTGATTAATTTAATGTCGAAAATTTGAAGAGATTTTAAAATACGATCCTCTTTATTTAAAGAAAACTTGAATAGATTAAAATGAATGCTAAGACCCTCTTATTTCGAAGAAGTAAAATGTCACGACCAATGAGTTAGGGTACGACATTTCAAATTCCCGAAACTGAGATTATCTTTTGACTTTTAAAATTCATGTATTTAAATTTAAGAAGAATATTCGGTTATTTGGGTCAAATGAAAAATCGGAACCCAGTAAATTAGGGCACAATTTCTCAAAATACCAAATTCAGAATATTGCCTTTATTTTTTTTAGAAATCCTTACCTCGAGATAACAAAATGTCATATCCAGTGAGTTAGGACACAACACTTTTTAATTCCCGAGAATAAGTATTTTATTTAACTTATATGTTTAGATTTTAAAAATAACTGGTTCTTTAAACTCGATGAAAAAAATCAAAACCCAGTAAGTTAGGGCACGATTTCTTTCGAATCTTAGAACACGAGATAATTGCTTATTTCAAAAATCGGATAAAATATGATATGATTCTATAATAAAATGTAAAATGAATTATAATGCTAATTTGTATAACAAAATAATGATGATGACAACAAAATATAAATAATAATAGTAAAGGTAAAATTAAAATAAGAACTAAAATGAATAATTTATGTAAAATAATAAGTAAAAAATAAAATAAAAAACAAAAACAAAAACAAAAACAAAAGATAATAATAAATCAATAAAAAAATAAATACTATGTACAATAGTTTAAATAAAATAATAGTAATGACAATAATACAATAATAATAATAAATTATAAGGGAAATACATTATTAAACGAATAATCATAATAAAAATAAATAATAAATATAATAATAATAATCATAATGAAAATAATAATTGTAGTGAAAAAAAAAATAAATGTTTTAATATTTGCAAATATATATAAGGATACAAAATAATAAATAATAAATAGATAATCATAATGAAAATATCAATTAATAATAATAATAATAATAATAATAATAATAATAATAATAATAATAATAAGTACAATAATAATAAAAATAATTGATAATTAATGAAAAATAATAAAAATAATAGTAACAATATTAAAACCAATCAATTTAATAACAAAAATAACAAATAGGACTAAATTGCACTCGAAACAGAAATTTGGGGGCAAATTATAAATAAAAAGAAAGAAACGGACTAAATTGTAATGCGCTAAAAATATGAGGGGGGTGAAAAGGGAAATATCCCTGGCCCGTTATGCATAGTGTTTTATTCGAGGACTAAAATGAAAAAGAAATAAAATTACCGGGGCAAATTTAAAATTAAAAAAACAAAATTAAAAAAATAAAAATGCGGAAGGGCTAAAGCAGTAAATAGCCCAATTTCATAAAACACGCGAATCCTTCCCCGGGTCGGGTCAACGCGCGGATTTGGAAGGGCAAAAACGACGCCGTTTCAGCACCTAAGAGCATGGCCTGAAACAACGTCGTTTTCGTTCTTTATATAAGGCCAAAATTTTTTTAAAAACCATTTGTTTTCTATTTAGAAAAAACAAACTGCTCTTCATTTCCTCTCCCTCGACGATTTTCGACGAGGACTCCGACGAAACTCCAGCGCCTATCACCGCCGCCCGTCGCTGTCGCCCGTCGCAGTACACGGCGATCGGAATTCAAAAACAAATAATTTTCTTCCCTTTTTTTATACTGTATATGACATATATATTATATTAAATATGAATATGTAGTTTTAAACAAAAAAATATATGTATGTATGAGTGGTTTCGAAGAAAAAAATAGGAAGAAAAAAATAAACAATGAAATAAACCTTTGCTGCTTTTTCTTTCGTATTGATTTGTATTCGTAAAAGTGTGTAGGGTTTACAATGGTTTTTCTTTCAGTTTATAAATCGAAAAATCGAAAATAAAAATAATCCAATATCAAATTTTCTTTCTGTTATTTCTTTTTGTTGCTTTCTGTTTTGCTTCTTTTTTGCAGGTGAGATCGTCGGGGTGACGTGGCTGAGAGGAGCGCGTGTGGGAGGGGCTGCGACGCTAGGCTGTTCTGGAAACCCCTAGGGTTTCTAGAACCTTAAAATGTTTGGGTCATTTGGGCCTCGGGTCTTTTGGGTCCTTGATTGGGTTTAGTTTGGGCATGCTGTAATTTTTTTGTAGTGGACTCTTATTATTTCTTTATTTTGGTTAATAAACTGGACTGTTTATTATTTGGGTTTTTTGTATTTTTTGGTTTAAAACTATTTAATAAACTGGTTAATTGGGCCCGGGCGAAATAGGCCCATTACAGCTGCCCCTCTTTGCTCATTGTCGTGTAACGAGAATAGAGCAAAGACTTTAAAAGGGCCAATTTTGCCCGGTCTCTCCGAATCCGGACTTCTTTCGGTGCTTTTCTTCTTCGAGTAGCTTCATTCCATCCCACTGCATCTTCAAGGGCATAGGAACTAGCGCTTCGATCTGATTCAAGGATATTAGACTTGTAGCTTCAATCTGCTCCGTCGCAACTTCAGGGAGATAAGATTTGTTGTCTTCAGTCTTCTCTGCTGCAACTTCAAGGAAATAAGGCTGGTGGCTTCAATCTGCTTCACTGCAACTTCAGGAAGATAAGATCCGCCGTAATCTATAATTTTAATCAGTTTCACTGTAACACCAAGGAATAAGATTTGCTATCTTCAATTTGCTCCACTGCAACTTCAGGGAGATAAGGCTGTGGCTTCAATCTGCTCCACTGCAACTTTAGGAAGATAAGATCTGCCGTAGCTTAATCTGTTCCACTGCACGCCAGGGAAATAAGATTTGTTGTCTTCAGTCTTCTCCGCTACAACTTCATAGAAATAAGACTGGTGGCTTCAATCTGCTTCACTGCAACTTCAGGAAGATAAGATCTGTCGAAATTTGTAGCTTTATTCTGTTTCACTGTAATGCCAAGGAATAGGATTTGCTATCTTCAGCCTGCTCCGCCTCAACTTTAGGGAGATAAGGTTGTGGCTTCAATCTGCTCCACTGCAACTTTAGGAAGATAAGATCTACCGTAACTTAATCTGTTCCAATGCGTCTTTAGGGAAATAAGATTCGCTATCTTCAATTCGCTCCACTGCAACTTTAGGGAGATAAGGGTAATGGCTTCAATCTGCTCCACTGCAACTTCAGGGAAATGAGATTCGCCATGGTGGATTTGATCCGTCGTATTGCAACTTCAGAGGTATTGGACCTGTGGATTCGTCGATCTTGTTACACCCTCCTCTGGGGAACATGACCTGTAGAATTGATTTATGGACTTATGCTTATGCATAATGATTAGGATATCATAATCGGAATGAATCAAATGCTTCTAACTAAATGTATTATGGACGACATTTGCATGAATGCAGAATGTCATGAGAATGATCCTTTTTTAAATGTACAATGATTAGGATGCAATAATCAGAATGAATCAAATGCTCCTAACTAAATGATATTATGGATGTCATTTGCATGAATGCAGAATGTCATGAAAATGATCCTTTTTTAAATGTTTAGGGTTGTCATTGCTCGTTGCTCTTCCAGGTTGTATCACTGACGTAATATCCTGTCTTCTTGTTCAATCGACATTTTTGCCAGAAAGTCCAAAGAAATGGTCACTATTTAGAGCTTCCTTCTCAAATATTTCCAACCCTTAGGCTTGGTAAGTTCTAAATAAAAGTCCTGTTTCAGGTTGTCGTATTATTTAGAAGTTTCTAGAGTAATATGCAAAACTTCTTTTGTGAAAGTATTACTAGTCCATTAGTCATTACTTCAATACAAAATGCTTGAAAATGATCATAATGATGGACAAAAATGGGATTTATCATAAACGAAATCTGAAAAGAATAGGTTAATTAAAGAAAGCAAACATTGCAAGTATACAAAATGATGAGGGGAAAAGATAGATGCCCTAGATATCGCAGCCTGAGCTTCTCTGTACGGACTTTCTGAAGATCATTTTAAGCTCAATATGTGTTTAGGAGATCAAGAGTACTCTGTTGATACCCCAAGACGTAACATCTCTCCTTTCTTCTTAATTCAGGTATAGCGAGATCATCGCATGCCCCATCACAATTTGATCATAATTTAAGCCGCCCTTTTCGGGTTTTCGACTCAAAACCCCTTTGGTCTCAAGGTGCCCTTTGCGGGTTTTCACCTTGGCCTCTCCGTTTTTTTTTGTCATCTTTTTACCTATTATTTTACATAGATTATTTGTTTTATTTTTTATTTATTTTTGCTTTTATTATTGTAATTTATATTATTTTCCTCGTTTTTACTCTATTATGCATGTGTATTATAATTCATCTTCCATTTTATTACAACCATATCACATCTTTATTCGATGCATTACAATTTTTGTTTTGAAATAAACAAACATTCCGCGTTCTAAGATCCGAAAGAAATCGTATCCTAACTTACTGGGTTTCGATTTTTCTCATCAAATCTAAAGAACCAATTATTCTTTTAAATCAAAGCATATGAGTTAAATAAAAACTTATTCTTAAGAATTCGAAAACGTTGCGTCCTAACTCACTGGACGTGACATTTCGTTATTTCGGGATAAGAATTTCTAAAAAATAATAAAGGCAATATTCTGAATTTAGTATTTTGAGAAATTGTGCTTTAACTTACTAGGTTCCGATTTTTTGCGGGTTTTCACCTTGGCCTCTCCGTTTTTTTTGTCATCTTTTTACCTATTATTTTACATAGATTATTTGTTTTATTTTTTATTTATTTTTGCTTTTTTTATTGTAATTTATATTATTTTCCTCGTTTTTACTCTATTATGCATGTGTATTATAATTCATCTTCCATTTTATTACAACCATATCACATCTTTATTCGATGCATTACAATTTTCGTTTTGAAATAAACAAACATTCCGCGTTCTAAGATCCGAAAGAAATCGTATCCTAACTTACTGGGTTTCGATTTTTCTCATCGAATCTAAAGAACCAATTATTCTTTTAAATCAAAGCATATGAGTTAAATAAAAACTTATTCTTGAGAATTTGAAAACGTTGCGTCCTAACTCACTGGACGTGACATTTCGTTATTTCGGGATAAGAATATCTAAAAAATAATAAAGGCAATATTCTGAGTTTAGTTTGAGAAATTGTGCCTTAACTTACTAGGTTCCGATTTTTCATTTGACCCAAACAACCGAATATCTTTCTTAAATTCAAATACATGTGTTTTAAAAGTTAAAAGACAATGTGAGTTTCGGGAATTTGAAATATCGTACCCTAACTCACTAGGCGTGATATTTTATTTCTTCGAAATAAGAAGGTCTTATCATTCATTTTAATTTATTCAAGTTTTCTTTTAAATAAAAAGGATCGTATTTTAAAATCTCTTCAAATTTTCGACATTAAGAAATTAATTAATCAATTCGGTACCAATTTTGAGCATTACGAGGGTGCTAATCCTTCCTCGTACTTAACCGAATTCTGAACCTGTTTTCCCGAATTTTGTGGACCAAATTCATCATTTTAATAAATCAAAATATTTTAACGATCAATCTTAAGGTGACCCGATCACACCTCAAAAAAGATTGGTGGCGACTCCATTTTCATTTCTAAAGTCTACCCCGTTTTTACACAAGAAAAAAATGGTTTCGACAGCTTGGCGACTCCACTGGGGACTGAGAGAGTCGAGCTGTAAAATTGATTGTTTTTTGTCTTGTTGTTGAAAATTGAAAATCTGATTTGAAAAATTACGATCCTATTATTGTGTTTGTTCGTATTGTTATGATTACTTTGGTTTGAGTCTCGCATCATATTGCATAAAGACCATTTTGGTCTTGCCCTTTTAAGTGGGAGTGAGAAGCTATTCTTTCTTGAGGTTTTCACCTCCGTGCGAGATAGTGGATCGCTTTTGGGATACATTCGTACCTATGTCTTCGTGAGATTTTCATCTCCGTGCAACCATAGGGAAATGTATTCCCCTGAACCGAACTCGGTCTGTATAAGCCTATAATTAGTGAGGATCGAAGGATCTGCTGGTTCGGGTACCTTTACTTTAGAACCCAAACCGCATGTAAAAGACCTTAAGAGTCTACCCTAGATAGTACCGCAATGAACCCTAGGGGTCACCCGAATAAGTGCTCTATTTGTTTCTTTCTCGCTTGCTTTTACTTTGTACTAATATGTTTTATTTTGGCTATGATTGCATTACATGTCATTTCACGTTTGAAAGAGTGTCGATTCATGTTTTATTACTAAGCTTGTCATGGAGAACGAATTTCTTGATAAAATGGAAGACGATACGGTTTCACGTATATTTGTAATTCATTTTATGTAAAGAATTTTATCCTCTAGTAAAGTTTTCTAAATGAAATTGAATCAGGATCGACGCCTCTTTTTGTATTCATGCATTAGCATTGCATTGCATTGCATCATGTACAATAAAATTCAAAAAAAAAAAACCTAAAAAGAGTTGGAATTCTTTGAAGAGGTCAAAGGCCCGGGATAAATGTTCAAAAATGTTCACATCAATGCCATACATGAAGAAATCATTAAAATGGGGACCTTGTCAGATATCCGCCCTAATGAACTTGGGAGTGTTCTGAATAACTAGACTGTAGAAGAAATTCCTATAGTTTTTAGAGTTTACACAGAGTAATGTTCAAAACACACTTGTTGCTTTAAGCCTAAAAGTAATAAGAATTCCTTTTTGAAATAGGTTTATGTCCGAACATCATTATGAAATACATATTTAAGATCATTTTGAATAAATATTCTCTCATTCTTTTAGATTCTTTCATTCTTTCTATCCAAATAACTATGTTAGATTCTTTCATTCCCCGAACCTTTGTTCCAAATCATTCTTTCATTTCATTCATAAGCATACCATGCAAATAATTATTCTTAAATCCATTCATTCTGGGCATATTCCTTTGTGCCTACAGCAGGTCCTCAGATATCAATGACATGAGTAACGTTGTTACGGAGTTAGAACTTCCTTTTGAGCAAGACATGTGTCTAGAGAGATCCCATGATTTTGAAGATGACAAAGACTGTGACTTATCTCCGGACTTGTTAAGAATGGTAAAACAAGAGGAGAAACAAATTCTACCTCATGAAGAGACAGTAAAGATGGTGACCTTGTTCTATGATGTGATCGAAGTTTATGTCGACGATATGATCGCAAAGTCCAAAATAGAAGTGGAACATATACAAGTTTTGAGGAAGTTGTTCTTGAGACTAAGAAAATTTCAGTTAAAGCTCAATCCAACAAAATGCAATTTTGGAGCTAGATTGGGAAAATTGTTAGGCTTCATAGTCAGCGAGATGGGAATCGAGATTGACTCGGACAAATTCCAGGCTATACAAGAATTCCCTCCGCCGCGCACTCAAAAAGAAGTCCAAGGTTTCCTGGGAAGGTTAAATTATATTGCTCGGTTCATTTCACAGTTAACCGAGAAATGTGACCCCATATTTCGTCTTCTGAAGAAATACAATCCAGGCGTGTAGGATGATAAATCCTAGAAAGCTTTTGATAAGGTTAAACAATACTTCTCAAGTCCTCCAGTATTGTCACCTCCTTGCCCAGATGAGCCATTAATCTTGTATTTGACAGTGTTTGATCACTCTATGGGGTGTGTGCTGGGTCAACACGATGATTCGGGAAGAAAAGACGATATACTACCTCAATAAGAAATTCACTGAATGTGAGATGAGATATTCGCCAATTGAGAAATTATGTTGTGCCTTGATTTGGACAACTCGAAGGTTGAGGGAATACATGCTATACCATACAATCTGGTTAATCTCGAAGTTGGACCCTCTAAAGTATATAATGGAGTCAACCTCTTTGAATGGAAGGATGGCTAGATGGCAAATTCTCCTTTCTGAATTTGACATAGCTTATGTGAGCCAAAAAGCTGTGAAAGGAAGTGCAGTAGCAGATTTTCTGGTCAGCAAAGCTCTAGAAGATTATGAGCCCCTAAACTTTGACTTCCCCAATGAAGAATTAATGTATGTGGCAGCTACTGAAGAAGACGCTACAAAAGATCACCTTTAGAAATTGAACTTCGACGGAGCATCAAATGTTGTAGGCAATAGAATTGGGGCAGTCTTGGTATCCCCAAACGGAGATCATTATCCATTCACATGCAAGTTAGATTTCAATTGTACAAATAACATGGCAGAATATGAAGCATGTATCATGGGACTTCGTGCTGCCATAGAACATAGGATTAGAGTGCTGGAAGTATATGGAGATTCTGCACTGGTGATCTACCAACTGAAAGGTGAATGAGAGACCAGAGACCCCAAATTGATCAATTATCGAATGATAGTTCTGGGGTTGATTGAAGAGTTTGATGTCATTACTTTCAATTATCTCCCGTGAGACGGAAACCAAATGGCAGATACTTTCTATGATCAAAGTGAGCAAACAGGAGGATGTAAAACCCATTCAAATGAGTATTTACGAGGCCCCAGCTCATTGTTGCAACGTGGAGGAAGAAGAAAGAGATGGTCACCCCTGGTACCATGATATATTACAGTATGTACCCTGATCAGGCAACTTAGAATGATAAGAGGACGGTAAGAAGACTAGCCTATGACTATGTCTTAGATGGAGAGATCCTGTACAAAAGAAGAAAAGATCAAGTACTGTTGAGATGTGTGGACGCTGTTGAAGCTAAGAAATTTCTGGAAGAAGTCCACGAGGGTGTCTGTGGAACACATGCTAATGGTTTCACAATGGCTAGACAAATTATGAGATTCGGGTATTATTGGTCTACCATGGAAGGAGGCTGCATCAATTATGCTAAGACATGTCACAAATGCCAGATTTATGGAGACAAAGTTCATGTACCTCCTTTACCTTTGCATGTTATGACTTCCCCATGGCCTTTCTCTATGTGGGGCATGGATGTCATCGGGCCGAACTCTCCAAAAGCTTCAAATGGGCATCGGTTCATCTTTATAGTCATCGACTATTTCACCAAGTGGGTAGAGACTGCTTCATATGCCAGTGTTACTAAGTCAGCAGTCAGCAAATTCCTAAAAAAGAAAATCATATGTCGATATGGAATGCCTGAAAGGATCATATCCGAAAATGCGTTAAATTTGAATAACAGCACGATCGCAGAGGTTTGCAGTCAATTCAAAATCAGACACCACAATTCATCACCGTATTGTCTAAAAATGAATGGTGCAGTGGAAGCAACCAATAAAAACATTAAGAAAATTATGGGGAAAATGGTTGAAACCTATAAATATTGGCACAAGAAGTTACCATTTGCTCTCTATACTTATCGAACATCAGTCAGGACCTCTACCGGGGTAACTCCTTTTTTATTGGTTTCAGGAATGGAGGCAGTGTTACCCATCGAAGTGGAAATCCCTTCCCTTTGAGTCTTGTCAGAGTTAAAGTTAGATGAAGTAGAATGGATCCAGTCTCGATACGACCAGTTGAACTTGATTGAGGAAAAGAGGCTAAGGGCGCTTTGAGACTTTCTCTAAAAAAAACGGAGAGGCCAAGGTGAAACCCCACAAAGAGCGCCTTGAGACCAAAAGGGTTTTGAGTCGAAAACCCGAAAAGGGCGGCTCAAATTGTGATGGGGCATGCGGTGATCTCGCTATACCTGAATTAAGAAAAAATGAGAGATGTTACGTCTTGGGGCATCAACAGAGTACTCTTGATCTCCTAAACACATATTGAGCTTAAAATGGTCTTCAGAAAGTTCGTACAGAGAAGCTCAGGCTATGATATCTAGGGCACCTATCTTTTCCCTTTATCATTTTGTATTTTGACAATGTTTGCTTTATTTAATTAGCCCATTCTTTTCAGATTTCCTTTCTGATAAATTCCATTTTTGTCCATCATTATGATCATTTTCAAGCATTTTGTATTGAGGTAATGATTAATGGACTAATAATACTTTCAAAAAAGGAGTTTTGCATATTACTCTGGAAACTTCTAAATAATACAAGAACCTAAAACATGACTTTTATTTAGGACTTACCAAGCCTAAGGGTTGGAAATATTTGAGAAGGAAACTCTAAATAGTGACCATTTCTTTGGACTTTCTGGAAAAAATGTCGATTGAACAAGAAGACAGGATATTACGTCAGTGATACAACCTGGAAGAGCAACGAGCAATGAAAACCCTAAACATTTAAAAAAGGATCATTCTCATGACATTCAGCATTCATGCAAATGACATCCATAATATCATTTAGTTAGGAACATTTGATTTATTCCGATCATTGTATCCTAATCATTGTACATTTAAAAAAAGGATCATTCTCATGACATTCTGCATTCATGCAAATGTTGTCCATAATACATTTAGTTAGGAGCATTTGATTCATTCCGATCATGATATCCTAATTATTATGCATAAGCATAAGTTCATAAATTGATTCTACAAGTCATGTTCCCCAGAGGAGGGTGTAACAAGATCGACGAATCCACAAGTCCAATACCTCTGAAGTTGCAGTAGGACGGATCAAATCCACCATGGCGAATCTCATTTCCCTGAAGTTGCAGTGGAGCAGATTGAAGCAATTACCCTTATCTCCCTGAAGTTGTAGTGGAGTGAATTAAAGATAGCGAATCTTATTTCCCTAAAGACGCAGTGGAACAGATTAATCTACGGCAGATCTTATCTTCTTGAAGTTGCAGTGTAGCAGATTGAAGCCATAGTCTTATCTCCTTGAAGGTGCAGCGGAGCAGACTGAAGATAGCAAATCTTATTCCTTGGCGTTACAGTGAAACAGATTAAAGCTACAGATTACAGCGGATCTTATCTTCCTGAAGTTGCAGTGAAGCAGATTGAAACCACCAGTCTTATTTCCCTGAAGTTGCAGCGGAGAAGACTGAAGACAACAAATTTTATTTCCCTGACGTGCAGTGGAACAGATTAAGCTACGACAGATCTTATCTTCCTGAAGTTGCAGTGGAGCAGATTGAAGCCATATCCTTATCTCACTGAAGTTGCAGCGGAGCAGACTGAAGAGAGCAAATCTTATTCCTTGGCGTTACAGTGAAATAGATTAAAACTACATATTACGGTGGATCTTATCTTCTTGAAGTTGCAGTGAAGTAGATTGAAACCACCAGCCTTATTTCCTTGAAGTTGCAGCGAAGAAGACTGAAGATAACAAATCTTATCTCCCTGAAGTTGCGGCGGAGCAGATTGAAGCTACAAGTCTAATATCCTTGAATTGGATCGAAGCGCTAGTTCCTATGCCCTTGAAGATGCAGTGGGATGGAATGAAGCTACTTGAAGAAGAAAAGCACCGAAAGAAATCAGGATTCGGAGAGACCGGGCAAATTTGACCCTTTTAAAGTCTTTGCTCTATTCTCGTTACACGACAATGAGCAAAGAGGAGCAGCTGTAATGGGCCTATTTCGCCCAGGCCAATTAACCAGTTTATTAAACAGTTTTAAACCAAAAAATACAAAAAAAAACCCAAATAATAAACAGTCCAGTTTATTAAACAAAATAAAAAATAATAAACATTTTCGTTTTAAAAGACGACCCCGTTTTTCAATAAAAAAATGGTTTCGACAGCTTGGTGACTCCATTAGGGACCAATAAGTGAGTCAAGCCGTAAAATTGATTATTTTCTGTCTTGTTGTCGAAAGTTGAAAATCCAATTTGAAAAATTACGATCCTATTATTGCATTTGTTCGTATTGCTATTTCATATTATTACTGTGGTTTGAGTCTCGTATCATATTGCATAATGACCGTTTTGGTCTTACCTTTTTAAGTGAGAGTGAGAAGCTACTCCTTCGTGAGGTTTTCACCTCCGTGCAGGATAGTGGATCGCTTTCGGGATACACCCGTACCTATGTCTTTGTGAGATTTTCATCTTCGTGCAGCCATAGGGAAATGTATTCCCCTGAACCAAACTCGATCCGTATAAGCCTATAATGGGTGAGGATCGAGGAATCTGCTGGTTCGGGTACCTCAACTTTTGAACCCAAACCGCATGTAAAAGACCTTAAGAGCCTACCCTAGATGGTACTGGGACAAACCCTAGGGGTCACCCGAATAAGTGCGCTTTGAGACCAAAGTGAAAACCCGCAAAGGACGCTTTGAGACTTTCTAAAAAAACGAAAATGAAAAACAGAGAGACCAAGGTGAAAACTCGCAAAGGGCGTCTTGAGACCAAAGGGGTTTTGAGTCGAAAACCTGAAAATGGTGGCTCAAATTGTGATGGGGCATGCGATGATCTCGCTATACCTGAATTAAGAAGAAATGAGAGATGTTACGTCTTGGGGCATCAACAGAGTACTCTTGATCTCCTAAACACATATTAAGCTTAAATTGGTCTTCAGAAAGTCCGTACAGAGAAGCTCAGGCTGCGATATCTGGGGCACCTATCTTTTCCCTTTATCATTTTGTATTTTGGCAATGTTTACTTTATTTAATTAGCCCATTCTTTTCAGATTTCGTTTCTGATAAATTCCATTTTTGTCCATCATTATGATCATTTTTGTATGGAGGTAATGATTAATGGACTAATAATACTTTCAAAAAAGGAGTTTTGCATATTACTCTGGAAACTTCTAAATAATACGAGAACCTGAAACATGACTTTTATTTAGAACTCACCAAGCCTAAGGGTTGGAAATATTTGAGAAGGAAACTCTAAACAGTGACCATTTCTTCAGACTTTCTATAAAAAAGGTCAGTTGAATAAGAAGACATGATAGTACGTTAGTGACAACTTGGAGGAACAACGAGCAATGACAACCCTAAGCATTTAAAAAGGGATCATTCTCATGAAATTATGCATTCATGCAAAACACATTTAGTTAGGAGCATTTGATTCATTCCGATCATTGCATCCTAATCATTGTACATTTAAAAAGGATCATTCTCATGACATTCTGCATTAATGCAAATGTCATCCATAATATCATTTAGTTAGGAGCATTTGATTCATTCTGATCATTGTATCCTAATCATTTTACATTTAAAAAATGATTATTCTCATGACATTCTGTATTCATGCAAATGTCGTCCGTAATATATTTAGTTAGGAGCATTTAATCCATTCCGATCATTGCATCCTAATAATTATGCATAGGCATAAGTCCATAAATTGATTCTACAGGTCATGTTCCCCAAAGAGCGGTGTAACAAGATCGACGAATCCACAGGTTCAATACCTCTGAAGTTGCAGTAGGACGGATCAAATCCACCCTGTCGAATCTCATTTCCTGGAAGTTGCAGTGGAGCAGATTGAGGCCATTACCCTTATCTCCCTGGAGTTGCAGTGGAGCGAATTGAAGATAGCGAATCTTATTTCCCTAAAGAAGTAGAGGAACAAATTAAGCTGCGGCAGATCTTATCTTCATGAAGTTTTAGTAGAGCATATTGAAGCCATGGCCTTATCTCCCTGAAGTTGCAGTGGAGCAGACTGAAGATAGCAAATCTTATTCATTGGCGTTACAGTGAAACAGATTAAGCTATAGATTACGGTGGATCTTATCTTCCTGAAGTTACAGTGAAGCAGATTGAAGCCACCAGCCTTATTTCCCCGAAGTTGCAGTGGAGAAGACTGAAGACAACAAATCTCATTTCCCTGACGTTACAGTGGAGCAGATTAAAGCTACGGCAGATCTTATCTTCCTGAAGTTGCAGTGGAGCAGATTGAAGCCACAGCCTTATCTCTCTGAAGTTGTAGCGGAGCATACTGTAGATAGCGGATCTTATTTCCCTTGCGTTGCAGTGGAACGGATTAAAACTACAGATTACGACGAATCTTATCTTATTGAAGTTGCAGTGGAGTAGATTAAAGACACAACCTTATCTCCCTAAAGTTGCAGTGGAGCAGACTGAAGACAACAAATCTCATCTCCCTGACGTTGTAGCGGAGCAGACTGAAGACAGCAAATCTCATTTCCCTAACGTTGCAGTGGAGCAGATTAAAGCTACAGATTACGGTGAATCTTATCTTTCTGAAGTTGCAGTGGAGTAGATTGAAGTCACAACCTTATTTCCCTGAAGTTACAGATGAGCAGACTGATGATAGCAAATCTCATTTCCCTGACGTTGCAGTGAAGCAGATTAAAGCTATAGATTACAACGAATCTTATCTTCTTGAAGTTGTAGTGAAGCAGATTGAAGCCACCAGCCTTATCTCCTTGAAGTTGCAGCGGAGTAGACTGAAGATAGCAAATCTTATCTCCCCAAAGTTGCGATGGAGCAGATTGAAGCTACAAATTTAATTTCTTTGAATTGGATCGAAGCGCTAGTTCTTATATCTCTGAAGATGCAGTGGGATGGAATGAAGCTACTCGAAGAAGAAAAACACCGAAAGAAGTCAAGATTCGGCAAGACCGGGCAAAATTAGCCCTTTTAAAGTCTTTGCTCTATTATCGTTACATGACAATGAGCAAAGAGGGGCAACTGTAATTGGCCTATTTCACTCGGGCATATTTAAAAAAAAAAAACAGATAAATAAAAAACCTAAATAATAAAAATAGTCCAAATAATAAAAGTCCATTTACAATAATGACCACTAAACCCAATACCAAAACCCAAATTTCAACCCAATACACTACGAGGCCCAAAGGGCCCAAAAGTTTCAGCCTTTCCAGAAACCCTAGGGGTTTTTAGAATCTCCTAGAGTCGCAACCCCCAGCCAGACGTTTGGGCTCCCCCCCCACACGCACGCCACGCGCTCGGGCCTCCACTGTGTGTCACACACCTGTGAAAAGGACAAACAAACGAACAACAAAGAAAAGCAGTACAACAAAAAATAGAGAAGAAAACTAGCAAAATGATAACCGAATGGAAAGATTTTTGTATTTTCTTTTTCATTTTATTTTTCTAAATCGGCTATAAAACCGAAAGAAAAATGATTGTAAGCTCTCTACACACTTTTACGAAAACAAATCAATACAGAAGAAATCAGTCAAGGTTCTTTCATCTTCATCATTTTCTTTTTTTTTTTCTTCGAAACAGTATACTTATACATACAAATTTTATTTTTCTTCTACATATATATATACTTATACTAACATATAATAATATCATGCCCAGTAGTAGTAGTAACATAAAGATAAAAAAAAAAGAATATATATGCATGCAAACAATTAAATTTGTTCGAAATAAGAGGGTCTTATCATTCATTTTAATTTATTCAAGTTTTCTTTTAAATAAAAAGGATCGTATTTTAAAATCTCTTCAAATTTTTGACATTAAGACATTAATTAATCAATTCTCGGTAACAATTTTGGGCGTTACGAGGGTGCTAATCCTTCCTCGTACGTAATCGACTCTCGAACCTGTTTTCTCGAATTTTGTAGACCAAAGTCATCGTTTTAATAAATCAAAATATTAACGATCAATCTCAAGATGACCCGATCACACCTCAAAAAAGTTTGGTGACGATTCTATTTTTATTTCTAAAGTCGAGCCCGTTTTTACACACGAAAAAAATAGTTTCAACAATATTTATTTTTTAAAACTTTTAATTATGCGTCATCGTGATTCACTGATAATGTATACATTACCCATGCATCAAGCGCAAGTGAATCCAAGTGAGTATGACACCATATACGCAAAATTGTGGGGTTAATTGGTCCAAATTTTTTTGAAAAATAAATATTTTTTTTATAAATATTTTTATGACAAACTATTTTTGTTAAAGAAATATTTTCAAAGAAATCATTAATCTGTTTGTTCTTATTAGGAATTCATCCCTTTTCTCCTCTCACACTCTCCACAATTTTGTTACCAGCTTACTTGGATACACGTAATGGTGACTCTTAGGTATCTTGTACGTGCATGCATGAAACCAATTTCGTAAAGAAAAAAAAAGGGTAAAATACAATAACTCAATAATATATATATCTCGAATCTCATCTTCCCAAATGACAAAATACTACGTTAATGGTATTGATTCTTTTCTTTTAGTATGGTAAACTAGCCCAAGGTTACTGAATTATTAATAAGTTTACGTTTTCGTCATTTAACTTCAAAAAGTTATAAAATAGTTACTGAACTATTTGAAAGTTTTCATTTAAGTTAATGGGCCGTTTTTATATATAAAAAAAGTCTGATTAGTGAACTCCAAGTGATGATTCAATGATCTATATAGTAATGATCGATATAGTGGATAAATACCCATCAGCGAATAGAAAAACATCCTTAGATTTAAGCTGATCTGACGGTCAGTGTTAGAGATCGGAGAAGAAAACTGTTTGGATTTTAGTTTGCATATTCATGGCATTGAAAGTTTTCATGAAAAAATTGAACTATAGAAGAGAAGGGAGAGAGCTTCCAATTGGTGTAGGTGGTGCGAACAGAGAATGCTATACAACAACGATTTTAACAACCCAATGACTTAAAAGAAAACTATTTTCGAATAATTCAATGGCCTTTTTATAACTTTTTGAAGTTAAATAACCAAAACGTAAACTTACTAATAATTTAACGACCTTAGGTGCATAGTTTACCTTAAATATCCGAAATGTAAATTTTTGGACAAATTAAAAAATAACTGTATCATCATATTAAATTTAAACTTTAAACCTTAATTTTTGAATGCCAACTTAAGTTGATATTAAGTGTACAAATTTACATGTTATTCTTGGTTAAATTAAGGAAAAATACATGTGACATTCCACTGTCATAATTATTATAAGAGGATTAAGATATTTTAAATTATATTTTTTTTTTCAAAAATGGGATATTTATCTGGTTTAGGTAATTACATGTAACCATTTATTAGTGGGTCATGCATGCATGATTTTTCCACAAGTTTTTGCCTTCTTTCATGGCGGCTTAAACCCGGCAGCTGAAATTCAAAACAGAAAAGGTTAATTGCATTTGATATTTTCCAAATTATGGGCCATAATTTAAAGTGTTATGATCAAGTACTTAAAATATCAATATCTAGTCAATAAAGTTTTTTTAGCTATCAGCTTAGCCATCAAGGTGTTAAATACTAGTTCGGGTTTAATGTGAAATATATTTAGTACTCGTGAATCAAATTTTAAACACATGTACATCTATTACATCAACAATTTAAATCTGACTTGTTAAAAGATTTAATGACACTATGTTTTCTAACACATTAGATAAAAAGAAATTTATACGGTAGGTAAAGAGGTATTTGAAATATGATCAAAACATTTAAAGGCGAAGCCTGAAATTTTACATTGAAGTAATTATGATTGAATTATAAATTTTTGAGGATCTAAATACAATTTTACCATAATATTAACTTACAACTTTACAATTTTATTATATTTGAAAGGTAAAAGTACTATGGAGGCCCCTATACTAAGAGACGGATTGCATTTTGCCTCTTCTACTCAAAAAATGGGCAAACTAGTTCCTATACATTAGATTAAAGAGAAAATTGATCCTTGCAGTTAAAAGTTTCATCAATTTGTATTGTTAAAAACTAGTGTGGTTGATGAAATAACCAAATAGTGACATGTGACATGTGACATGCCACACTAATCTCATGTTGACGTATATGGACTAATTTTTAACAATAGAAATGGATTAAATTTTTAAGAATGACTAACTTATTGTTTGATCTAATGCACAAAGACTAATTTGTCCATTTTTTAAATAAATGAGATAAAATACAATTTGACTCCGAATACGAAAACTTCCATGATATTTTTACCTATTTGAAAAGAGGAAGGCTCCAGGCTAATGGCAAAAAATCTCATTAAGCCCTTTAACCAGATCCTTTAAAGTTTTTCAAATTTCTCATTATGTTGTTCAAAAGTTTTGAAAAATCTTAATTAGACTCCCTGATTTTTAAAAAATTCTCATTGATCCTTTTAATTTTTTTTTTAAAAAAACTCTCATTAAAACCCTAAAAAAATTTAATTGAACTCTCTAATACCATTCTTGCATGTGTTTAATTTTAAATATGGTAAAGTTAAATTCAAAAAAGAATTTAGTGTACAAATTAACAAATAATTTAAAATCTAAACACAATGAAAACAAGTCTTAACAGCAATACAACTAACACAATTCAAACACAGGCTACACCTGGGGCAGTGAACACTCCAGGGGCGAAGCCAGGGGGGCTGGCATGGGTCCCGGCCCCCCCTAAAATGTAAAATTTCTATTTAGGCCCTTAAAATTTTTTGAAAATTTTAAATTAGTAAAGGTAAAATTGCACTTTGCCCCCCCTAAAATTATAAAAATTCGATTTAATCCTTTACAAATTATAAAGATATAAACTATAAAAATTAAAATTTCATCCGGCCCCTCCTAAGAAATTGTTCTAGCTTCGCCCCTGGAACACTCTAACCATTAGGCCAACACACCGAATTTGAAGACAAGATAAAATTTACAAGATATCTTTAGGGGCAGTTATAAATCTATGTCTGTTTTTATCATCCACAAACAAGTTGGGGGATTGAGATAATAAAAAGACAAATCTGACTCTGTATTGTGGATTCCTGCAAATGATATTATTACATAAAGACGAAAACCACACACAATCATAAAACCTCATATTCATCGGTGCTAACGTGATCTGGTTTGCTTTTTTTAACCTACAATATCATCTTGGTCAAATTCTGCTAATAGACCCTGTGCTTTGCGTAATTTATGAATTTAATACTTATACTTTAATTTAATCAATTTTAGTTTTTGAATTGGTCAATATTAGCCCATGTACTTTTTTTTAAAAAAAATTAGTCCTGGTTAACTTCCGCTATTAGTCTATGAGTAAAGTTATAGATTT
This sequence comes from Gossypium australe, assembly GCA_005393395.2. NCBI lineage: Eukaryota > Viridiplantae > Streptophyta > Magnoliopsida > Malvales > Malvaceae > Gossypium > Gossypium australe. The sequence continues at coordinate 100,281,387 of CM016625.1, read as the reverse complement.
TAGTTCATGTTCTTTTATTAGAGTATTCTTAGTGGCTATATTTTTCGAATTTTAAAATTTTAATCTTAATGCAAATGACAATTATTAAATTTATTAACTGAGTTTTTTTGTAACATATGAAAATAATAAGTTGATGTGGCATTACACGGGTTTGGCTCCACTCCATTACTTTTTCATCTATTAATATGCAATGCATGTTTAATAAATGAATCCTACATAAGTTCTACATATTTGAATGGTGATGATCATTGTATTGGATATTAATGAATGAAAAAAATAATAGAATGGATCTTAACCCGCGTTACACATGTAATAATTTGTTTATTGTCTCAAGTTTTCAAAAATAGCATAATTTAACATAATGAAGTTAATAGCTATCATTTAATCAGAACTAAAATTTTAAAGTTCTAAAAGTACAAGAATTGAAAACAATCAAATTAAAGTATAGGAACTAAATCCACAATTTACGCATAGTACAAATACTAATAAACGAATTTAACCGGTAAAAATACCATAGAGGCCCTTATATAGGAGTCGATTGCATTTTATCCCCTCTACTCAAAAATGGGTAAATTAGTCCCTATATATTAAATTAAAGAGCAAATTGGTCATTTCCATTAAAAATTCTATCCACTTGTATTGTTAAAAACTGGTGTGGTTGATGGAATAACTAGACATTGACATGTGGCATATCGTGTGTACTTCATATTGATGTATAGGGATCCATTTTAACAGTAAAAATAGATAAAAATTTTAATAAAAAAACTAATTTACTTTTTATTCTAACGTGTAAAACTAATTTATTCATTTTCTTAATAAAAAGAATAAAATATAATCTAAGTACAGATTACTCATACTACTTTTACCGAATTCCACCATTTCATTATCGTCACCATCAAAGCTAGCAAAGCAAAAAGCTAAGAAAAAGCTGTCCAAAACCAAAACCAAACCATTACCATTCCATACATATCCATTCATCTCCTTATCCATACATGATCCGGAAAACGCCGTTACTGTCAGACCGTGTTTCATGTCTGAAAAAATACGTGTAAAGAAACGTGGCTTCACTTCATTGGTTGTTTCCACGTAATCCTTTTGAGACAATGCCAAACCCTTTGCATTTAATGAAAGCAACACCTTTCTCCTCCCCCAACAGCTTCTGTGTCCTCATTAATGCCCCCCTTTTGCAAGTTTTTTTCAACCTTATAGCCCCCACTCACCCCTTGGTCTTTGTATTATCTGAGTTGCATCGGTGGCGCGTTTGTTTCACTTCCTCACCTACCATCGATTGTGCTTTTAACTCAGGTTAAATCAGTATTTAGAATTTAATCTTGACAATTATTCTTATATTGGAGATTGAACTTTTATTTGTTCAAGTGTTAAATTTTGTAATTGTTCTCGCATTAGAATCAATAAATGTTACGAGAATTTCAAAATTAAGATTTTTAAAACATTCATTTTTGCATAATATTCATTTTTTTTTTTTACTTTAAGTGATAGATTTTATGTGTCATTTAACATTTCAAATAAAATTTTAGAAACATTTCGATAACTTATTAATGCAATCAAAATGATTTGAAATTTAGGGGTCAAATAAATTTAATTAGTTGCACTATTTCCTACAATGGTAAAATTATGTTTGTTTTTAAAAAAAAATCGTAAATTCATCAAGATTATCTTAAGAAGAACGATTGCAGGTTGGTGACAATATACGATGTTGAAGAGGTTTTTTTTTTTGAACAATCTTATTATATGTTCTGGTCATATCTGTTCTTTTTGATATAATACATAAAACCACCCAAAGTCCCTCCTCAACCCGTAAATAGGAAGATAATGCACTTCAGCGCACTTGAACCCATATTCTCTTGCATTAGCAACAATGCTTATGTTAATTAAACTAAGACTCAATCAACTAAATTATAACAGTCAAATGCTTCTCCTACCGAAAAACGTCACTAGTGGCGCGTCAAATGCTTCTATTACTTTTTCATGCCCTTAATTTTCATCCCTTTGCCATGGAAAGAAAAAAAAGTTTATATCATGGTAAAATTACATTTACCCCCATAAAAAATATAATTTGATTTTGCACCCACAAAAAGATATCTAAGTTCACACCATTGCCATGTTAAAATGATGAAGTGATTGATTTTCATTTTAAATTATTTGATCACACAACAAGATATGGTAGAAGAACTATTGAGATTCTTGTATTAGGGGTTGGATTATATTATCTTTTCTATTAAAAAAAAATGGGTAAATTAGTAATTGTATGTTATATTCAAGGGCAAATTGATCCTTCTATTAAAAATTTCATCCATTTTTACCTTTTGTTAAAACTAACGTCGAGAAAGAAAAATAAAAATAAAACACACAGATTCTACGTGTAAACTTTTTAGGGAAAAAAACCACGAGCAGAAGAGAATAAAATTCACTAATGTTGAAAATTGAATTATATAAGAGGAGTTACGATTACATTTATTTAAAGGTTGAAAACCTTATTCTAATCAAAGTCAAATAGACGAAGTGTAGTTATATACGGATTCGACCCTCAACCTTAAGTCCTCTACAGGTCCCTTAGTTTTACCACTGCATTATTTCTTTAACAGGAATTTGGGTCACAACAACTCTAACATGTTAACATGAGGTACACATGGATGAAATTTGTCAACCGTGTTAGTTTTTAGTAGTAAAAATGAATAAAAATTTTTAATAAAAGAAGTCAATTTGCTCTCTAATCAAACGCGGAAGAATTAATTTGTTCATTTTTTGAATTAAAAAAACAAAATACAATCTAACTCCTAATACAATAACCTCCATACAAAAAATCTTAAAAATAGAAAGATTAAATTATTTTCAAAATTAACTAGAGGGACTCAATGGTGAGTTTTAACATAATAAAAGGACTCAAACCAAAATTAAACCGTGAATAAATTGAAGTGTGAAATTAATATATTAAATTAGTAAGTTTCCAAAAGCCAAACCCCTAAAAGGAAAGTGACAACTCAATACAATAATGTTCATTGACATTAAATCCCTAGGAAAAGAGAAATTGGATTAGTACACCAAATACGACGCTGTTTGAGTTTTGACTTTCTTTTCTGGTCCCGGCGAGCCAACTCAAAGGGTCGACCTGAGTCAATACCCGAACCACCACCCTTGTCCCTTTGATCATCACCATACAATGATTCTCCACGCGCGGTTCGTTCTTGACTCAATACCCCCACTCGTCCCAACTTACTGAGTCGCACACTCTTTAACCACAACCAAAACCTATATTAATAACTAAAATTACCCAACTCACTGAGTCATCAACTTTCGCATTGAAGGGCAGCTTTGATCTTTTGGACAGTACACGAAATCAGATTATTAACCGTTTCAACCGATTCGACGGTCAGTTTAGCCGTTGGTAAACTGTTTACCAATATTTGAAAAGCTACCGTGAGAAGTGATCCACCGACTCTCGACGACCCTCCGCCGGTGTTTCCGTTAACATGTCCGTTAGAGATAGGTCCATGAGACCCAGGACCGTCCGGGACAATGGCGAATCCCGAAGGTAAAAGTGCGACGTAAGCGGAATCACCACCGTTCATGACAACGTGCATGGCTGGAATATCAACTGGCGCGTACACTACAAGCGACCCTGCTGCGTCTATGCATGTTTCCTGCAATATCAGCATGCTGCTCTGATTTGCGTTCATGGCCTGCAAAAAAATAAAATTTGGATTAGAAAATAGAGGGAAAGGTTAAAATCGTCCTATTGTTTGACTTTTTTTTTTTTGTTAAAGCAATAAACCGTCATCATGGATACTTCCAAAATTACAGACTGTGTTGTCTTTTCAGATTTTAACTTTTTCAAACTATTCATTTTGGTCCTTGGTTTAATTATGATTTTAGTCCTTATACTATGTTGGAATTTTATTTACACTGGCACGCAGGAGGGAAACGCAATTGCCATGATCTTGGCCTTTGGCAATGTGTGCCATCTCTTGCATAGGTCCGCCATTCGACAATATGTCCCACTCGCTCCTCAACCGTTCATCGCGTAGGAAATCAAAAAGCCGTTGCGGTGACACCGGCAACCAAACCGAAGTGGCGGCGCTTAGTACGATCCCTGGCGGTTCGCCGGGGTCATCAATGCTATTCCTAGTCATAACCCTAACGTCTTCGTCTACATTCCCGGCGTTAAGCTTGTTCCATTTATGAACAGTCGATGCACAAACCCCGGCACAGAAGTTATCCGTCATCCGTTGAGCTAGCTTCAACATGCTCCGTCTCCCACTCGCAGTTATAGCTAAAAAAGAAACAAAATGATCATCCATGGTTGTACATTTTCACTAATAGTGTTATTGGTTAATAAATTTACCGGTGTGGTCTCTAGTGGGAACGGTGGAGGACATGAGTATGGCAAGGCATTCGCATTGCCGTTGAAGGGTCGCCACCCACCGTTGGGCACCGAAGCCCATGCCGGAACTTAGTAAAGGCCGGTATAGTTGATGAACTTGGCTCTCATCATATTCAGCATGTTCAACCCATATAACCTGCAATTTTCTCATAGGCATTAGACATATGTATGCGGACTAAATTAAAATATAAACCGTAGTTTTGATACGTGTGATGTAATTAACCCATTAAACAATATCGAAAAAAAAATGAAGCAAAATTTTGGAAATGGATGAAAAGATTGGGCTCAATGAAAGAAACGGTTTCATCGAGATGTTTACTAATGTCACCTCAAATATCAGATACAAACAAAAGAGAGCTATAGCTATGGCTATGGCCTTTTGACTAACAAAAAAAAAAAAAAAAACACAGATTATAATGGCTTAAATTGTAGTTTAAATGGTACAAATCGAGGGAACTCAAGTGTCCCAATGCATTTTGTGTGGATATATTAATGAAATTAATTTTTTTTTTAAATAGCTAAAAAACAGCAATAGAGGCTTCTATTCATACAAAAAAAAATGGTAGCAGCAGCCTTGATTTGCGGTATTATTTTATTGTAATAAAGCAAACCCAGATTTTGAAACTTGAAACACACTCCATAAGTGTATTGTGTAGGGAACTAGGAAGGTTCAGATTCTTTTTTGTGACAGTGTGGGGTTTGCATTGAGTAATCACCAGACAAAACAAAATCCTCATGTATGTATGTATGTATGTATGTATGTATGTATGTATGCATGTATGCATGTATGTATGTATGTATGTATGAGTACCTTGGAGTAACCATTAGGCATATCTTGAACAACACAACCAGAAGGAAGTCTCCTACAGGTAACAAATGTAGTACTTTCTTTGATAGTATCAATGGATACATCAACCACAGCCCAAACACCTTCAGCATGTTGTTTACAGAACCTTAAGAAACTTACTTCACGAACAGGAACTAAAGGTGAAAGGATTTGAAGCTCAGCATTCATCTGAAAGAACAACAAATAGGGCTCATATGATTTAAGATGATGAGGGAATATAAGGAAGAAATTGATTATACATATACATACAAGTTGAAGTGCACCATTTCTGGTTCCGCCCATGCCATTAGATATCACATCAGTTGTTGATGTTCTAGCAATCATACAATGAAACATCTCTGCCCAACGATTCTATTAAAAAAATGGTTTTAGAGACAAATCTAATGAAACAAACCACTACTAAAATGGTTAAAAAATGAATTCAAAATCAATAATTTACCGAGTCCATTAATGTTCCAACAAGGGCTAGACTGTTGATAATCACTACACCAGTCTCCCTTGACGCTTCAGTGACAAAACCATTTGGTTTTAAACCAATACAAGGTGTAAATGTCCTTAAATACTCGTCATGGTTCAACACTTCTCTTCCACCTTCTATGTTCTTTATCCATAATGGCACATCAGTTTGTGCCATCTTAACAAGTTCATCCATGGCAGCCAACGCAAGTTCCAAAAACATCGATCGATCAAGTGTCGTTGCCGGTCTATTACTAGGAATAACCATTGTTGGTAAAGCATCATGTCCTAAAGGCAATGTTGTAGTAGTAGCCATAGTGGTTCCAAAAGTACCATTGGTGCCAACACCAAGCTCTAAACTTGAGTTTGGTAATGGAGGTCCTGTAATTGGACGACCTAAAAACTTACCAGCAAGTGCACAAACACGATCTAATTCATCTTTTAAACGAGCATTTTCGATTCTAAGATGTTGTTCTTCAAGTGACATATCACCAATAATAGCCGGACCACCACAATTAGTACATATGGGATTCCTCATTGCATCTCTTATAGACATGTTTTCAGCTCTAAGCTTATCATTCTCCTGTCTCAACAATGAGTTCTCATGTCGCTCTAATTGTGTCTGAAAAAAATAAACAAAGACCCCAAGTTTTAAAATGGATAAACACCATTAAAGGTAGGTTCTTGCAAAACACATACATACCTTCATTTGAGTACGCCTGTTTTGGAACCAAAACTTAACTTGTCTGGTTTCTAAACAAAGCCTTTTACTAAGCTCTAATCTCTGCTTTTCATCTGGATGAGGACACTCCTTAAAGAGACTACAGCCAAAAAGACACTTGTTAAGGCCATGTTCCATGGGGGGTTTAAAGAAAGTGAAAAAAAGACATGAAATCATACGCTTCAAGCTCTTGGATTTGTTGCGGTGTATGACGGTGGTATCTCTTTTTCCTCGGTGGTTTATCACCGGCCGCGGTGGTGGGGTCATGATCATCACCGGAACCACCATCCATATTATCACTACCAGATCTACTTTCATGTTCTTCTTCTCTGCTTCTTCTCCCAATACTTCCTTCAAAATTCTCACCTAATCTAGTCTCATCTCCTTGATTATCTATATTGGGTTGCTGCTAAAAACACCAAAAGAAAAAACATCAAAAAACAAAACCAAGATCAGTTATTTAAAGACAAAAGCTAAAAAAACAAGGGTTTTTTTTTTAAATCATTACAAGAGCAAGAGAAAGGCCTGGTGAGTTGAACATGTTCTTCGGAATTGAAGAAGAAACAAGGCGGGGTTGAGAGAAAACACCAGTAGGCATGGTGGTGGTGTTATAAGGTATGTCTGCAACTATTCTTGCACCACCAAGACCTTCATTAGTACCAGAACTATCATCTATAAAACCCCCAAAATTCATCAAATTTTTTTTTAAAAAAATTCCCTTTTTTTAAAATGTAAAAAAAATTATTTATTATTATTTATGTATCTATCAAAGTATCAAACTTTCAAAACCACTCTTTAACTTTTTTTTTTCTCTTCTACAGCTTTACAAACACTTTCTCTACACTTACTATCAAAAAACCCAAATTTGCAAACTAACATATACATTAAAAAAAACACAAAATTTGAACAAAATCAAGTAATTTTTAATGGAGAGAAAGAAAGAGAAACAAGGCAAGCCAAAAAAAAAAAAAAACCCCTCTTTTTTTTGGTGGTTTAATGCTTAGCCCTTAATTCTCAATCCCTCTCTCTTTCTCTTTCAAAAAAAAAAACCCAAACTTTTTAAAGGAAAAAAAAACCAGTTGGGTTGTGGAGGATTTTTCAAAGAAGAAAGCTTTAAATGAAAGAACCCTAGTTTTAGCAAAGGAGTTTTGTGATGATGATATCATGTGTTTATCTTTTGCTCGTTTTCTTTGCATGCTTCACTATATTACTATAAACCAAAAAAAGAAAAAAAAACCTTTTTTAAAAAATTGGAAAAAGAAAATGAAGATAAAATGCAATATGTGGACTATTCGAAGCCTTACATATACAAACCGACGGGAAAAAAAAGGTAGGTTGACTCTCTCTTTTTTTTCTTTTGTGATTGACAGTGAAATTTTTTTTTTCTTTCTTTTTGTTTTGGGGTTTCTTGTTTTGGTTCTTGAGAGGAGTTTTTTAACCTGGTTTTAAGATAGGGTAAATTTCTGTTGTTAGTCACTCTACTTTTTTATGAAAATTGTGAATTTAATTTCTGTATTTCTTAAAATTTAATGCGTTAAATATATTATTATATATGTAATATTTGTCAGTATGTTATTTTTATGTATTATTCATTAAAATTCTAGTTAATAGATTAATATTTATCGTTTGTGTTAAGATTAAAAATTAAAATTTTATTATTTAGAATGATCTAATTAAAAAATATGGACTAGTTTTATTGGAGTTTTAATTGAATCTAAACAAATAAATTTAGTAATTACTATTTGAGTCAGAATTAAAACATTAAAATTTAAAAAAGTATAAGACTAAAATTGATAAATTCAAAAAAGTAATAAAGTCTAAATTCATAATTTGTGCAAAGTACAGGGACTTATAGCAGAATTTAACCTGTAAGACACAGTAAGTTGAGCAAAAATAGCAAGAGAGAGAAAGTGCTTCAACTCAAATTTTTTTCTTACATCGACATTGATGGGACAGAGTTTCAGATTTGCTGCCCCTATTTTTCTCTTTCTCTTTCTCCGTAAAAAATATATTGATACATAGGGATTTGTTAAAAAAAACCAAAGTTATGGACAAACCAAACAAACACAAATTAGGTTTTTTTTTCCATCAATTTTTTATTTTTACTTTTGTTAAATTCATCAACAATTACAAAAATATATCTTAAATCTAAATTAATAATGGTTAATGTTAAAAATTAAAAATAAAATTTTAAATTTTAGTTCATATATAGGACTCGTAAAAAAAACTTGAATTTGACAGATTTCGACTCGATCTAATTTATTAGGGTCAGAATTTTTTTTAAAAATCGTGTTCAGGTCGAATAGAGTGAAATTAGAAAAAAGAATCAGGTTAAGATTGGGATGCGTTGGGTTTGAGGTAAATCTCTCTCGCCTCATCCCGATATATTTACAAAAATACTCCTAATATATATACATATACTAAGTTTTGCTTTCAATAAAAAATATATAAATAAAAAAATAAATACATTAAGTTTTAAGTCTCAACTCAAAAAAATTAATCTTTTTTGCTTCAAAATAAAAAATAAAATAATTTAAAAATAAAACAATTAAATTAAATTCAGGTCAGGGCAGGACAGGGCAAAGTGGAGTCGGGTCTTCTATTTAATTTCAGGTTCGAGGTAGATTAATCAAGCTTCAGGTCGAGGTCGGGGCAAACAAAAACCCGCCCCACCCCGCCCCGTTGATATCATTATTCCTAGATTTGTGACGTTTAAAGTTGTTTCTTGAAAAAAGAAAAAAAACTAAATTGTAGAAGAGATAGGGAAAGAGAACTTTTGATTGGTGTAAAAGAGCAACGATTTTAATAATCCAATAATTTAAATGAAAATTTTTGTATAAGTTAGTGACCATTTTGTAACTTACTAATTTATTTTATGTTGTGTTTGATTTCATAAATATAATTAGAATTTTAGTGAATTTGGCATGTATGGCTAATTATGGACTGAATTGAATTTACATGTGATTATTGGTTAATATGTAATAGTACAAGGTACAAAGGTGAAAGTTGATTGATTACAAGACATGTAAATGAATTATGTGATCAGGTACAGGGATTGGTAATGTCATATATATGGAAATGATGCCTGTGTGAACTTAGTAAAATGTTAGGATACGTTTGGCATGCCAATAAGGTTATATGCGCAATTAATCAGGGATTTTACAGGTTATAATGAGGTCTAGAATTTGTTGCATATTCTCGGGTTATATGTGATTTAGGTTTAGCTCGGATGGATAATCTGATATAAGTCAACTTATGTGACCAACCTTGATATAAATTTTAGCTTGTGTGAGCATATTTGATATAATGTCAACTTGTATAAGCAACTTAATCAAATTTATGCATGTTTTGGTATTGTGTTATGCTAGCATGTGTAATAATCTTTTTTTTTTTTTTTTAACAGTCTCATTATAAGTTTTGATCATATCTGATCTTTTTGATACAATGTCTAAAACTACCCATAGCCTTTCCCCAACCTATAAATAGGAGGATAATGCGCTTCAACGCACTCGAACCCACATCCTCTTGCATTGGCAACAATGCCCATGCCAATCGAGCTAAGACTCAATCGACAACTTATAGTTTTAGTAAGAGTAAATCATTGCTACAAATATATTAGAACTTGAACCTATAATGTGGATTATGGGATGAATAACCATGGCCAATACACCATATATTGAAGATTATAAGTATGATGGTTGGACTAGCCAAGTTAATAAATGGCTTAAGCAATGGTAGATTTGATTATTAAGTATAATATGAAATTGAATGTATGCTTATGTGATTCATATTGGAGCCATTTAAGTGATAAGCTTTAAGTTGTACAAATATGGCATGTTTAAGTTGGTTAATGCTGTATTTTGTTTATAGATAGTTGGATTGAATTTGAAAATGCCCTCTAGTTGATTGATTGAATTGTATAAGTTTGAATGGTTGATCTAAATGAATTCATACTTGAACAGGTTAAAATGGACATGTGCAATAGTATTGCTATAACAGCCCGATTTTCAATGGTGTTGGAAAAGGTGATTTCGAAACCCCATTTCCATAAACCGGGTTCGTAAATATTAAATATAAATATTTATGGAATTGGTATAAAAGTTTATTAAAGTTTGCTCTTTCAATTTTGTCTATTAATTGTTTAATTAGTACATGGACTAAATTGTAAAAGTCTTATCTCTATAGGTTTTTAATTGGCCAATGACTTAAAGACTTAAATTGAAATTAGTCAAAGGTTGAAAATGACAATTAAATCATTTTCTAATATAGATTAGTGGATGATGAGGTAAGACTCCACTAAGGTTGATTAAAAGTAGATTAAGCTAATTTAAGTATAATTAGGTTAGTTAATTTGGGTAATTAAGGATTTAACCATGATATATAAAGCTAAGTTAGTGGAATTTATCATCTTCTTCATCTTCCAAAACCGTACGAACCTAGAAACATAAAGAAGAAAACCCTTTAAACCCTTTGTACATTTGGCAACTGATTGGTAAATGTTTCCATGCCCTTTTCTTGTAATTTTTATGTTTTTGAGGTTATAAGAGCTTGATTTAGCTAGCCCATGTACTAATTTGGAAAACTGTTAAAGTTTTTGAAAGTTTCCATTGTTGATTTCTTGAAGAAATCGGTGTTAAATTGATAGATTTTATGCTTAGATGTGAAAAATGACTAGACTATTATGTTTAATTGTTAGTTTTGATCATAAGGACTAAAGTGAATAAATTGTGGACTTGATGTGAAATGTCAGTAATAATATAAAGTAGAGAGTCTCTAAGGGATGTAATTGAAGTAATTTTTTAAACCGAAGCTTAAAATTGAAAGTTATAGTTATTTCAGTTTCAATGACTAAATTGAATAAAATGCAAAAATTTAGAGTGTCAAACAAACAAAATTTTATAGGTTCATACTTATCATGTTATAACATGGAAATGTTTGATATTTATAAATTGTCTAAAATAATTGTTTAGATCGAGAATTGGATCAAACCGGAGATAATCGAAGAAAAGTAAAAATTATCGATTAATTTTTGAGGATTCAATTTGTTTGCTGTCTTGACTAGGTAAGTTCATATGGAGCTTACTACTTGGTTTTATGTTATGTTGATTGTGATCTATTTTATTTATGTATTAGATTGAAATGAATTTGTGAATTTGGCACTTATAACACAAAAAGGATCGGATTGCAAATTCATGAGAATATTGGTTATATGAAATTGGAACGAAATGTAAATGAGAATGTTGATTGAATATATGTCTTATATGATATATGAAATGATGTACAAGAAATGATGATGTTATTTATACGGAATTGGTGCCCGAGAGAACTTAGTAAAAGGTGCGGATACATATGACATACTATTAGGGTTATACGCATAATTAATCAGGGATTTACATGTTGTTACGAGATCTAGAATTTTTTTGCAGATTCCTGGATTATACGTATCATTGGTTTAGCCCAGACGAGGTACCTCGATATGATGTCAGCTTGTGTGAGTAACTCTGAAATTCTGTCAGCTTGTGTGAGCATTACATTCTCGTGTATTCAAGTCCGTTTTACTATAGTTCCATCGGGTGATGTTCAATTGATTGAAAATGAAATTTAAATCATGAATTGAAAATTAAATGGTATTGATGATACTTAACATGTAAAGGGCTATGTGATTACGTTTTAGATGTTGGGGATATTACAATTTAAGAAAGTAACTGACATATTCGAATTGTGATGTTGTTGCATGTATATATATGTATTCAAGTGCCAAGGAAAGTTAAATTAGTAGCTAACAGAATAATTGTTTATGCTTAAATGATCAAGGTGAGCTTTAATTTATGTATGAGCTTATTAAGCATTCTATATGCTTACCTCATATATTATTTTCCATTCTCCTTATAGATCGTCATCTTGCAGAACACGTCAAGCCAGATTGACTCGAAGCTCACACTATCTTATCACTGAATCAGTATCTTTTTGGTCACTTTGAGTCTTGGATTGGGACATGTAAATATAAGGTGTCTTGATGTTACCTTATTGTATATAAGTGTTTTTGGTAACCTGTGATGACTTGGTGTTATTGGATATGTAGGTGTACTCTTATGCTAAATGGTGTGATGATTTATATCTAAATGTTAGACTATGGAATGGTATGAATTGAGGAAGAAATGGTAGCTTGTTTGAAGATGAGTGAGATGGAATTGTAATTGAACATTATTAACTTAAAGTATGCTTGTAAATGTGGCCAAAAGTTGATAGTTGATAATTATGTTTAATGCCTATGAGTTATAAATATGTTTATGTGTTCATAAATGGTCATAACGAAATTGAAATGGCATATTTCAAGATGGTTTGGCTTAGGTAAGGTTTGATGATTTCATGACTTGATTGTTAGTTGCAATGACATTGAATTGTTTAGATTCAATGGTGTATAAGTAGTGATAAACTTGTTAAGCACTTGAACAAAGTGATGGAAAAAATTCGTTTTGAAAAAGGTTTTCTTGCACAGCGGAAATTTAAAAAATTTTAAAATCGACCCAATTTGTGATATTTATAGCAATAAACCTTAAAATAGAAATTATACATGTATTTTCGGATAAACGGATCCTTGATGTTTTCCAGCTATCAACCAATCAATCTTGTCCGTTATTCTTTTACCACGAACTACTTCAAGTGTGGGCTCGAATAAATTGAATCAAAACACACAACTAGAAATAGTTTTATTTTCTTTTAGGTAAAAACGAAATTTCTCTCTTCTCAAATAGAAACCAATAGAATTGCTATTTCGAAAAAATATATTTAATAGATGAGAATAAATTCTCTCTATTTTTTTCAATAGAATAACAATATCTTTAAGGTTGTCTGTATAGCTCTATCGGTGCCATCAATTTATAAGAAGAGAAGGTAAAACCCTTGTTGAATTGTAGAATTTTATTTCAACTAGAAAAACGAACTCCTTATCTAATTAGGAGTATAGATGGCGGCAACCTTAGTTAATATTAACTAGGGTTAACTATCCACCCTATTAACATAAAGGGCTTTTAGGCCTCTTTCATATCGGGTCCAATTACAAGTACTTCCCGGGCTTTAATCCAATACTTTATAATTTTATCCAACCCAATATTTGTTTTTCTATTTCCCAAAATAAACTTTAATAAAAATATATCGAATAATTTTCTCATCCCAATTTTACCAGGACAATTTTACCCCTAGTAAAGTTTCAAGAAAATATATTTAATATTCAATCATTCAACTTGTTTACTATGATGGAATGATTTATTTCCATTTTTAGACTTTAAAATAGCTCAAAAACATAAACTCATTCTTCCGATCATTTTTGAGTAATCCATATACATTTGCAAATGAATCATTTCTCATTTTCATTTCCATTTCTATTTTTCGAAAACCATATTCATTAAGCTTTGTCTCTATGGGTTGTATCCCTTTCGGTAAGTATACAAGTTCCCACACTAAGTTAGTCCATAGAATCCATTTCATCTTTCATAGCTATTTCCCAGAGCTTGAAATCAACACTCAGCATCATTTCATCATACGTGAGTGGGTTTTCATCTTCATGTTTGGTAGACTCAGTGTTAAAAATACTTCCGTTGGGTTGGAAGAACTCAGGCCTACGAAAGACCCTTCCATTGCTACGAAGCACCCTATGTTGTTGATCGTTTGTAGGTTTACTATTAGGAGTTTGTTTTGGAATCATTTCAGTAGGGTTTTGCATATTTCTCGGAAGTTACTCGAGTACCTCTTTACTTCGAGGTTTGAAGTCATTCATTTAGCTTTCTTCAAGGAAAGTAGCATAATTTGGAACTATAACGATTTGCTCTTTCGGGTTATAAAACAAACCAGCATTTGTTCCCTTTGGATATCCTACAAACATGCACAATTATGTTCGTGAGTCCAAGCCTATTGCATCTTTATCCAATAAGTATGTCGGGCATCCCCAAATCCTCAAATGATTTAGACTTGGCTTCCTGCCTTGCCACAATTTGTATAGAGTTTTTGATGTTGCCTTAGTTGACATATCATTTATAATATAGTAAGCCCTTTGCACCGCATATCCTCAAAAAGAGATTGACAATTTTGAATAACTTAACAACGAACCTACCATGTCTAACAATGTTCGATTCATTCTTTTTGCCATGTCATTCTATTGTGGAGCACCTGATGCGGTTAATTAGGATAAAATCTCATTCTCTATGAAGTACCCTAAGAACTCATTAGATAAATATTTCCTACCTCGATCAGATCGAAATGTCTTTATGGTTAAACCTAGTTGTTTCTCCACTTCCACATAAAAATCTTTGAATTCATCAAAGGTTTCACTCTTGTGGTGCATAAGGTATACATACCCATATCTGGAATAACCATTAATAAAAGTTACATAATATTCGTAAGCACTTCTTGCACTGACGCTCATGGGGCCACATATGCCAGTTTGCACAAGTTCTAGGAGTTTTACGACCCTTGTTCATTTTTCATTAAAAGATTGTTTGGTCATCTTACCTTCCAAGAAAGATTCACATTGTGGAAGATTGATTTCTTTAAGTGAACTTAAGATGTCGTCTTTCACAAGTCTAGCGATTCTTTCAAATGCCAAAGGTACGACTCATTAGTGTAACATCCTGAATTATTGGGCCTATGCGTTTAGTGTGGGGATATGTTTAAGGTGTTAATTTAAGTGTTAGGGGTCCAAATTGGGCTCAGGTTTGGGCCGAGGCTGTAGTTAAAATTCTTGTTAGAACACTTCAGTGGAAAGCTTGTTAAGTTAGGGCATAACAGATATTAGCTGTGTTTTAAAAACACAATGGGCTTGTGGCCCAGTGGCAAAATGGCGCCACTAAGAGGGAAGGGAGTTGGCGTCAATTGAAGGTCCAAGGTTCAAGTCGCCTGGTACCTTTTATTTTAAATATTTTCGGCATTTATAAGAGCAGTAGTGGAGTTCGGCAATGATGCTTAAATTTAGGAATTTATTAAATGTGATAATAAGGTGGATAATGTGCTGATAAAGGAAGGAAGAGGTAGTGTTATCCATGACACTGTGGATGAGTAGTCAGATGAGGATAAGGAAAGAATCAAGGAGTTATCTGCAAGGCTAGGTGTTGGCCGAAATTCCATCACCTAGAGGAGGGAAGAAATCGGTTTCTTTATGGCAAAGGGGTACCGAAATTTCCCCAACTATTTGATTAACTGTTAGTTATCAGGAAGGGCACTTTCGAGTTTTGATAGGTAAGTGCCGAAAGTCTCTATAAATAGGGGTGGTATCTCTTCAATTCCGGCATTTGAACCCTATTCTTTTCTTCATTCTCTGTGCCGAAACTCTCAGCCATTCTCTGCAATTTCTTTTCTTTTGATTTCTTCAAAAGCCGAAACCTCCTAATTTTTCTCAACATCTTTTCTTTCAAAAGCCGAAACCTTGAACTCTCTTCTCATCTACATAGCCGAATACTTTCTATTCCTTTTTTCCGATTTCTTCACTAAAGCCGAATCTACATAGACTTCTTCCTATCATCTTTTCTTCTGATCTTCTCAAAAAGCCGGAATCTCTAAGGGGTAGTCAAATTCTTTGTGTTAAGGTGAGTGCCGATTTTCCTATCTCTTCATTTTCTCTTTCGGGTTTTGGAAGACAAAGCCGAAAAGCTAATGGTTTAATGGTTTTATGTATTCTCTTGTTGGGCGACATTCGGGAATTGAAGTAGATCTCTTAGATCTAAAAGCCAGAAACGCTAGTCCCTGAATCTCATATCACTTTTTGGGAATTTCAAGGTAAGGGATTTTCTCTAGGTTCTCGTTAGATTCGATATCGAAATCACAATTTTAACTATATGTTATGATTAATAAGGCCTTTTTGATGGAATCAAATGTCGATCAGGCAAAGGAGGGGGCTAGATCTAAAAACCCGATTCCTAAGTTTAAGAAGTGAGCAGTGTCAGCAGTACGGAATTGGCCACCGGGTTGTGGACCGGCTTCTAAACAACACCTTAGGCAGATAGCGGCTGTGTTGGCTACGGATAGCGTTGACTTAGAAAGTCTCGTTCTAACGGTAATAAGGTGTGTAGATCTCTAACACATTAGTTAACTGTATTATATATGTGTTATGGGCTAAAAAGCCAGAAAGAGGCTGTGTAGATAGTCGAATAAAACCCTAAAGGGGTTAGGCAAAGGATGCCAGGTACGTGATCATAGAAATCTCTATGTGTATCGATATTTATATATGAAAGCCTGTTTTCTTAAAGATGGTATGATGTATTCAATTTTTCATGTGTGTATGCATGGGGTGGGATTATGATGATGAAGGGAAAGTGCATGATAGGTCACTTGGTGATCGGTGGTTAAACCATAAAATCTAATGTTAGGTCACATAGTGATCGGTGGCAATGCCACATTTAATGATTCCTAATTAATAGGAACAGGCAGTACGGCTGTCGTTATGGTGTGTAGCGGATGGAGGGTTGATTGTAAAAATCCCTGAGGTGTGATGGATGGTACGGGTTGGTGTGTAGAGGATGGAATTTTAGGATGGGTTGGGCTATTCATACTTATAATTTATCATGTAATTATGATTGTTGCCTTTATGTATGGGCCAAGGCTCATAATGTGTTTGTGGGCCTCAGGTCGTTGTGTTTCGGGATTTATACACAGAGTCTTGGTGACTCACCCCTTTCATTTTTCCTCTACTCTTTCAGATGAGCAGTAGATCGTGGACATGGGAGCTGAGACGGACTTGAGGGGCCATCAAGTTATTTGTTTTTTTTTAATACTATCCGTTTTATTTTAAGTTTTGGAATTATTTGATGTAATAAGGCCACCATAGCTTAAGTTATAAGTTGATATTTGTTAATGTTTAATTTTTTTTATATTTATGATCAAAGACTTATGTTAAAAGAAATGAAAATGGGATTTTCAAACATAATTTAAATATCACCTATTTTGGGAAAAATAAATTACGAAGATTTTCTACAAGTGCCACCTATTTAATGAATAACAACAAAAACGACTAAGTTTTTCAAAACCATTTCAAGTAAAGCTTTTAACATTAAACCCGTAGCATACCAGATCTGGTTATGACGTATGGGCTGGGTTTGGGGTGTTACAATTAGAGTGAAAAGTTTTAAGTTTATTATTCAATATTTCAGTCTCAAGCAGTGTGTACATATTACTTTGATAAAATATATATTATTTGACATCCACCTATTATAGATAAGATTGCGATTTCTAAATATTGCAATCCCACTATTAAAAGTCACGGTTAAGCAGTCTTTATATACACATGCAATTGAAATTAAGTTTCTTTTGAAATTTGGTACATAAAAAACGTCTTTCAAAATAATCTTCCTAAAATTATCAAAATAAAGTCTACATTTCCCACTGCTTCAGCTGCCAAAGTTGTCCCATTTTTGATCCACAACGATAAATTCTTATCTTTAAGATCTTTCATCTCCTCAAACCCCTATTGGGAAACACAAGCGTAATTAGTGGCTTCCAAATCAATGACCCTGTGATCTATTGAATCCTCCACAAGACAAGCTTCTACCATAAATAGTTCCATACCTTTGCCTTTGGTGGCTAGATATTCCTTCCACTTTCTACAGTTTGCCTTGAAGTGCCATTTTTATTGTAGAAGAGGCATTTAAACTTGGATAAGTCTTTAGGCTTTATGATTCTCTTCCTTTCCACTTATGATGGCCCAAAGACCTTAGCCTTGCCTTTTTTAGTGTGATTTCCCTTCCTTTTTGAGGGAAAAGCAACAAGTAATTAGGAGTATAGGTGGTAGCTGATAAACCATAATTTACACATATTTTAACCCCATGCTTGGCTTAATTTTGGATGATTTTCCATTAAATTTGATGAATTCGATGCTCCTAATCTCTTGATTTCATGTTTTATACTCAGGAGAGCTTAGGGAGTTGAAAAGAACGAGAAACGGGCCAAAAAGGGACAAAATGGGCCTACACGGCCTGGATCACTACACACGGTCAGACCACACGACCGTGTATGACAAGCAGGATCGAACACGGCCTAGACTATCGACCACGGGCGTGTCACACGGGCGTGTCTCTGCCGACCCTAGGTTTATTTCTATTCGGAAAAGGCTACTTGTGGGCCAAGTAAGGCATCTCAAAGCCTATATAAAAAACCCTAGGGGGCAACCTCAAAGGGACGTCGACAGGACATCGAATAGACGCCGAGTAGAAGGAGAAAATACTCCAAGACAGCCGTCGGGAACAGCTTAGGAGAAGGATCCCCATCAAGGCTGAGGATCTCCCATCAAGTTCTTTAGAAGTTTTTGGGTTTTCTTATGTTTTGTTGTTTTCCCTATTCCAATATGTTTCCCTATATCAGTATGAACTAAATCCCTTAAATACCTAAGGGGATGAAACCTAAGACAGATCTTATTATTATTTAATTTATAAGATAAATACTTGTTCTTATTCTTAATTGTGAGTTCTTATTCTTGTTTTGGTAATTCATGTTATTGATTCAAGTCGAATGTGCTTATTCAGTGGAGCAAAAGTCCTTGTTTAAGAGAAGATCAATACAATTAAGCGGAGTTGATTGCAACCCTAGAAATAGGGTGACGAAAATCTGTCGGATTAGAGTCAAATCTAATAAGGGGATCCATAGATCGAGTTAATGCGACAATAGGGGTTTCAATTAGAAAGAGATTTCAATTAATCAACCTAGAGTCAGTTGTTTTTAGTCTTGAAAGAGATATTAACATAAATCAGGGATTTCTACAGAGTAAGTTAAGTGAATAAATCATATGAATCAAAGGTAATAAGTGAAGTCCAGGTGGATTCTTCCTTAGGTATTGCCTATCTCATATAAGTTGTCTAAAAGTATATTCCCAATTCACTCTCTGTCACATTCATAATTATTTAGTTATCTAAATTAGTTAGTTAAATTTAGATTAAAAATAATTAATTACTAGGCTAGATAATAAAAAGATAGTTATTACTAGTAATTTTAGTCCTTGAGGATACGATATTACGGACTCACCATAACTATACTACTGTTCGATAGGTGCGCTTGCCTTTGTCGAAATAATAGTTAGTTTCGAGCTCCATCAAGTTTTTGGAGCCGTTGCCAGAGACTAAGATATTAGGAAAACTAAATTTTTATTACTTTAGCCATTTTATTTATTTTCAAGTTATTTTTATTTTATTTTAACTTTGCTAATTTTTCTTTTATTTGTTTCTGGCAGGAACTTTTAGTTTATGACTAGAAGGAACCCGTCAGGACCATTACTTTTTGACAGTGATATAGAAGGTATCGTTCATAGAAATCGTAGGGAAATAAGGCAAAGCCTACAATACATAGAAGAAGAGCAAGAGGAAGATACTAATACTACCGAGGAGATGGCCGAAAATAATCTGCTACCTTCTGTGGTTGCCGCAAACCCAGTGAATCAAAATCCTGCTTCTCATACTATGTATGATTATGCTAAACCTAATTTAACAGGAACTGAGTCAAGTATTGTTAGACCTGCTATTGCTGCAAATAATTTTGAACTGAAACCTAACACTCTTCAGATGATTCAGCAATTTGTTCAGTTTGATGGTTTGCAGGATGAGGATCCAAATAATCACTTGGCAAATTTTCTTGAGTTTTGCGACACTTTCAAGATTAATGGCATTTCTGATGATGCCATTCGCCTTCGGTTGTTTCCCTTCTTATTGAGAAACAAAGCTAAACTGTGGTTGAACTTGTTACCACGAGGATTAATCACTACATGGGACCAAATGACCGAAAATTTTTTGTTAAAATATTTTCCGCCGGCTAAAACGGCTAAGTTGAGGAATGATATTTCTTCTTTTCCGCAGATGGATCTAGAAACACTCTACGATACATGGGAGAGATATAAGGATTTACTAAGAAGGTGCCCTCACCATGGGTAACCCTTGTGGCTACAGGTTCAAATCTTTTACAACGGTGTGAACCCCTCAACTAGGTAGTTGATTGATTCAGCCGCTGGTGGAACCCTAAATAACAAAACCCCTGAAGCAGCTTATGAGTTTATAGAGGAGATGTCACTGAATAACTATCAATGGCAAGTTACGAGGACAAAGCCAACAAAAGCCTCCAGTGTTTTCAACCTCGACGCAGTAACCATGCTGTCAAATCAGGTAGAACTTTTAAGTAAGAAAATTGATGGTTTGTATGGTTCTTCGCAGGTGAATCCAGTGATGTAGTGCAATACGAATGGAGAAGGAATGAGTAATACAGAATATCCATCCTACAACCCTGGAATAGAAAGCGAACAGATGAACTATATGGGTAATAATTCTGGACCTCAAAATAACCCTTATAGTAACACTTACAATCCAAGTTGAAGGAACCACCCTAACTTCTCATGGGGTGGCCAAGAAAATCAGAGAGAACAACCCTCCCCAGGCTTTCAATAGCAACTCTACCCACAAGAGAAGAAACCGAACCTTGAGGAGATGCTAACAAAATTCATCGCGGTGTCAGAAACTCGTTTCCAAAGCACCGAAACAACACTCTAAAATCAGCAAACATCGATTCAAGGGCTCGAGAACCAATTACGACAACTTGCTAAGATCATATCTAAACGACCACAAGGCAGCTTGGCGAGCAACACTGAAACTAACCCAAAGGAGAAAATTCATGCCATTACTGCTCACGATAGTGAAGGGTTAGATGAATCAAAATTGAGGCAAGAGAATGTAATAGAAGAAGGTAAGGTTGAGATAAGCCATGAAAAACCAAAACCGATAATTACAGAGTACCAACCTCGTGTGCCATACCCCAATGCGATGAAGAAAGACCGTACATATGAACAATTCGGTAAATTTCTTAAACTTCTAAAGAAATTACATATTAACTTACTGTTTCTTGAAGCTCTTTCGTAGATGCCCAATTCAAGAAAATTTTTAAAAGAGCTTTTGACAAACAAACGGAAGTTAGACGATACGTCACATGTGGAGCTAAATGCAGTGTGCTCAGCAATTTTACAAAATAAACTACCACGAAAGTTAAAAGATCTAGGGAGTTTTACAATTCCGTGCTTAATTGGTAGTTTATTTGTTAATAATTCCTTAGCTGATTTACGGGCAAGCATCAATGTTATGCCTTATAAAATGTTTAAATAGCTAGGTCTTGGGAAACCCAAACAAACTAGGATGAACATCCA
This sequence comes from Gossypium australe, assembly GCA_005393395.2. Taxonomy (NCBI): domain Eukaryota; kingdom Viridiplantae; phylum Streptophyta; class Magnoliopsida; order Malvales; family Malvaceae; genus Gossypium; species Gossypium australe. The sequence continues at coordinate 100,259,804 of CM016625.1, read as the reverse complement.
GTTAGCTGATAAAACCATTAGAGTTCCTAGGGGTATAATTGAGGATGTACTAGTGAAAATTGACAAATTCATATACCTAGTAGACTTTGTTTTTTTAGATATGAATGAGGATAATGATGCTCCTTTAATATTAGGACGACCCTTTTTTAGCAACTGCTAGGACCATTATCGATGTTGATATAGGGGAAGTAATATTTCATCTAGGTGATGACATGATTAAACTCAAAGAACGTGATTCTGATAGAATATCTAATGATCAAGAGAATACAAGTCCTGTTAATATAAATCAACTTAACGTTGAATCTTCTTTGCAGGAAAACTCTCAGGAAAAGATAATAGAGCCAGGGTCTAGTGGTCATATTGAGAATAAAACTATTCATGAGGAACGAAGATTACAAATCGAGGAACTTGGTGAATGGCAAACACACGTCAAGGAAAAACTGGAAAAACACGAGGAACCAAAGCAAAACCATGTCAAGCTTAAGGATGGGCCAAACCAATTTAAGATCGGAGATCAGGTATTGTTGGATAAAACAATATTGATAATAAATATTGATAATAGAACTGATAGTAGGAGAAATGAGTTTCAACTCCTCAAACCACCATGATTAGACGAATGAAAGGTAAGTCTAGCTTAAGACTTTAAACGAGCGCTTCTCGAGAGGAAACCCGAGCACTTATCCCACTAACGTCCATATTTTTTATTTTTAGCACCTAACCAACAACTAACCAAGTTAATAAAGTGCAAGTTTCTTTCTCCACACGGCCTTACATACGGGCGTGGCCATGGCCGTGTGGACACCACGGGAAGGGACATCAGTGTGGTGGAGACTGTGCGAGCCAAGGAAGAAAAAAATTTCCCCAACACACAGGCTACGATAAAACACCACAGCCGTGTGATACGGCCGTGGTCGATACTAACTAATTACCACGGGCGTGTGATCCTAAACACGGGCCACCCCCTCCTCACGATCCGTCTGATGTGAGGACCTTTGAGTCCATTTATTTTTCATTTTCTTTATTTTAATTGTTAAACTATTGCTTTTTATTTTTCTTGTCTTTAATTTTTATTAGTATATTTGTAACATCCCGAATTTTTGGGCCTATGCGTTTAATGGGTGGATATGTTTAATGTGTTAATCTAAGTGTTAGGGGTCCAAATTGGGCTCAGGCTTAGGTAGAGGCCTTGATTAAAATTATCTGTTTGGGCATTATAGGGTTTAAAAGGTAGTATCTGTGTTTAAAATACCAAAGTGGGCTTGTGGCCCAATATTAGGAGGTGACGCCACACAAGGGAGCAAGGGGCCCAAATTTAAGTTTCATGGAGCCCAATTATTTTAATTTAAGTTAGCTAATTTTTGGCATTAGGGTTAGGTGGAGTGGATGGCAACAAGGCTCAAAAATAGGAGGATTTATGTGAATGGGATAATGTAGATATTATAGTTGATAAAATGGAAGATAAAAAGAGAAAAGATAGGAGCTATCTGCAAGGCTAGGTGTTGGCCGAGATTCCATCACCTAGAGGAGGGAAGAAATCGGTTTCTTTATGGCAAAGGGGTGCCGAATTTTCCCTTTTTATTTGCTTAATTTTTAGTTATCAGGAAGGGCACTTTCAGTTTTTCATAGGTAAGTGCCAAAATTTCTATAAATAGGGAGGGTTCTCTTCTTTATTTTTCGGCATTTAGGGTTTCCATCTTTTCTTTCTCTTCTCCTCTGAGTAGAAGCCGAAATTCCTAACCCTATTCCCTCATCTTCACTTTGATTCAAAAGCCGAAACTCTATTGTTCTTTTCTCTTCTTTCTTCTAAAAGCCGAAAACTCCATTATTCTTTTCTCTTCTTTCTTCTAAAAGCCGAAAACTCCATTATTCTTTTCTCTTCTTTCTTCTAAAAGCCGAAAACTCTATTATTCTTTTCTCTTCTTTCTTCTAAAAGCCGAATCTCTATAGATTTCTTCGAATCATCTTCTCTTCCTGATTTTCGCAAAAAGCCGGAATCCCCTGGGAGTAGCCGAATCTTCTCTAGTAAGATCTCTTAGATCTAAAAGCCGAAAACACTATTTCCTGAATCTCATATCACTTTTCGGGATTTCAAGCCTCTGAATAACACATAAGGCAGATAGCAGTTGTGTTGGCTACGGATAGCGTTGACTTAGAAAGTCTCGTTCTAACTGTAATCAGGTGTGTAGATCTCTAAACACACTAATAATCTGTATGTATATATATGTATGGTTAAAAGCCGAAAAATAGGCTGTAGGACAAAACTACGGAAATACCCTTGGGTAGAGAAATGATGAAAAAAAAAACCCTTATGCGATGAATGTATGTGGTTTCTAGAATTAGGAGATAAACTTGAGACTGAAACTGTAAATAGGTTCGAATTCGAAAGAGCCACTCTTAAAACTAATTTCCATAAGATTGTTCGTGGTTAATCAGTGAAAGAAATTAATAGTTCACAAAATTTCTAATTTAGAGAATCAACGATGAGCGCTAGAAGAGGAAGAAGAGGCCGCGGCCGAGGCCGTGGAAGTATTAGGACGATGTGCTGACTCAGCTAGTTAGGGAGGTACTGAAGGAGGTTAAAGAAATCGGTGAAACACTTCGATTTGGGTGCGTGGACTGTAAGAAAAAAGTTGAATGTTGGGAGGAAGTCAGGAACGTGTTTAAGATGCGGGTCTGAGGAGCATAAGGCTCAGGATTGTTCAATCACCATTAAGTCGGGTATGTTTTGTGTGGATGCTATATATTATTAAATTAGAGTACGCAACGAAAGCATAGTGGTGAGACTTGGGTAGTACGATTAGTAGTTAGTTGGAAATTTCGAGGACGAAATTTCTTTAAGGAGGGTAGAACTGTAACATCCTGAATTTTTGGGTCTATACTTTTAATGGGTGGATATGTTTAATGTGTTAATCTAAGTGTTAGGGGTCCAAATTGGGCTCAGGCTTAGGTAGAGGCCTTGATTAAAATTATCTGTTTGGGCATTATAGGGTTTAAAAGGTAGTATCTGTGTTTAAAATACCAAAGTGGGCTTGTGGCCCAATATTAGGAGGTGACGCCACACAAGGGAGGAAGGGGCCCAAATTTAAGTTTCATGGAGCCCAATTATTTTAATTTAAGTTAGCAAATTTTTGGCATTAAGGTTAGGTGGAGTGGATGGCAACAAGGCTCAAAAATAGGAGGATTTATGTGAATGGGATAATATAGTTATTATAGTTGATAATATGGAAGATAAAAAGAGAAAAGATAGGAGCTATTTGCAAGGCTAGGTGTTGGCCGAAATTCCATCACCTAGAGGAGGGAAGAAATCGGTTTCTTTATGGCAAAGGGGTGTCGAATTTTCCCTTTTTATTTCCTTAATTTTTAGTTATCAGGAAGGGCACTTTCGGTTTTTCATAGGTAAGTGCCGAAATTTATATAAATAGGGAGGGTTCTCTTCTTTATTTTTCGGCATTAGGGTTTCCATCTTTTCTTTCTCTTCTCCTCTGAGTAGACGCTGAAATTCCTAACCCTATTCCCTCACCTTCACTTTGATTCAAAAGCCGAAACTCCATTGTTCTTTTCTCTTCTTTCTTCTAAAAGCCGAAAACTCCATTATTCTTTTCTCTTCTTTCTTCTAAAAGCCAAAAACTCCATTATTTTTTTCTCTTCTTTCTTCTAAAAGCCGAATCTCTATAGATTTCTTCGAATCATCTTCTCTTCCTGATTTTCACAAAAAGCCGGAATCCTCTAGGAGTAGCCGAATCTTCTCTAGTAAGATCTCTTAGATCTAAAAGCTGAAAACACTAGTTCCTGAATCTCATATCACTTTTCGGGATTTCAAGCCTCTGAACAACACATAGGGCAGATAGCAGCTGTGTTGGCTACGGATAGCATTGACTTAAAAAGTCTCGTTCTAACGGTAATCAGGTGTGTAGATCTCTAAACACACTAATAATCTGTATGTATATATATGTGATGGTTAAAATTCGAAAAATAGGCTGTATGAACAGACGAGTTACGCAGAAAGGGTAGGCAAAGGATGCCAGGTATGTGCCATATAAACTTCTCTATGTGTATCGATGTATGTGAAAGACTGAAATCTCTTAGGTAGTATATTGCTTAATTTTGCATGAATGTATGCATGGGATGGGTTTGATATGGAAAGGGGAAGAGCATGATTGGTCACATGGTGATCGGTGGTAGAAAACCCACGTAATGAAATGTTAGGTCACATAGTGATCGGTGGTAGAAAATCCACGTAATGAAATGTTAGGTCAATTGGTGATCGGTGGTAGAAAACCCACGTAATGAAATGTTAGGTCACTTGGTGATCGGTGGTAGAAAACCACGTTAAAATTCCTGATTGATAAGGAGTAGGCAGTATGACTGTCGATATGGTGTGTAGCGGTTGGTGGGTTGATTGTAGAAATCCCCAAGGTGTGATGGTTGGTACGGGTTGGTGTGTAGAGGATGGGCCATTGTGACTATGATTATGATTGTTGCCATTGTGTATGGGCCAGGGCTCATAATGTGTTTGTGGGCCCAAGCCTTTTATGTGTTTTCGGGATTTACACACTGAGTCTTGGTGACTCACCCTATTATTTTTCCCTAACTTTTCAGATGAGCAGTAGATCATGGACATGGGAGCCGAGACGGGCTCGAGGGGCCATCAAGTTTTTATTTCTATAGATTATTTTCGGTTTTCCTTTAAGTTTTGTTTTGGGAATATTTAGGTAATAAGGCCCCATAGTTTATATTCGCCTAAGTAGTTTTTTTAATATTTGCAACTTATGAATTTATGTCAGGGGTTTATTTATACCAAATAATAATAATACAAGGTTTCTTTTCAAATGTCACTTATTTATTCAAATATTGCCTAACAACTTATGATTTTCTAAAACCAACTTAGCAAAAGATTTTAACGTTCAACCCGTAGCATACCAGATCTGGTAGAAACGTATGGGCCGGGTTTGGAGTGTTACAATATTTTGATATCTCTGGCTACCTATTATCGAGTAACAATATCCATTAATAAAACCTCTCCTAAAACTTTACTGATGACTCCGCAGTTTCAAAAGGTTCAAGGTGCTACTAAGGAATGAACAAACTACCAGAGTATTCTCCCCCACCTTCACCTCTGCCTAGTTCATCATGTTTATCATTGGCTCTATTTTCACTTCCTAAGGATTTCATACATAGTTCAGGAAGTTTCACTTCTCTACCTATCTTATGATTTTCTTACTATATTGCTAGTATCTATCTTTGTACATTGAGGACAATGTACATCTTAAGTGTGGGGAGGTTAATTATAGTACTATTAGAAAATCCCTGAATCATGTCTTGTTCTTAAGTAATTTTCTCATATTATTAATAAAATGAAACTTTTATTGATTTATGATTTTCATTGATATGTTTCAGATTAAGTCATAAATAATTATGCATTGATGGTTTAAATTTTAAGACACTAGAGAATCAAGCATGATAAATCTATTTTCAGAATTAAAAATTTATTAGGTCATTTCCCTAATCTTAAATATTATTTTGAAATTTGAAATTTACAAGGTTGACATCAAAAACCATAATTTTTGTGAGATTTTGAGCCTTTAACAGCATATATTTTTCTTGCTCACTTTATTGATTATGAGTGTGTTAACATTGATTTGTTATTCTAGAACTTGCTTCGATTATACATGTCGAGACCACATTTTTGATTTGATATACTGAGATGATAAGGCACCTAGGATTTAACCCACTTATCCCAAAAAGCCTACCTCCATAATTAACCCCTAGTGAACCCCTTTTTAGCCTAATAAACCATTTCTTGACTCACCCATTAATATTAACCCAAAACCAAATTTTTACTTCCCTTAATCTTTTGACGTCCCTTTTGTCGAGATTTGATTTGAGCAGTTGCCTAACTATGTACTCTATTTCCGTTGTTAAGTTTTTTCTTATTAATTGTATGTTCTAAAAAAAAAAAGTTGAAGATTTATTCATTATTAGTGATTGTGAGCTTAAACTGTTAATTTCATATCTTTAGAAGAAGCTCGTGTTATTTAATGATAAGTTTTCAATCAATATAATTATTTATTATTAGTTATTTTTCTAGTTAGGTAAATGGTAAATTCGATCTCAATTCTAACCTTCTAATTCAGCCTATATCCACACCTTTAACCCAAGCCCATTACAACCCTTTAAAGACCTTTTGATTTGTGTATCATCTCATTTTATAGTGGTAGAGATTTGATTTTCATGCAAGCATATGGGATTAACTCTTCATGTTTGACTTTTGAGTGCTTAATATGAATCTTAAACACCTTGAGTGATTTGAGTGAATCTTTAGTGAGGATGCCAATTCTTGTCGATTTTGAACCAGAGGTAATTATTTAGATAAGGGGAAACACCTATGTTTTCGTGCTATAAAAATGTATGACTTAGATTGTTTAAATCTTTAGGGCTCTTTTAATTAAGTTATTAATGTATAAATTATCTATGAATTATGATGAAACATTATTGATGAGGATTATGAATTGAGGGAATTAATTTTAATTGTGAGTTGAGGATTTTGCTTGACGACAAGCAAAGGCTTAAGTGTGGGGATATTCGATAAACCATAATTTACACATATTTTAACCCCATGCTTGGCTTAATTTTGGATGATTTTCCTTTACATTTGATGAATTCGATGCTCCTAATCTCTTAATTTCATGTTTTATACTCAGGAGAGCTTAGGGAGTCGAAAAGAACAAGAAACGGGCCAAAAAGGGACAAAATGGGCCTACACGGCCCGGACCACTGCACATGGGCGGACAACACGGCCGTGTGTGACAAGCAGGATCGAACACGGCCTGGACTATCGACCACGGGCGTGTCACACGGGCGTGTCTCTGCTGACCCTAGGTTTATTTCTATTCGGAAAAGGCTACTTGTGGGCCAAGTAAGGCATCTCAAAGCCTATATAAACACCCTAGGAGGCAACCTAAAAGGGACGTCGACAGGACGTTGAATAGACGCCGAGTAGAAGGAGAAAATACTCCAAGACAGCCATTGGGAACAGCTTAGGAGAAGGATCCCCATTAAGACTAACGATCTCCCATCAAATTCTTTAGAAGTTTTTGGGTTTTCTTATGTTTTGTTGTTTTCCCTATTCTAATATGTTTCCCTCTATCAGTATGAACTAAATCCCTTAAATACCTAAAGGGATGAAACCTAAGACAGATCTTATTATTATTTGATTTATAAGATAAATACTTGTTCTTATTCTTAATTGTGAGTTCTTATTCTTGTTTTGGTAATTCATTCAAGTCAAATGTGCTTATTCAGTGGAGAAAAAGTCCCTGTTTAAGAGAAGATCAACACAATTAAGTGAAGTCGATTGCAACCCTAGAAATAGGGCGACGGAAATCTGCCAGATTAGAGTCAAATCTAATAAGGGGATTCATAGATCGAGTTAATGCGACAATAGGGGTTTTAATTAGAAAGAGATTTCAATTAATCAACCTAGAGTCAGTTGTTTTTAGTCTTGAAAGAGATATTAACATAAATCTGGGATTTCTACAGATTAAGTCAAATGAATAAATCATATGAATCAAAGGTAATAAGTGAAGTCTAGGTGGATTCTTCCTTAGGTATTGCCTATCTCATATAAGTTGTCTAAAAGTATTTTCCCAATTCACTCTCTGTCACGTTCATAATTATTTAGTTAGTTAAATTAGTTAGTTAAATTTAGATTAAAAATAAATCCCCTCAATTACTAGGCTAGATAATAAAAAGATAGTTATTACTAGTAATTTTAGTCCTTGAGGATACGATATTACGGACTCACCATAACTATACTACTGTTCGATAGCTGTGCCTGCCTTTGTCGAAATAATAGTTAGTTTCGAGCTCCATCAGTAGCAACCCTAGTTAATATTAACTAGGGTTAGCCATCCACCCTATCAACATAAGGGGCTTTTAAGCCTCTTCCATATCGGGTCCAATGTAACACCCTGTACCCGACCCGATCGATAGTTCTAGGTATCAAATGTCTCAAACAATCTGAATATCTTAACCAAATTTTGTCTAACTTTACTACGTACTTAGACAACTCAAATTTTCTAATAACTAACTACTGCTAAGACTCATTTCATACTAAAAAAAAATTCTTATAACTTAGGTTCCTTAAATAAACATGGCAGTTATTTACAAATTTTAAATTATTGATCAAATTACAAACACAAACATTTTAAACTCTAAAGGTGCCCCTCTATATACATGAGTCAGCTGTCATGCCCAACTTTTAACTCTGGCAGAGACTAGCTTGGTCTATCCACTTGATTCCCAAGTCTTTATCTACCTTGCATTCAAGCAGAAATTTTTGTCAGTTCAAAGGAACTTAGTATGGTTTGTTCATTCTATTTTATGAAAGACTACTTAAAATATAAGAAAAAAAAGAGATTTTATGCATAGAGTTAAACTCCCTGGGTATTGTAGGGGAATCTGTGAACTTAGTTGGCGTAGCCAATGCTACCACTACTCTGAGCTAAATGCTGGCAATATAAATCTTGATCTGATCATATCTATGTTCTATTTAGATATATTCTCTTCAGGGTCTTACCCCTGATATTCCTTGTTTCCACTTTCATTGTACCCTCCCTGATATGCTTCAATATTGTCCCTAACCATAGTGCGTGACTGAATAGAATATTCTTTTCCTTGGTGAACTCATGCCCCCAATGTAACCCCATAACACTTATTCCTTTACTCCATTCCTTTAAGATACTTCAATAGATAGGTAGTTCCCAATGAACTATCTCTTACTCAGGTATCTCTTGGCAGTTTCCACCCCTGGAAGACTTACAAGATCTTTCCAGTGCTTCATGGCCTTGATAGATTTTCGCCTTTTAATATTTTCTTGCGAACTTTATTAGTCATTTAGCCTTAAGCTGACATTTCCTCCCATGAATAGCCTTTTTGTCTACTCATTCTTTCAACTACCTCTTTTCTGATTTCCAAATTAAGACTGTATCCTATTATAGCCTATTTTGTATTCGCTTAAACAATGCAGGATTCATGACTTTTCTAATGGACTCTTCTTAGAAGACATCATGTTTTCCATCTTGTCTAAGGAATCATTCCCTCATTTTTCGAATAACTGGGTTCAGACGCTTCCTAGGGTTCATTCGCCATTGTATTTAGTGAATCCCCTAGTTGTCCCATTAGCCTGTGTCCCCAAATACACCAAGTCCATTTTGTCTTATGACTTGTTGTGTAAGTCACAACGCGACTTCTCCTTTATACCTTGGCGGGTCTCTTGGTTTATTGATCTATGGACTTCATATGCTGCTATAATCGAACTATGGTCTTACACATGTAACCCCATGTTTAATGTCATGGAGGAGTACCCTGTGTTTACTATCACTGCAGACTCTAAATGTTTCCATAGTCGAGATAAGGCATTACACAGGTAACCCTATGTTTAATGTCCTGGAAAACTACCTAGTGTTTACTAGCCCAGCGGACTCCACATGTTTTCATAGCCGAACTAAAGTCTTACATAGACCTGCTCATGGGTTGTAATCCCGAATTAGTGGGCTTATGCGTTTAATGCGTAGACATGATTAATGTGTTAATTTGAGAATTTGAGGTGCAAATAGGGCTCAGGTTTGGGCTGAGGCCTTGATTAAATATTCTGTTTAGACACGCTAGGGCTTAAAATAAAGTCTTGGTAGTTTAATTGATATACTGGGCTTGTGGCCTAGCAACAAGGGGGCGCAGTAAAGGGGAGTTATAGATGGCGTCAATAGGCAAGGGGAGAGGCCCAATTTGTGGCCGTTTGGGGCCCATCAAGCTGGGCCAATTTCGGCACTAAAGGGAGCTAGGAGGGGACGGCAACAAGGCTATTATTTAGGGATTTTTAATGTTTTTATTATGTGGATATTATGCTGATAAAGGAGGGAGGAGTTGGTACTAATTAGGGCTATTTTTGAGGAGTTAATAGATTAAGATAAGGGAAAAGGATAGGAGCTATCTTGTGGTTGCAGTGTTGGCCGAAAACCAAACACAGGAGAGGGGGAAAATTGGTTTAGTATAGGCAAGGGGGTGTGCCGAATTTTTCATTGTGTTCTCTGAAAATAGCCTCAAGTTTTCTCTCTTTTTCGGCAAACTTGAATCATCTTTTCTTCTTCTTTTTTCTTTTTGTCAGAAATCGAAACCCCTGCCGTTTATCTTCTCTTCTCTTTCAAACTCTTTGGACGAATCTCTCTATCTACTTCCTTGCCCATCTTTTCAATTCTTTGTTCTTCTAAAAGTCGAAAATGCATCAGTATTTCTCTTGTTTATCTTTTCCGGGATTTTCTCAAAAGCCGAAATCCCTAGATCTCATCTCCTGTGATTGCCGAATTCTTTCTGTGGTGTCTGCTTGTGTCGAATCCTGAAGAAAACTAAAGGTAAGAGTTGATTCGCGAGATTTCAATCTTTTCCGGCTTTTAATGTCTATATGGTTAACTAATCGGGGGTTTTCTCTCATTTGCGGCATTCTAGGGTTTGAAGGGGATTCAGTCGCTTAGATTTCTAAGCCAGAGTTCAGTACTATTCAGGTCATATTGTTTTCGGGATTTCAAGGTAAGGAGATCTGTTAATCTAAACGTATAATTCGGGTGAAGCTCTAACCCTTGGCCGAGTATAGGAGAGGTCTTATCTTCGCATTCTTCCGGCTTTTGAGCAAAGTTGTAGATAGAAGGCAGTAGATCTGTTTAGCGAGGGTATCGACATAGAGGGTAGTCCTACGCATTAATCAGGTGTGTAACTTTTCACACCATTTAGATTGTTTGTTAGTATATGCCTATAAATCTGTTATACTCTGTTAAATGCCGAAATACCGGCATGGCTGTTGAAAACCCGAGGAGGGTAAAGGCAAATCACCAGATTAGTGATCTCTGTCATTATAAAGTGAATGATTCTGTTAAGCTGATATGATAAACTTGTATGCTGGTTTCTGTGATTGCATGGGGTTGGGTGATTGATGAAAGGGGAAGTGTTCTGTCGTAGTGGCTTTTGCCATGATCTGTTGTAGTGGCTTTCTGCCATGATCTGTTGTAGTGGCTATTGCCATGATCTGACGATGAGCAGCTAACTGCAGCATGACTGCCATCGATGGTGTGTAGCGGCATGGGTTGATTGTAGAAATCCCCAATGGTGTGACTGGCAGGTAAGGATGGTGTGTAGCGGATGGAAACCTAGGATTGGGATGGGCTTTGCGTAGTTCCTGTTCTATTATATTTTGTTATCAGTTCTGTGGGGCCATGGCCCAGTCTGATGGTGCACGAGGGTTGCACACTGAGTCTCGTGACTCACCCCGTTGTTAACAGTTTTCAGGAGACACGTGGAGCATCGGACCGAGCTGGGGAGGAGCGCAAGGTGGCCATGCATGAGATTATTTTGGATACTGCAAAAGACATTATTTTATTTATTTATATTTATTATTTTGGATTAGTTGGGTTTTTATTTCATTGTAATAAGGCCATGGGCCATTAGCTTTATACTTTCCGGTTTTACTTTGGGCTTTTATTATTATTAAACATTTGGATTTTACGTCTTAATTAAGCTAAGGCAGGTATCAAATTTCGGTTTCTAATACACTAAGGCATTACTATAAAATGTATATCCTTTACAAATTATTCTACCATTTAGTTTTCCCGAATAAAAGGTTAAACTCAAGAAAAATATTTCCCGAAATTGTGACATCTTTTAAAATCTAGTTAGTGACATGCCAGATCCGGTCATGGTGTTTGGGCCGGGTTTGGGGTGTTACAAATTGGTATCAGAGCCCAGTTCAAAATTCGGCTTTGGGATTTTGGGCTTAAAACGTTTTCTAAAGTTGGGTTTTTGAAACATGCATGTGTTTTTAAATAACACAGGATGGTTTTCTTGGCATGGCACCTGCGTCTCCGACCCAAGTCCGCCAGGTAAGTATTCTGAACTCACTGTGTGTTATATATGTATGTGGGCTTGATGGGCTTTATGGGACGTAGATATCTTATCTAGAACTTGATGGACTCTAGGCTTAGCTTAAACAACTTCTTAAATCTCATAAGACTTAAGTCAACTAAACAAACCCGTGAACAAGTCGTTGGGTTAGGGTGTGGCAACAGGCATGCGCATGTCTAGGATTGGATCCGGAAGAGCCTGGTACTTAAGCAGTCCTAGTGACTCACCTCCTCTTCGCTGGAATCCTACCTGGTGCGTAGTGACTGTTCACCTTAACCGTGAGGACTTGTTAACGGGCCAAAAGTTTCTAACTAAAACCCGAAAGGGACCAACCACTCTAGTTTTGTAAAAATTACCAAAATGCCCGTAGTTTTGAAAAAGTTTACCAAAACACTCTTGGTATGAAAATCTTCAAAACGCCCTTGATTTGGAAAATTATCAAAATTTGCTAAATTACCGAAAAACCCCCGGGTTGCAAAATTTCCAAAATACCCTGCTTCACGAAATTATCAAAATACCCTTATTTTGGAAAATTACCAAGATACCCATGATTTGCAAATATACCCACTAATTTGCGGAAATACCCGATTTACAAAGTCAACGGAATTTGAAAACAACAACAACAACAACAACCACCAAAAACAACAAACACCTGAACGCCACTATCATTCTTTTGAAATCGAATTCTCCAGAATACCCCCTTTTTTTTAAAAAAAATTTACCCCTGTTTTAAAAAAAAAGGATATACCTCTATTTCGAAAATCCTCAAAATACTTTATTTTGGAAAATACCCTGTAGGATAAAATTTCAAAAAATACCTCTGGATAGTGAAATGACGAAAATACCCTATGTGTTGAATGTGACTTCATTGATGTGATATGTATGTTGAGGTGTGGATGAATGTGGTTTCTAGAATTAGGAGGTAAACCTGAGACTAAAACTGTAGATAGGTTCGAATTCGAAAGAATCACTCGTAAAACTACTTTTCATAAGATTGTTCGTGGATAATCAGTGGGAAGAGTTAATAATTCATAAAATTTCTAATCAGATAAACGCCGATCGGAAGGATGAGTTCAAGGGGTTGAGGACGTCCGCCGTATGGACGTGGTAGGGGTAGGATGACCGTTTCAGAGCCAGTAGGGTCTGGCCACGGGTCAGGAAACGAGATGCCGGATCCGCCAGCTGTGGAGGGAGAACTCTAGGACCAGGCGGCCGGAGATAATGCGGTATCTCAGGCAATGTTGTGGGTCCTCGAAAGAGTTGCTGGGGCAGGCACGGGCTCAGGAGCTCAGAAATTTGTGTCGGAACGACTCCGAGCCAACGGAGCGGAGATGTTTAGGGGTGTTTCTGGCGTAGCCCCTAACACAGCTGAGTATTGGTTAGAAGCGAGTGAGCGCATAATGGATAACCTTGAGTTCACTGTAGAGGAGAAGTTGAAGGGGGTCGTGTCTCTTCTCCGAGATGAGGCCTATCAGTGGTGGCTCACGGTAAAGGAGGGTACTGCCGTAGACCGGATTGATTGGGATTACTTTAAAGAATCGTTTCAGGGAAAGTATGTTGGGGCCAGCTATGTGAACGGCTAGAGGAAGGCATTTCTGAACATGGTACAGGGAAGTAAGTCTGTATCTGAATACGAGGCAAAGTTTCTACGGTTGAGCCATTACGCTCGAGGGATTGTGGCGACTGACTATGAGCGTTGCGTACGGTTCGAGGATGGACTAAGGGATGAGCTGAGGGTATTAGTAGCACCGCAGCGGGAAAGGGACTTTGTGGTTTTGGTTGAAAAAGCTAAGATATCTGAGGAGGTTAAGCGGACTGAGAAATAGAATAAGGATAAGGATAGGAATAGGAATAAGAGGAATTTTGGGTCATCGGGATCATCTGAAAATTTTCAGAAAAGGCCTAGGTCTGATGGGCCAGCTCGTGCTCCGACAACTGCTACTGGGAGTCAGAATCGATCGTGTAACTTGTGCGGAAAGGTACATTATGGGGAGTGGAGAAAAAAAATCGGTGGATGTTTCAGGTGTGGATCCACGGAGCATATGATTAAGGACTGCCCCCAGGTGAATCAGGCACAGCCTGCGGGACGAGGTTCTGATCAGGCTGGGAGAGGTGGTCAGCCAGTACCGAGGGGTCGTGGCTCAAGTAGAGGAGGAAATAGATCTGGTCGGGGTCGTGGGGCATCTGGGAGGGGTGCAGGAAATGTAGACGCGAGGCAGCCGGGTTTAGTTTATACAGCTCGTCGACGGGAGGATGGTGACGCACCGAACGTCATAACCGATACATTTCTTATTGCTAATAACCCTTTTCTTGCCTTGATTGATATTGGGTCAACCCACTCCTATGTTGCATGTTCGGTATCTGAGACCCTAAGTATAGACTCTGAAACAACTATTAGGAAGATGACTGTGGTTAGTCATTTAGGACAATCTAGGGTAGTGGACAAACTATTTAAGGATGTACCTTTAGAGACTCAAGGGGTAGTGTTCTCGGCAGACTTAATGGAATTACCGTTTGGAGAGTTTGATCTTATCTTAGGAATGGATTGGTTGACTAAACATCGTGCTAAGTTGGATTATGAGACTAAGCGAATGGTGTTGAGTACCCCGGAAGGCGGGGAGGTGGTTGTGTTAGGAGAAAAGAAGGGATTACTTGTCCAACGTAGTATCTGCATTGAAGGCTGTTAAGATGATTCGGAAAGGATGCAATGCATTTCTAGTTTTTATCAGTGCTTTGGATGCTAAGGAGGTGACTGTCAATGGGGTAAGGACAGTAAAGGATTTTGTAGATGTCTTTCCTGAGGAGCTGCCAAGGTTACCCCCGGATCGCGAAGTGGAGTTTGGAATAGAGCTACTTCCGGGTACAGCTCTGGTGTCCATTGCTCCTTATAGAATGGCACCGAAGGAGTTGGTGGAACTCAAAGCTCAGATCCAGGAACTGTTGGATCGTGGTTTTATCCGACCAAGCGTGTCTCTGTGGGGAGCGCCGGTCCTACTCGTGAAGAAGAAGGACGGATCCATGCGTATGTGTGTGGACTACCGTCAACTGAATAAGTTAACAATTAAGAATAAGTACCCGCTGCCAAGAATCGATGGTCTGTTCGATCAGCTCAAAGGAGCTTCGGTCTTTTCTAAGATTGACTTAAGGTTGGGATATCATCAGTTAAGGGTAAAGGAAGGAGACATACATAAGAAGGCGTTTCGGACTCGGTACGATCATTACGAATTTTTGGTGATGCTGTTCGGGTTGACGAATGCGCCAGCGGTATTTATGGATATGATGAACCGTGTATTTCAACCGTATCTTGATCGGTTCATCGTGGTGTTCATCGACGATATCCTGGTTTGCTCCAAGTTCAAGGAGGAGCATGATGCACATCTTCGTGTGGTGTTGCAAATTCTGAGGGAGAAGCAGTTGTACGCAAAGTTCAGTAAGTTTGAATTCTGGATGAAGGAAGTGACTTTCTTAGGGCATGTAGTTGTCGCAGAGGGAATCAGGGTGGACCCTCGGAAGATAGAAGCCGTATTGGATTGGAAACCGCCGAAGTCGGTGGCGGAGATTCGAAGTTTCTTGGGATTGGCAGGGTACTACAGAAGGTTTGTTGAAGGGTTCTCATGGATAGTGGCACCTTTAACTAAGTTGTTAAGGAAGGGAGTACCGTTTGTTTGGACTGACAAACAGCAGGAGAGCTTTGAGAAGCTGAAGATGATTTTGACAGAAGCACCGGTGTTAATTCAGCCAGAGGCGGGAAAAGAATTTACCGTTTACTATGATGCGTCGCACACGGGTTTAGGATGTGTGTTGATGCAAGATAGAAAGGTGGTTGCCTATGCGTCTCGACAGTTAAGACTGTATGAGTTGAACTACCCTACGCATGATCTAGAATTAGCGACAGTAGTGTTCGCTCTGAAGATCTGGAGACACTACCTGTATGGGGAGAAGTCGGTTATTTACACGGACCATAAGAGCCTGAAGTATCTCCTTACCCAGAAAGAGTTGAATCTGAGGCAACGTAGGTGGATTGAGCTCTTGAAGGACTATGACTGCTCGATCGAATATCATTCGGGTAAGGCTAACGTGGTGGCAGATGCGTTGAGTAGGAAAGCGATAGTGGATTTGAGGGCGATGTTCGCTCATTTTAGTCTGTATAAGGATGGATGTTTAGTAGCTGAGCTCCAAGTAAGACCTATATGGACAAGTCAGATTAAAGAGAAGCAACTTCTAGACGATGTTTTGAGTGCTCGACTCTGGCAAGTGCGAAGTGGTGAAGGAGAGGACTATAGTTTGAATGATGATGGAGTCCTGTGTTTTCGTAAGAAAGTTTGTATGCCAAAGGATGTGGAGTTAAGGTAGATGATTCTTCAGGAGGTGCATAGTAGCCCTTACGCTATGCATCCTGGAGGAGTTAAGATGTATCGGGATTTGCGAGAGCAATTCTGGTGGCCAAGCCTGAAGCGAGAAGTAACAGAATTCGTGGGAAAATGTTTGACGTGTCAGCAGGTGAAGGCGGAACACCAGCTGCCTTCGGGGTTGTTGCAGCCGGTGAAGATTCCACAATGGAAATGGGAAGAATCACGATGGATTTTGTTAGTGGATTACCTCTTACGCCCACTAAGAAGGATGCGATTTGGGTGATTATGGATCGGCTGACAAAATCTGCTCACTTCATACCGGTTTGTGTTGATTATTCTCTGCAAAGGTTGGCTAAGCTGTACATGGCTGAGGTAGTGAGATTGCATGGTGTACCTGTGTCGATCATTTCTGATAGAGATCCTAGGTTCACGTCATGATTCTGGAAGGCTCTGCATCAGGCAATGGGAACAAGGTTAGACTTTAGTACCGCTTTTCATCCGCAGACTGATGGTCAGTCTGAGAGGGTAATACAGATTTTGGAAGATATGCTAAGGGGTTGCATCATCAATTTTAGGGGTAGTTGGGAGGAGTATTTACCCTTGGCAGAATTTGCGTACAATAACAGCTATTAATCTAGTATTCAGATGGCGCCTTATGAAGCGTTATACGGACGGAGATGTCGTACTCCTACTTGTTGGACAGAATTGGGTGAGCGTCAGGTGTTGGGTCCAAAACTAGTGTCGGAGACGGAAGAGAAAGTTAAGTTGATTCGGGCTCGGTTGAAGGAAGCATCTGATCGGCAGAAATCTTATGCGGATCTTAAGCGGAAGGAGTTGGAATTCGCAGTGGGGGACCAAGTCTTCTTGAAAGTGTCACCGTGGAAGAAGGTAATGAGGTTTGGTCTGAAGGGCAAGCTAAGTCCCCGGTTTATTGGACCTTATCGGGTACTAGAACGTGTGGGGCCAGTGGCGTATCGACTGGAGTTGCCTCCAAAGTTGGAACAGATACATGACATGTTGCATGTCTCGATGCTAAGACGTCATTGTTCTGATCCATCGCACATTGTGCCGGTGGAAGAAATCGAAGTAAGGCCAGATTTGTCCTTTGAGGAGGAGCCAGTGCAAATTTTGGAGCGAGACGTAAAGGTGTTGAGAAGGAAGTCTGCCCCTTTGGTCAAAGTTTTGTGGCAGAACCATGGCGCAGAGGAAGCGACTTGGGAGCCGGAGGATGTTATGCGACAGCAGTATCCCCATCTCTTCTGATCAGGTAAATTTTGAGGCTGAAATTTATTTTAAGGGGGTAGAACTGTAACATCCCGAATTAGTGGGCTTATGCGTTTAATGTGTAGACATGATTAATGTGTTAATTTGAGAATTTGAGGTGCAAATGGGGCTCAGGTTTGGGCTGAGGCCTTGATTAAATATTCGGTTTAGACACGCTAGGGCTTAAAATAAAGTCTTGGTAGTTTAATTGATATACTGGGCTTGTGGCCCAGCAACAAGGGGCGCAGTAAAGGGGAGTTATAGATGGCGTCAATAGGTAAGGGGAGAGGCCCAATTTGTAGCCGTTTGGGGCCCATCAACCTGGGCCAATTTCGGCACTAAAGGGAGCTAGGAGGGGACGGCAACAAGGCTATTATTTAGGGATTTTTAATGTTTTTATTATGTGGATATTATGCTGATAAAGGAGGGAGGAGTTGGTGCTAATTAGGGCTATTTTTAAGGAGTTAATAGATTAAGATAAGGGAAAAGGATAGGAGCTATCTTGTGGTTGCAGTGTTGGCCGAAAATCAAACACAGGAGAGGGGGAAAATTGGTTTAGTATAGGCAAGGGGGTGTGCCGAATTTTTCATTGTGTTCTCTGAAAATAGCCTCAAGTTTTCTCTCTTTTTCGGCAAACTTGAATCATCTTTTCTTCTCCTTTTTTCTTTTTGTCAGAAACCGAAACCCCTGCCGTTTATCTTCTCTTCTCTTTCAAACTCTTTGGCCGAATCTCTCTATCTACTTCCTTGCCCATCTTTTCAATTCTTTGTTCTTCTAAAAGCTGAAAACGCATCAGTATTTCTCTTGTTCATCTTTTTCGGGATTTTCTCAAAAGCCGAAATCCCTAGATCTCATCTCCTGTGATTGCCGAATTCTTTCTATGGTGTCTGCTTGTGTCGAATCCTGAAGAAAACTAAAGGTAAGAGTTGATTCGCGAGATTTTAATCTTTTCCGGCTTTTAATGGCTATATGGTTAACTAATCGGGTGTTTTCTCTCATTTGTGGCATTCTGGGATTTACAGGGGATTCAATCGCTTAGATTTCTAAGCCAGAGTTCAGTAGCATTCGGGTCGTATTGTTTTCGGGATTTCAAGGTAATGAGATCTGTTAATCTAAACGTATAATTCGGGTGAAACTCTAACCCTTGGCTGAATATAGGAGAGGTCTTATCTTCGTATTCTTCTGGCTTTTGAGCAAAGTTGTAGATAAAAGGCAGTAGATCTGTGTAGCGAGGGTATCAACATAGAGGGTAGTCCTACGCATTAATCCAGTGTGTAACTTTTCACACCATTTAGATTGTTTATTAGTATATGCCTATAAATCTGTTATACTCTGTTAAATGCCGAAATACCGGCATGGCTGTTGAAAACCCGAGGAGGGTAAAGGCAAATCACCAGGTTAGTGATCTCTGTCATTATAAAGTGAATGATTCTGTTAATTTGATATGATAAACTTGTATGCCGATTTTTGTGATTGCACGGGGTTGGGTGATTGATGAAAGGGGAAGTGTTCTGTCGTAGTGGCTTTTGCCATGATCTGTTGTAGTGGCTATTGCCATGGTCTGACGATGAGCAGCTAATTGCAGCATGACTACCATCGATGGTGTGTAGCGGCGTGGGTTGATTGTAGAAATCCCAAATGGTGTGACTAGCAGGTAAGGATGGTGTGTAGCGGATGGAAACCTAGGATTGGGATGGGCTTTGCGTAGTTCCTGTTCTATTATATTTTGTTATCTGTTCTGTGGGGCCAAGGCCCAGTCTGATGGTGCACGAGGGTTGCACACTGAGTCTCGTGACTCACCCCGTTGTTAACATTTTTCAGGAGACACGTAGAGCATCAGACCGGGCTGGAGAGGAACGCAATGTGGCCATGCATGAGATTATTTTGGATACTACAAAAGACATTATTTTATTTATTTATATTTAATATTTTGGATTAGTTGGGTTTTTATTTCATTGTAATAAGGCCATGGGCCATTAGCTTTATACTTTCCGGTTTTACTTTGGGCTTTTATTATTATTAAACATTTGGATTTTACGTCTTAATTAAGCTAAGGCAGGTATCAAATTTCGGTTTCTAATACACTAAGGCATTACTATAAAATGTATATCCTTTACAAATTATTCTACCATTTAGTTTTCCCGAATAAAAGGTTAAACTCAAGAAAAATATTTCCCGAAATTGCGACATCTTTTAAAATCTACTTAGTGACATGCCAGATCCGGTCATGGTGTTTGGGCCGAGTTTGGGGTGTTACATGGATTGGGCCACCCGGCCCGAAGGCCTGCCCGAAATATGGGAGGGTTTAGGCAAAATATAGGCCCGAAAAATGGGCTTGGACAAAAAAATAAGGTTCGTTTAAAAAATGGGCCGAGCCTCGAGTAAGGCATTTTTGGCCCGGGCCCGGCCCGAATTCACTAAAAGACAAAAAAATCTGCATTTTTTTGTTTTTGAATGTTATTTTCTTGTTGTTTTCTCCCTATTTTGCTACCATTTTACTATTATGTTTCTATTATTTTGTTGTTATTGTTTGGATATTGTATAAAACTTATTTTATTGTTAATTTTGTTATTATTTTAAAGGCATTTGTTAATTTTTTATTATTTTAAAGGCATTTGCTTGTTAAGTTACATCTATCTTAGTGTTATTTAAGTCTACATAATTTTTAAATTTTATTTTCAATTTGTTGGGAAATATTTATTTTGATGTTTTTAGTATTTTTGATGTATTATATATATTTAAAAATTATATAAAAATAATATAAAAATTAATACAGGCCGGGTTGGGCCGGGACCGGGTTTTAGTATTTTTATCTGGGTCGAGCTTGGGCAAAATTTTAGGCCCATTTTTTGGGCCCGGCCCGGCTTGGCCCATGAGCACCTCTAGTCTTACACATGTAACCTCATGTTTAATGTCCTGGCGAACTCTCTTGATTGCCATGGCCGAGCTATGATCTTACACCTTGAATTGTTTCCACAGTGTCGCCCCGAAAGACCTTACCGTCATCGTGGTGTCACTCCATAGAGTCAATAGACCATCGTCACAGTGTCGCTTTAGCGAGCCAGTCGATAACATTCCACGACATAACCAAACTCCCTTGAATTCCCTTAACAATCCACTCATTCCTCCATTCCGCCACTTATTCCTAACTTCATTTACCTCGTCAAGGTAAAATTATTATCATAAACAATACGTCATCCATTTATTTTTCAAGTCACAACCAACATCATTCAGCAACTAGCCTTTCAAGAGTACTCACTCCCAATATTATTCATACACCAATTACTCATTTTCTATAACCATATACAACCATGGTTCTAGTCATAACTCAGAACAGACATAAATATAGTTCAAGCAAATGACATACCATCATCAATCACCAAAAGTGGAGTGTAGGAACTCACCTTAAATCCTTTTTCTTTATCAGCTCAACTTGTCCCTATGCTCAAATGAAGCTCAAATGAAGCTTTTTTCCTATTAATTATAAACTCATTTAGTCATGTAGCCATTCCACTATAGTATTGTGATTGAGCTCTCCCCAATGACATACCATTATGGAAGCAACTTGCTCAATGCTCGTTCAATAACCTTGTCATAAGTGTGTTACCCTCATATGATATCCTTAATCTCTTTGGGATAATATTTGTTCTCCCAATATGATCATATTTTATCTCATGGTAACCACTACATCTTCCTTCATGAAAAGTCAATCACTATCAACTAGTGATCAAGTTATCCATCACAAAGACGAATGACTCATGGCCACGTTTATGTTTCATCAACCATGTAATGCCAATGAGAGGATATCATTTACCCATGTTTCGGGCTATGAATTCCACTATGTGAATGACGTTACATATTGCAGAAAACATACACCCAACGTACCAGCTTTCAGTTCCTTATCTATTGAACTCAGGCTTTTACTTACATCAAAGTGTATGAGTCACACATACATAGTCCATCATCCATTTAGGACTTAGGTATGTCACATTATGAATGTCACAAGTGAATAAATCCGTAAACAAAATTAGGATCTATTATTCTTGGGTCCAGTTTGATGTACTGTGAGTTCAGTCAGTCACATAGATGTTTTTATCTTCTAGGAGTCATTCGCTCCGATGCCAAAGACAAAGCATCTCCCCAATTGGATTTAATAGACAACATATTAGTCTTTCAATCAGTTTGCTCATTTTCAATTAGACTAATGACATGTTTAAGTTCGTCTACTAATATAAGTTGTCTTTCTGTATTACGATCTGTCTAAGTAATACCACTTAGTTATGATCTGTCTAAGTAATACCACTTAGTATTGGTTACACAATCGACAACTAGTGAGCAAAATTTACTTCCATTTTGCTTCACGTGCGAAAATCATGTGAGAAAAATATACAAAGTATTAATGTAATTCATTAATAATTTTATTAACCAATCTATTTGAAAAATTACAAGTGTACTTAGACAAAAATACTACACCTAGGGCATCAGATCTAACATATAGATGCTTGAATTATTTGGCATGTCTTTGGTATTATTTTGTTTCAAAGAAAATTGATATTTAGTGCAAATTTTGTAATTTTTGGTTAAACTTGAAATAGGTACCAAAAGGGTTCATTTTACCAAAGACAGAGGCCATGTCGTGATTTCGAATTTCGGACGTTGCAATGTTGCCATTACAATGAGTGACGTCATGATGAGCTAGGGCTTGTCATCATGATGTGACATTTTGAGATGGCCATGTCGTGACAAGAACTAGAGAAAGTCACGACGTTGATCCATTCATTTTAAAAACATTGCAGTTTGGTCCCATTTCAAGTTCGGGTTGGTAAAAGAGCTTTTGTAAGCTCAAATAAGACTCGTAAATGATTTATTAATGTAATTTTAATGATTTTTTACGTTTGACTGCGCATGTGAGTGATTATTTAATGTAAGTTTTGACTGTAGTTACTTCGACAACGAATGTGACATCTTGTAGCTCGGATCTGACGATTGAGTCGGGTGATGGGTGTTACAATTGCTCTTGCAAATTATTAGGAATATAATGTTGATTTTTGTTTAAAGTAAATGAATAGGTATCAAAGTGTAGATTTTTCGAAAATAGGGGCAATGTTGTAACAACCCATTTTCGGTGAGATTGGAATAGTGGTTTCGGGACAACAAATCCGAGCCCAAAAATAAAAATTTATTTTATTTTATTTTATGGTTGGTATTATGATAGGAAGGTCACATGAAAATTTTGATACGAATTTTTTTTCGATTGTGTGGTTAATTAGGTAAAGGACTAAATTACATAAATTGTGAAAGTTGAATTCTAGTAGTTATAAGGGTTAAATAGCTATGGAATTCAAAACTAGAGGTCCTTATATGGTAATTAGACTATTAAGAAAAGCATATAGATTTGTCTTGGTGACTCATCCATGGAATAATGAAAAATGGCTAGGGACTAAATTGGAAATCAACAAATTAAAAAGATGATAGAAAAATAAAAAGAAATTATCATCTTTGAAAAGACCCGGAAAGACCAACTACGGAATTAGATCGAGGGAAACAAAAAGTTTCAGATTAGTTGGAATTCAAACCTGAACAATTCTCAAGGTAAGTTCGTGTAACTTAGATATGTATGTTAAATTGCTTGAATTGAATTATATGATTTTAATGATATGTATGTGATGATGAACATAATGAAATAACTATAATTTAGAAAATATGGATAAAATGTTATGTCCTGGTTGAACATTGAAATTCGATGAATTGTGGTGATTTCTTGAAATGAGTAGGATATGACAAAAGTTACAAATAGGATTTAGCCCGGACGGGTAATCTTGAATTAAGCCTCTCGACCATATGTTATAGATTGGGTTTAGCACTGGTGGGTAACCCTAATTAAGCTCTTTAGAGCATTGGTCACTAATGGGATTTAGCTTGGACTGGCAATCCTAAATGACTCTTGTGAACGTCAGTTGAAAAATCGGGATTTAGCCTGGACTGGTAATCTTGTTGTAAAATATGTGGCTCGAGAGTGTGCTCATTGTACTTATGCCCAATGGGTAATTATGAATATGAATTGACGGATAATTTATATTTATACCTTATGTACATCACCCGAATGTCCATCGAAATTTCATTAGTTCAACGAAAAAAACTCTGAAAATATAGAAAGGTGGAATTAATGGAAGTTTGTATATAATGCGCATATAATGCGCTCATCTATGTTTACTTGATATTCTTATGAAATTATGTGACTAACTTGTTTGAATAAGTGTATGTGTTTAAGTAACTTACCCAAAAATTGATGGATTGTGTTTTGTGTATGCTTGTATTAATAAGTATAACCGGTAATACTATTTCCCATTAAACGAACTTACTAAGCATGAAAATGCTTACCCCATTTACTTTTCCCTTGTTTTATAGTGCTTGTAAGCTTGCGAAGGTTAGAGGATTGGCTGGAGCATAATCACATTATTCATTATCTCCTTTTTGGTATACTTAGAAATCTCATTTTGGTATAATGGCATGTATAGGTTTATTTGGCCAAATGATGACTTGTAAGTGATGTTTTGTAATCTAGCCATTGGAATGGCTAGTAATGATTTATTTGGTATGTTATAAGTTATCTCATGTTCAATGCTTATGTGTTAAGTTGGATAGATAGAGTATGTTTATCTTGTATATGTACCAAAAGTATGATTATAAACATGAATTGCATGTGATATTACGCCATGATAGATGTTAGTTTAGGCTTGGTTCTAATGCTTGATTTGGCTGGTATATACATGCAAGTATTGATGTAGGTTGTTAGTAAAATTGGGTGAGAAAATAAAGCTAAGAAATGGCTTCATTTTGTCCACACGAGGGCGTGTGTCTAGGCTTTTGTGACACACTGCCAAGTACATGGGCATGTAGCTAGGCTGTGTGTCCCCTACACCTTAAATTCGAGAAAACAGAATGCTCAGAATTGAGCACACGGGCAGAGACACGGGCGTGTGTCTTGGCCATGTGAAACTTGCACCTAATTCGAATTAAATTAATTATCCACACGGCCTAGCACACGAGCGTATGGCATGGCCGTGTGGTGAAAGTCAAAGAGCACCCTTAATCGAACACGGCCTGCAGCACGGGCGTGTTCCAAGGTCACATGACGTGCCCTTTGGACCACACGGGCGTGTGAGCCCTACACCTTAGAAAAATTTTGTAATTTTGCAAAAAATTTTTAGAGGTTGCGATTAAGTTCCGATTTGATTCTAATACTCATTTTGGGCCTCGAGGGCCCATTCAAGGGACAATAAGAAAAATTTTGAGTATGAATGGTATTTTAAATACAAATTGTATGTGAATGTTCTGTAAACCCCGGTGATACTCCATAACCCTGTTCCGGCGATGGATACAGGTTAAGGGTGTTACATTTATTGGTATCAGAGCTACGATTTAGCCGATTCTCAGACTAACGTAGCAAGTACGGGTCTAGTTATACATGCCATTATATAAATCATAATAGTGTGATATCTCCTGACCACTTTTAAATGTATTTTCATATAGTAATGTCTTCCAACCAAGCTCGAGATGAGTCTGAGGAAGCTGAGAGCATGCTTAAGCTTCTATGCAACGAGCCGCAACCAGTAGTAGTAGGAGGCCCATGTCTGAGGGTCGTGAAGAGGCAAAAGTTGCCTTCTTTGAAATGATGGATGAATGGTTTAGTGAATATATGAGAACACGCCCTGCTGTTCAACAATCTCTCCCACCTGCTACACAACCCGATAAAACACCACAGGGTACTGGACCCGTTAGAATTGGTAAGACTCCGGTTGATAATATTAGAAATATGGGGATGAAGATTTTAGGGCTACGACCGACGATGATCCAGAGAGGGCCAAGTTTTGGTTGGAAAATACTATTCAAGTTCTCGATGAATTGTCATGTACTCCCGTTGAATGTTTGAAATGTACGGTATCCTTGCTGAAAGATACAACTTATCATTGGTGGAAAACCGTATCTTCTGTTGTACCGCGAGAAAATATTACGTGAGAATTCTTCCAAACTGAGTTCAGAAAGAAATATATTAGTCAGTGGTTCCTAGATTAGAAAAAGAAGGAATTTTTAGAACTCAAACAGGGAAATATAGCAGTAGCCGAGTATGAAATGAGAAGTATGCTACTGAATAGGTTCAGATTGAAGCTGATATGTGCAAACGATTTGAAGCTGGGCTGAATGAAGACATTAAGTTGTTGATTGGGATTTTAGAATTAAAGGAATTTGTGGTATTGGCTGAAAGAGCCCACAAGGCCAAAGAATTAAACAAAGAGAAGAAGCAAGTCGAAAGAGAAGCTCGGGTTCTAAGTAAAAAATTTATGAGCAAGATGCAATCATCTGCCTCAAAGAAATCAAGAAGTTACCAAGAATGTATTGCCTCATTAGTGGGATATTCAGGAAATGAAAGAAGTTCTTAACACTCCAAACCAAGTTCTTCATCTCCGCTAGCAACCACTGTTGGGAGTGTTGGAAACCCCAAGCCATGATGCAATGTCTGTAACAAATTGCATTTTGGAGAGTGCCAGATGAGATGTGGGGCATGTTTTAAATGTGGTTCTCTTGACCATTTTCTTAAGGATTGCTCGGAAAGAGTTGAGAAAGATATAGAACAAACCCTTAAGTCAAGTAATCCCGCCACAAGGGGTAGACCACCACGATATCCCAGAAATGTCAGTGGTAGTTGCACTGCTGCAAAACACTCAATGGCTAAATCTGAGGCACGGGCTTTGGTGAGGACATACGCCATACGTGCAAAGGAAGATGTCTCGACACCAGATGTTATCACTGGTACATTCTCTTTACTTGATACTGATATTATTGCTTTGATTGATCCTAGTTCAACGCATTCATATATATGTATGAAACTTGTGACTATTAAAAATATGTTGGTTGAATTCACTGATTTTGTGGTCAAAGTGTCAAATCCCTTAGGTCAGCATGTTATGGTAGATAAAATTTGTAAGAATTGCCCGTTGGTGATAGAGGGTCATTGTTTTCTGGCTAATTTGATGTTGTTACCTTTCGATGATTTTGATGTGATTTTGGGAATGGATTGGTTAACCCAACATGATGCAGTAGTTAATTGTAAACATAAATATATTGTGTTGAAGTGTCAAAATGGTGAATTACTTTAGGTTGAATCTGAAAAATTAGATGGGTCATCTAATGTGATTTCAATAATATCAGCATGGAGATATATTAGAAAACGGTATGAGGCTTATCTTACTTATATACTGGTTACCAAAGTGTCTGAGTTAAAAATCCAATCAGTGCCGATTGTTTGTGAGTTTCCTGAGGTATTTCCAGAAGAATTGCCCGGTTTACCATCGGCCAGAGAGGTGGAATTTTCTATAGACCTTGTACCAGGAACGACACTGATATCGATAGCACCATATAGAATGGCTCCCACTGAATTAAAGGAGTTGAAAGTGCAGTTGCAAGAATTAATTGATAAAAGATTTGCTCGACCCAGCTTTTCACCGCGGGTGCATCGGTATTGTTTGTAAAGAAGAAAGATAGATCATTGAGATTATGCATCGATTACAAATAGCTTAATAAAGTCACAATAAAGAATAAGTACCCGTTGCCTCATATAGATGACTTATTTGATCAATTAAAAGGTGCCACTGTATTTTCGAAAATTGATCGACGATCTGGTTACTACCAACTACGGGTAAAGGATTCGAATGCACCGAAGATAGATTTTAGAACCAGATATGGGCATTATGAATTTTTGGTGATGCCATTCGGGTTAACGAATGCCCCAGCGATATTTATGGATTTAATGAACAGAATTTTCAGACCATACCTGGACAGGTTCGTGGTTGTTTTTATTGATGATATTTTGGTTTATTCTCGGGATGAAAATGAGCATGTGAGCATTTGAGAACTGTATTGCAAACTTTGTGTGAGAAGCAATTGTATGCCAAGTTCAGTAAATGTGAATTCTGGTTAAAGGAAGTTAGTTTCCTTGGACATGTTGCATCTGTAGAAGGTGTTCGGGTGGACCCAAATAAAATTTCAGCTATTGTAAATTGGAAGCCACTGATGAATGTTTCAGAAGTCCGAAGTTTTCTGGGGCTAGCCAGATATTATCGGAGATTTGTTAAAGGGTTTTCAAAGATAGCTTCTCTGATGACTCGATTGCTGTAAAAAGATGTGAGGTTCGAGTGAACTGATAAGTGCCAGCAGAGTTTTGATAGATTGAAAGCCTTATTGACGGAAGCGCCTGTATTAGTCCAACTTGAATCGGGTAAAGAATTTGTAGTCTATAGCGATGCCTCATTGAACGGTTTGGGATGTGTATTGATGCAAGATGGTAAAGTAGCGGCTTATGCATCTAGGCAACTAAAACCGCATGAAAGAAATTACCCGGTACATGATCTTGAATTAGCAGCCATTGTGTTTGCACTGAAAATATGACGGCTTTATCTCTATGGTGAAAAGTGTCATATATATACAGATCATAAAAGTCTAAAGTATTTAATGACACAAAAAGAACTGAATTTGAGACAACGGAGATGGTTGGAATTGTTGAAATATTATGATCTCGTTATTGATTACCATCCAGGGAAAGCTAATGTCGTTGCAGATGCCTTGAGTCGAAAATCTTTATTGGCTTTGTGGGCATTTAACGCCCAATTGTCCTTATCTGATGATAATTCAATCATAGCTAAGTTAAAAGCTAGACCAACGTTTCGACAACAAATCTGTGAGGCTCAGAAGGATGATGATAAGTTACAGGCCAAACGAGTGCAAAGTGAGTCAGATCCTGATTCAGAGCTTCAAATTGATTCAGATGGTTGTTTGTTGTTCAGAGACAGAATATGTGCACCGAAGAATTCAGAACTAGTACAGAAGATTTTACATGAAGTGTACAATAATATTATGTCTGTGCATCCCAGTAGCAACAAAATGTATAATGACTTGAAGAAAATGTACCGGTGGCCGAAAATGAAAAGAGATATTTCTGAATTTGCATCTAAATGCTTGATATGTCAACAAGTAAAGGCTGAACACCAAGTGCCTAGAGGGATTATTGCAGCCAATTACGATTCCGGAACGGAACCCTTGTCGCCGAAAAAGAAAAATGTTGTATCGATAATTTTCGATTGTTTAACGAAGTCAGCACACTTTATCCCTGTACGTATGGGTTTTTCTTTAGATAGACTGGCTGAATTATATTTTTCTAAAATTGTAAGATTACATGGAGTGCCAACCTCTATTATTTCATATAGAGATCCTCGGTTCACCTCCCAATTTTGGAGTAAATTGCAAGAAGCTCTAGGAACTCAGTTATGTTTTAGTACTGCATTCCACCCTCAAACAGATGGACAATCGGAATGTGTGATATAGATTTTGGAAGATATGCTTCGGTGTTGTGTACTTGAATTTGGAGGTAACTGGGAAAAGTATCTGCCTTTGATTGAATTTGCTTACAATAATAGTTATCAGTCCAATATTAAAATGGCACCGTATGAGGCTCTATAGGGTCGCAAATGTAAAACTCCATTGTATTGGACAGAGTTAAGTGAGAAAAAGATACACGGGATTGACTTGATCTGTGAAATCGAGGAAAAGGTGAAGATAATCCGAGACAGTTTGAAGGCAGCCTCAGACCTTCAAAAGTCCTATGCTGATTTGAAACGAAAAGAGATGGAATTTTAGGTTGGTGATAGAGTGTTCTTGAAAGTATCACCATGGAAGAAAGTTCTCCGATTCGGTCGTAAAGGGAAATTGAGTCCACGGTTCATCGGACCTTATGAAATCATTGAAAAAATCAGGCCGGTTGCATTTCAGTTCGCATTGCCACCTGAGCTTGATATGATTCACAATGTTTTCATTGTATCTATGTTACGACAATATAGATCGGACCCTTCACACGTTATTACTCCAACAGAAGTGGAGATTCAGCCTGGTATGACCTACAATGAAGAATCGATCAAAATACTTGCACATGAGACAACTAAGAAATAAAAAGGTGGCATTAGTAAAAGTGCTCTTGCAACGGCATGGTTTAGAGAGAGCTACCTGGGAGCTAGAGGATACATGAGGAGGCAATATCCTAACATCTTTTCTGGTAAGAATTTTTGAGGACGAAAATTTCTAAGGGGGAGAGTTGTAATAACCCATTTTCGATGAGATCGAAACTGTGGTTTCGGTACCACAAATCTAAGCCAAAAAATAAAAATTTATTTTATTTTATGGTTGTTATTATGATAGGAAGGTCACATGAAAATTTTGATACAAAAATTTTATTGATTGTGTGGTTAATAAGGTAAAGGATTAAATTGCATAAATTGCAAAAGTTGAATTCTAGTAGCTATAAGGATTAAATAGCTATAGAATTCAAAACTAGAGGTCCTTATATGGTAATTAGACCATTAAGAAAAGATTTTTCTTGGTGACTCATCCATGGAAAAATTAAAAATGGTTAGGGACTAAATTGAAAATCAACAAATTAAAAAAATAATATAAAAATAAAAAGAAATTATCATCTTTTCTATTCATCTTCTTCCCCAATATTTTCTATGGAAACCTTAGGAGAGAGGAAGAGAACTTACCAAGCTTGAAAAGACCCGGAAAGACCAACTACGGAATTAGATCGAGGGAAACAAAAAATTTCGGATTAGCTGGAATTCAAACCCGAAAAGTTGTCAAGGTATGTTCGTGTAACTTAAATATGTATGTTAAATTTCTTGAATCGAATTATATGATTTTAATGATATGTATGTGATGATAAACATAATGAAATAACTATAATTTAGAAAATATAGATAAAATGTGATAAACCGTAAAAGTAACATATTTTAAGCCCACATTTAGCATACTTTTGGATGATTTAAGCCTTGAATTGTGTAATTTGGTGCTCTTAATCCTTTGTTTTCATGTTTTATACTCAGAAGAGCATCGGGGGATGAAAAGAACGGAAAACGGGCCCAAAGCGGAGTAAATGGACCATATCACGAAATCCACACGGCCTGAGCCCAAGACCACACGGCCGTGCCTCATTCAACAGCCTAGAACACGGCTTAGCCACGACTTACACGGGCGTGTGCCATGGGCGTGTCCATGCCGTGACAAAGAGAAGTTTCACTTGGATTAGGATACTTAGGGGCAAAGAAACACATTCCGAAGCCTATATAAACACCCTAAGTATCACCTAAAAGGGGGGAACCCAAGGCTTTAGTTAGGGGGCGTCTAGGTAGGCGAAAGAGGGTAGATTTGTGGGGATTTACTTGAAGATAGCTAGTTGATTCATCTCAAGAAGCCGGAATCATACTCAAGACGAAGGATCTCTCATTCAATTCCTTCAGGGGGTTTTAGGGATTTCTTATGTTTTGTTTTATCTTTTCTTCTGAGATGTTTTCTTTTATTGTTATGAACTAAACCCTTAGATACCTGAGGGGGATGAAACCTAAGATGAATGTTGTTATCGTTTGCTGAACTATATGATAAATATTTGACTTGTTCTTAATTATGTGTTTTTAATTCTTGTGTTGATATTTTCGGGATATTAATTCAAGTGTGATATGCTTAGGTGGAGGAGCAAAAGCCCCTGCCTAAGAGTAGATCTAGCATAATTAAGTGGAGTTGATCGCATGCCTAGAGATAGGGTGACGAGATTTTGCCGGATTAGGGTGAAACCTAATATGGGAGTCCATAGATCAAGTTAATGCAATTCTAGGGGTTTTAATTAGAAAGAGATTTCAATTAATCAACCTAGGGTTAGACGTTAGTCGCCTCGAGAGAGGGACTAATATACGTTAGGGAACCCTACGGATCAGGTCAAATGAATAAATCGTCTGGTTCAAAGTTAGGAAACAAGTGAATACTAGGTGGATTCTTCCTTGGGTATCGTCTTAATCAATTGGTTTTTTCCTAAAGTTATTTTCCCCTATTCATTCTCTTTGTCTTTGCATCTTTAGATTAATTGATTAGTTAATTTTAGATTGGATAAACAATTCTCTTAATTCTTAGGCTAGATAATTAAAAGAGAGTTAGTATTAGTACTTTTAGTTCCTTTGGGTTTGACAATCCGGTCTTGCCTTAACTATACTATTGTTCGATAGGTGCGCTTGCCTCACATCGTTGTTATAGTTAGTTTCCAGGTTCGATCATTCTTTATATAAATTTTAAGACTTTGACATCGCATAAAACAACGATCAAGTTTTTGGCGCCGTTGCCTGGGAACTAAAATATTAAGAAAGCTTAATTTTTATTACTTTAGCTATTTTTATTTTTTGCAATTTTTATTTTTTTATTTATTTTTAATCTTTCTTTTGTTCCTTTGAGGCACCTCTAGTTTATGATTAGAAGGAACCCGACAGGACCCCTACTTTACGACAGTGATATTGAAGGCACCGTTCGCAGAAATCGCAGAGAAATAAGGCGAAGCTTAAACTACATAGAAGAAGAGTAAGAAGCCGAAATCAATACCGCTGAAGAGATGGCTGAGAATAATCCACCACCTCTAGAGATGGCCGAACATCATGCTCCTCGAACTATGTATGATTATGCTAAACCTAGTTTAACAGGAACTGAGTCAAGTATTGTTAGGCCTACTATTGCTGGAAATAATTTTGAACTGAAACCTAACACTATACAGATGATACAACAGTTTGTTCAGTTTGATGGTTTGCAAGATGAGGATCCTAACACACACTTAGCGAATTTCCTAGAATTTTGCGACACTTTCAAGATAAATGGCGTTTCTAATGATGCCATCCATCTTCGGTTATTTCCATTTTCTTTTTTGAAATAAAGCCAAACAGTAGTTGCATTCTCTTCCACGAGGGTCAATCAGTACATGGGATCAAATGACCGAAAATTTTTTATTAAAATATTTTCCACCGGCCAAAACGGCCAAGTTGAGGAATGATATCTCTTCTTTTGTGCAGATGGATTTAGAGACACTTTATGATGCATGGGAGAGATACAAAGACTTGTTGAGGAGGTGCCCACACCACGGATCACCTTTGTGGCTACAGGTCCAAACTTTCTACAACGGTGTGATCCCTTCAGCAAGGCAATTAATCAATTCAGCAGCCGGTGGAACCCTGGACAACAAAACTCCTGAAGTAGCATACGAGTTTATAGAGGAGATGTCATTGAATAACTATCAGTGGCAAGTTACAAGGACAAGGCCAGCCAAAGCAGCCGGAGTTTTCAACCTCGAAGCAGTAACCCTACTATCAAATCAGGTAGAGATGTTACATAAAAAATTTGATGGTTTATATGGTTCTTCGCAGGCACATCCAGTTATGCAGTGTGACACAAGTAGAGGAGTGGTGAATCCTGAGTACCCACCCTACGGACAGGGCATGGAGAGCGAACAAATGAACTATATGGGTAACAATTTTCGATCTAATAATAACCCTTATAGTAATACTTATAATCTAGGTTGGAAGAACCACCCCAATTTCTCATAGGGTAGTCAAGAAAATCAAAGGCAACAACCATCCCAAAACTTCCAACAACAGCCCTACCCACAGGAAAGGAAGCCAAATCTCGAAGAGATACTGGCAAAATTCATGGCAGCCACAGAAGCAAGTTTTCAGAATACTGAGACAACACTTAAAAATCAACAAGCATCAATTCAAAGGATCGAGAATCAGTTAGGGCAACTTGCTAAGCAGATCTCTGAAAGACCACAATGAAGCCTACCAAGCAACACCGAGACTAACCCAAAGGAGCAAATTCAAGCTATAATAGCTCAAGATAGTGATGGGTTAGACGAGCCCAATTTAAGGTAAAAGAATGTGGTAGAAGAAGGTAAGGTTGAGGTAAAGCCAAAACCGATAATCAAAGAGTACCAACCTCGCATACCATATCCTGAAGCGATAACGAAAGACGACACGGAGGAACAGTTTGGTAAGTTTCTTAAACTTTTAAAGAAATTACATATTAACTTACCGTTTCTTAAAGCTCTTTCGCAAATGCCACATTCTAGGAAATTTTTAAAGAAGCTATTGACAAATAAGCGGAAGATAGACGAGGAATCACATGTGGAATTGAATGCAGTGTGCTCAGTAATGTTGCAATATAAACTACCACGAAAGTTAAAAGATCCAGGGAGTTTTACAATTCCATACTTAATTGGTAGTTTAACTATTGATAATGCGTTAGCTGATTTAGGGGCAAGCATAAATGTCATGCCTTATAAAATGTTTAAACAATTAGGTCTAGGGAAGCCCAAACAAACTAGGATGAGCATTCAATTATCTGATAAAACTGTTAGAATTCCTAGGGGTATAATCGAAGATGTACTCGTGAAAATTGATAAATTCGTATTCCCAGTAGACTTTGTCATTTTAGACATGGATGAGGACAACACGATTCCCCTAATTTTAGGAAGAGCCTTTTTAGCAACTGCCAGGACTAAGATTGATGTCGACCCAGGTGAACTCATACTTTGTGTAGGCGACGAGACAGCCACTCTTCAAGCTCTCGATTCGGCTAGGACATCGAGTGAGAAAGGTGAGAACGTAAATTCTATTGATAAGCTTTCCACTAAACCTTCTTTTCAGGAAACACCACAGAACCACACAACCAAGCCAGAGTTTATACCTAATAACAACAAAGAAATACCTCATGAGGAACGATGACTTTACATCGATGAATTAGACTAGTGGAAGACACATTCAAGGGAGAAATCACAACTACACGAAGTAAAACCGAAGGAATCCATAGATGAGCTTATATGAACATCAAATCACTTCAAAATATTAGACCAGGTGTTGTTAAATAAAGGAGACCCTAGGATCACCACACCAGACTTGAACACAGAAAAAGTAATTCCTCTCAAGGTACGCAATATCTTCCCATACGGAACAGTCGAGGTAACTCACTCTGAATTCGGCACTTTTAAGGTAAATGCCACTTGAATCAAACTTTATCGTAGAATTGATAGTATGAGAGAAGATATTCACCTCTTCAAACCACCATAATTCGGCGAATAAGAGGTAAGTCTAGCTTAAGACTTTAAACGAGCACTTCTCGGGAGGCAACCTGAGCACTAACACTATAAATTTTTTTACATTCCTTTAATTTTCATTTTATTCTTCTACTTCAGCATCTAATTATAAACTAACCAAAGGTGTAGATTTCCAGGCCACACGGCCTTGCACGCGGCCGTGGCCGTGGCCGTGTGGACCTCTCGAATCTCCGTACTGACGTGGCAGAAATGATACGAGTCAGAACAAATAAAATCTTCGAGTCACGGACTCCTACCACCACACCACGGGCACTGACAAAACCCCACGGTCGTGCGACGCGGTCGTGGACAACAATGTTAGATCACATACAGGCGTGGGACCCTAACCACGGGCATGGGAGAAACGAACGAAGCATAAACTCGGCCGTGAGACACGGCCATGTGACTCGACACGCTCAAGGTACACGGGTGTGGGGATATGTCAGACTTGAAACTTTATTTAAACCACCACCCCCTTCACTCCCCATTTACTCCCAAACCTCTCTTCACCCACACCTCTTTTATTTCTCCCTTTCATCTTCCTTCATTCTCACTTTTCCAACCCTTGACATCCACCATATCCATGTCGAAGAAGCAGAAGGAGCCAAGCACAGTCTCCCCGAGGGAGACCGATCTACATAAGTTCATGCCGGCTGCTTCATCTACTCGTCAAGCGAAGGGTCTTTGAGACTATTTAATTCTTCTTCTTCTTTACTCTCTCCATTATTTTCCTTCTCTTTGACTATCTTATGCTTAAATTAGTTTATTTCATTTTAGTTTCTTGATTTTAGGTTCAAAAGGCTGCTAGAGAATCACATCGGAACCACGACCACTACCTCAATGCAACCTTAGAGGTCACACCCACCTCGCGAACCATCTAACAATAAGGACTCCTTGGTCCATTCATCTTTTATTTTAATTTTATTTTACTTGCTATTTTCTTTCTCTTTATCTTTCTTGTCTTTAAAAATATATTTAGTACATTTTGAATTAGTATTATTATTTCCTGGTTAATTCTCTACGAGCCTCCCAATTTCTCCATCTAACGTAGAGCTCGGTAGCAACCACCACACCTCGGGCCTCCCAACTCAAGGAAACCATCCAAATTCAGAAAGTTTCACCTCTCCCTTTCTCCTAAAATGCATATACATCTTTGTATATTGAGGGCAATGTACATCTTAAGTATGGGGGGTGAATCTTAAAAGTGCCTAACTTTCTGCATTATTCTCAAATCCCTGAATTAGTTCCTGTTCTAAAAGTATGAAAAGTTGTCAAAAATACAGCTCCTGAATTATATCTTGTCCTAAAGTAAGTTTCTCATATTAGGATTAAAATGAAATTTCTTTTGATTTATGATGTTTGTTGATGTGTTTTGGATTAAGTCATTAATAATTGTGCATTGATGATTAAATTTGAAGGATACTAGAGAATCAAGCATGATAAGTCTATTTTTCAGAATTAAAATTTCTAGGTTGTCTACCTGAATTTAATTATTACTTTTAAGTTTGAAATTTACAAGGTTGACATCAAATACCCATAATTCTTGTGAGATTTTGAGCCTTATAGAGCATATATTCTTTTTCTTGCTCATTTTATTGATTATGAGTGTGTCAACATTGATTTGTTATTCTAGAACTTGCATCGATTATACTTGTCGAGACCACACCTTTGATTTGATATACAGAGATGATAAAGACACCTAGGTTTTAACCCACTCACTCCACTAAAAGCCTACCATCACAATTAACCCCTAGTGAACCCCGTTTATTCCTAACGACCCTTTTTATTAACTCACCTACTAATATTAACCCAAAACCCTTTGTATTTGTTATCACCATTCCTTTTGACTACCCTTATGTCGAGAATTGATTTGATCAGTTGCCTAACTATTTTATTTATTTCAATCGTTAAATTTATCCTTTATCATGTATATTTGACTTGTTCTTAAAAAAAACGAAGTATATTCATTATTAGTTTTGTGATTAGGTCAGCTTATACATTAAATTCCGATTATTGAAGAAGCTCATACTAGAGTATTATCAATAATAGTATTATTAGTTTCCAATTGATGTAATTACTTATATTCAGTTTGTTGTTTCTAGTTAGGTAATTTGACAAGTCAATCTCGATTCTAACCCTCTAATTCAGCCTTTATCCACACCTTTTACCCAAGCCCCGTTACAACCTTGTTAAAGACCTTTGGATTTGTGTATCATCTCATATTATAGTGGTAGAGGTTTGATTCTCATGCAAGCCTATGGGATTAACTTTTCATGTTCGACTTTTGAGTGCTTAATTCTGAACCTTAAACACTTTGAGTGATTTGAGTGAATCTTTTGTGAGGATGTCAACTATTGTCGATTTTGAATCAGAGGTAATTAATTAGGTAAAGGGAAACACCTAATGTTTTCGGGCTATAAATGTATGACTTTGATTGTTTGAATCTTTAGGACCCTTTGAGTTGAATTATCCATGTATGAATTATCTTTAACAAATGACGAAACATTATTGATGAATATTATGAATCTAGGAAGTTTGTTTTAATTATGAGTTGAGAAGTTTGCTTGAGGACAAGCAAAAGCTTAAGTGTGGGGGTATTTGATAAATCGTAAAAGTAACACATTTTAAGCCCACATTTAGCATACTTTTGGATGATTTAAGCCTTGAATTGTGTAATTTGGTGCTCTTAATCCTTTGTTTTCATGTTTTATACTCAGAAGAGCACCAGAAGATGAAAAGAACGGAAAATGGGCCCAAAATGGAGTAAATGGGCCATATCACGAAATCCACACGGCCTGGGCCCAAGACCACACGGCCGTGCCTCATTCAACAGCCTAGAACATGGCCTGGCCACGACTTACACGGGCGTGTGCCATGGGCGTGTCCCTGCTGTGATAAAGAGAAGTTTCACTCGGATTAGGATACTTAGGGGCAAAGAAACACATTCCGAAGCCTATATAAACACCCTAAGTATCACCTAAAAGGGGGGAACCCAAGGCTTTAGTCAGGGGGCGTCCAGCTAGGCCAAAGAGGGCAAATTTGTGGGGATTTACTCGAAGATAGCCAGTTGATTCATCTCAAGAAGTCGGAATCATACTCAAGATGAAGGATTTCTCCTTCAATTCCTTCAAGGAGTTTTAGGGATTTCTTATGTTTTGTTTTATCTTTTCTTCTGAGATGTTTTCTTTTATTGTTATGAACTAAACCCTCAGATACCTGAGGGGGATGAAACCTAAGATGAATGTTGTTATCGTTTGCTGAACTATATGATAAATATTTGACTTGTTCTTAATTATGTGTTCTTAATTCTTGTGTTGATATTTCCGGTATATTAATTCAAGTGTAATGTGCTTAGGTGGAGGAGCAAAAGTCCCTGCCTAAGAGTAGATCTAGCATTATTAAGCGGAGTTGATCGCACGCCTAGAGATAGGGTAATGAGATTTTGCCGGATTAGGGTGAAACCTAATATGGGAGTCCATAGATCAAGTTAATGCAATTCTAGGGGTTTTAATTAGAAGGAGATTTCAATTAATCAACCTAGGGTTAGACGTTAGTCGCCTCGAGAGAGGGATTAATATAAGTTAGGGAATCCTACGGATCAAGTCAAATGGATAAATCATCTGGTTCAGAGTTAGGTAACAAGTGAAGTCTAGGTGGATTCTTCCTTGGGTATCGTCTTAATCAATTGGTTTTTCCTAAAGTTATTTTCCCCAATTCATTCTCTTTGTCTTTGCATCTTTAGATTAGTTGATTAGTTAATTTTAGATTAGATAAACAATTCTCTTAATTCTTAGGCTAGATAATAAAAAGAGAGTTAGTATTAGTATTTTTAGTTCCTTTGGGTTCGACAATCCGGTTTTGCCTTAACTATACTATTGTTCGATAGGTGCGCTTGCCTCACATCGTTGTTATAGTTAGTGTCCAGGTTCGATCATTCTTTATATAAATTTTAAGACTTTAACATCACATAAAACAACGATCAAAATGTCATGTCTCGGTTGAACATTGAAATTCGATGAATTGTGGTGATTTCTTGAAACGAGTAGGATATGACAAATGTTCCAAATAGGATTTAGCCCGGATGGGTAATCCTGAATTAAGCCTCTCAAGCATATGTTACAAATTGGGTTTATCCCAGACGGGTAACCCTAATTAAGCTTTTTAGAGCATTGGTCACTAATAGGATTTAGCCTAGACTGGAAATCCTAAATGACTCTTGTGAACGTCGGTTGAAATATTGAGATTTAGCCTGGACTGGTAATCTTGTTGTAAAATATGTGGCTCGAGAGTGTGCTCATTGAACTTATGCCCAATGGGTAATTATGAATATAAATTGACGGATAATTTATATGTATACCTTATGTATATCACCCGAATGTCCATCGAAATTTCATTAGTTCAACGGAAAAGACTCTGAAAATATGGAAAGGTGGAATTAATGGATGTTTGTATATAATGAGCTGATCTATGTTTACTTGATATTCTTATGAAATTATGTGACTAATTTGTTTGAATAAGTGTATGTGCTTAGCTAACTTACCCAAAAAATTAATGGATTGTGTTTTGTGTATGCTTGTATAAATAAGTATAATCGGTAAGATTATTTCCCATTATACGAACTTACTAAGCATGAAAATGCTTACCCCATTTACTTTTCCCTTGTTTTATAGTGCTTGTAGGCTCGCGAAGGTTAGAGGATCGGTCGGAGCATAATCACACTATTCACTATCTCCTTTTTGGTATACTTAGAAATCTCATTTTGGTATATTTGCATGTATAGGTTTATTTGGCCAAATGATGACTTGTAAGTGATGTTTTGTAATCTAGCCATTGGAATGACTAGTAATGATTTATTTGGTATGTTATAAATTATCTCATGTTCAATGCTTATGTGTTAAGTGTGGATAGATAGAGTATGTTTATCTTGTATATGTACCAAAAGTATGATTATAAACATGAATTGCATGTGACATTACGCCATGATAGATGTTAGTTTAAGTTTGGTTTTAATGCTTGATTTGGCTTGTATATACATGCAAGTATTGATGTAGGTTGTTGGTAAAGTTGGGTGAGAAAATGAAGCTAAGAAATGGCTTCATTTTGTCCACATGGGTAGACACA
The DNA here is from genome assembly GCA_005393395.2 of Gossypium australe. Taxonomy (NCBI): domain Eukaryota; kingdom Viridiplantae; phylum Streptophyta; class Magnoliopsida; order Malvales; family Malvaceae; genus Gossypium; species Gossypium australe. The sequence continues at coordinate 100,220,120 of CM016625.1, read as the reverse complement.
CGGGCGTGTGTCTAGGCCGTGTGTGACACACGGCCGAGTACATGGGCGTGTTACTAGGCCGTGTTTCCCCTGCACCTTAAATTTGAGAAAACAAAATGCTCAGAATTGAGCACTCGGGCAGAGACACGGGCCATGCCATGCGCCCGTGTGTCTCAGCCTTGTGGAGACACGACCTAGAACACGGGTGTGTGTCGTGGCCGTGTGAAACCTGCACCTAATTCGAATTAAATTAATTATCCACACGGCCTAGCACACGGGCGTGTGGCATGGCCGTGTGGTGCAAGTCAGAGAGTACCCTAAATCGAACATAGCATGCAGCACGGGCGTGTTCCAGGGTTACACGGGCGTGTGAGCCCTGCACCTTAGAAAAATTTTGTAATTTTGCAAAAAAATTCTTAGAGGTTCCGTTTAAGTCCCGATTTGATTCTAATACTCGTTTATGGCCTCGAGGGCTCATTCAAGGGACGATAAGAAAAATCTTGAGTATGAATGGTATTTTTAATATAAATTGTATGTAAATGTTCTGTGAACCCCGGTAATACTCTGTAACCCGGTTCCGGCGATGAATACGGGTTAGGGGTGTTATAAACGTTGCGGCCATGAGATCCCTAAGGTTGCAACTTAGTCTGATAGTGAGTGGCATTGCAATGAAGAGATACTTGACATTGCGACATAACTCATTGAGTTGCGTAGTCACAATTAGGGGTGTTCAAATTTTTGTTAAAACCGAATTAACTGACTGAACCAATCTAATTTGGTTAATCGGTCAGTTAACCGATCTAATTCTTTGGAGGTCATTTAATGATTTTTGGAAGTTCGTTTATTGGTTAGTTCGGTTCGAAATCGAATAATTAACTGAACTTAATAATTAATAATACAAATTATATGTACTTTTAATTTGGATAATTCGATCCAATGAACAATATTGTAACACCCTAACTCGTCTCCATCTCCAAATTAGGGTTACAGAGCGTTATTGAACAAACATAACATTTAGCTTAAAATAGAATAATAATTCAACTTACAAATTAATTTCTAATTACTCAAATTAATCATGGCAATAATACACATTTTGGTCTTAAATCGAGCATTCAAGACCCTAAAAATAAATTAGAAACAATCAAGGATCAATTTAAAACAAATTAAAAAATTGTAGGAAAACGTGAAAAATTTGAAAACAGGGGTCTCACGGCCATATGACATAGCCTAGACTGTGTGGACAATCGAAGTAGGGTCACACAATCGTGTCCTAGCCCGTGTGTTCACCCGGGTGTATATTCGAAATAAGGCCACACGGCTGTGTCTCAGACCGTGTGGCAAACCTTGTGAAACTTGTACCTTAAATAAAGAGTGACACACGACCATGTGGCTAGGTCGTGTGATAGCCTATGTCCCAGTCCGTGTGCTTCATAATTAGCCCCTAAAACAAGTTATTTCAAGGCGAAGCCTTGCCCAACAAGCTACTTCATTTGTGCATTCATTGAATGGACCTAAACACATTTCAAACACTCATAAACATAATAATTCAATCAACCTAATTGTCCTAACCAATATGCCATTCAAAGGCACCTCATTTATACCAAAACAACATCAATCAAAACAAAGCTATAATGCCACTTCTTACTCATAAAACAGAGATAAGATAGCTACTTAGTATCAAACATGATCAAGCCATTTCATTATTCAAAATACTCACATCAAAATGACCATTTGCATATAGCCTTTAACACAAACAAATCACTTATACTACATAGGCATACAACCATTTACAAAAGTAACCAAAACACAACAAAAGTATAAATGACATTAAACCCTATACATTAAGCCTTATACATGCCATTTGTAACACCCACAACCCAGTCTAGAAGTTTAGACCGAATCCCGAATGTCACATTGGCCACCGAAATAACCGTAGTTAAATTTTACAAAACAAGTTCTCAAGTCAACCGAAACATTTAATCGTTTAAAACCCAGTATATAGGATTACAATTAGGTAAAACATATAACCAAAATTAAATTAAAACAGAATTTGTACCACAACTTTATAAAATCTTACAGTTCAAAAATCGTTTAACCAAATATAAACTGATAATATAATCCAATAATCATTTATCTCCACTGAGACTGTCCGAGACCTCCGCACACTGGGTCTAGCATCAGAATTCAGAAAAAGGTACCTAAAAAGGAAACACTAAGAGGGGGTGAGCTTCACGAGCTTAGTGTGCGTCCAAAACAAGTCTAAAACATAGGTACAAAATTCAAAACAAGAGACAGAAATAGGGTATTCACATCAGAAGGGCAACAAAATTTCAAACACACACGGAATCAGAAGTCACACCGGAACTGGTACCCAAACAGAGCTTAACAATCAGAGCACAGTAGGTTCACATAGAAGTCTCAGCATAAATGTTAATTAGACAAACAGATCACAGACAACTAGTTATTCAGTCAGAACTCACAAACAGATGTGGATGTAAGCAGTCTAATAAAAACCTACCCATCCAGCCAACACACCTCTCCATCCCCTGATCACACCTTGTAATAGCTGTTAAAGCTCATCCAACCAAACACACCACTTTGGACCAAGTAGGCCCATCCAACCCTACACACCATAAAGAGTCAACCCGGGTTTCCCGACAACAATGACTTACCAGAATGCAGTTGAACTACCAGATCAGATAAATATACGCAGCAAGGCTGATGTATGTGCTGTACAGTGCAGTGCGAAAATCCACAGTACAGAAAAATTGCTTTTTAAACTACCAGATCAGATATATATACACGTAGCATAGAAAACGTACATGCAGTACAGTGTAATGCGGTAAATCGCTATACCGGTGAATTGCAGTTAAACTGGCAGATCAGATAAGGGTACATAGCATAGCTAACGTATATGCGGTACAATGTAATGCGGTAAATTGCTATACTGGTAAATTGCAGCTTAAATGCCAGATCAGATCTGAATCAGTCTCCCTTCTCTTCACAATCCCATCCAAAAATATTTTATGCAGATGTATGTATGCATACAATCTCATAGAACATAGACACAATATCAGACAGTCAGACAGAACAGCTGTGCACACACACCCAACAGAACATATTCAAAGTCAAACACTTCACATTATAGTCACATAGATGCACTCAGGTCGAAGCCCATATCAGAATTCTTAACCACCCTTGTTTAAGCTTAACCAAGGGTTGAAGCGCACAATCACATTTTCAGATCAGAAAGGTACATTGAGCCAATATAAGTGTCTTAGAACCACACGATCTTATACTCTGGTCGTGTGGGAATATGCCTAGGTAGCGTGGGAGGTCAAATGCCCGTGTGAAAGGGGCATACGGCCATGTGACTGAGGCACACGCTTATGTGAAGGGAGGCACTCGACCGTGTAGCAGAGGCACACGCCCGTGTGGACCAGAGACATGGTCGTGTGAACAGACCGGGTAACTCTCAATCCATTTGCACTAAATTCGAGTATAGGGTTGACATGGCCGTATGAGGGTCTCACACGGTCGTATACACCCGTGTGCCCACCAGACACGACCGTGTGTCTTAAAACACACACCCGTGTGGAATCCCTAAATCCCTAAATTAGCCACACGGCAGTATGGCCAGGCCGTGTAACACCAAATCACTCAAACCCTAATCCTCAAACTCACACGCCCGTGTGCCCGAGGGATACGACCATGTGTGAAACGATAAAACCCCCAAGTTGGCCACACGGCTGTGTGGCACCAAAATTGCCCCGGAAACCCTAATTCCCAAAAGCACACGGCCGTGTGAACTGGCACACGCTCGTGTGGAAACCCCAGTGGCCACAAAACCACCTCAGAACAGGCCAGAAAACGCTATTTCAGCTATCGTAACAGCCCCAACCTTCGCAATGATAGAGGGGTACCAGGATATGTCGTATTCCCAAATCTTTTTCAGCAACAAAACCCCAAAATTGGCAGTTAAGAACACAAACGAGAATTTTTGAAACAATAGTTCACAAAATTAAAGGTAGACAAGATTCAAATCCCATACCTGTTTCGATGACGAAGGGGTAAGATTCTTCGAGATCTGCCAACAAATGGTTTTCCAAGCAAAAGAAAAGAAGCAAAACCCAAAAGGAATAGAACCAGAAAAGGAAGAAAAGAAGAAAGAAAAAAACGTCCAATAAAAATAAAAAATAACTTAAATTAAAATAAAATAAGAAAAAAATATTAACTTAAAACAAAAGAAATATTCCTCCCCAAAAAGCACACACAAGGACTCGAACCTGCGTCCCAGAGACACACTAACACACACTCAACCACCAGACCAGCATGCCTATTCTATCATTTACACGCAAGACCAAACACAAAAGCACACCTTTCTCACAGACCCTAACCTCCAACATCAGAACTTCTAACCCCTGAAATCCGGGGTGTTACACCAGTTATAACCAAAGCCAAAATATTCAAAAACAAGACTCCAAAAAGGTTCCAACCAATCGAACTTCTAATCGACTACAAAATAGAAGGAATACAACTATGTAAGCATTAGTTGCTTAGTAAGATCATATAAGATTAAGTTCAACTTACTGAACATTAATTGATAAACCATTCAACCAAATTCATTTAAATACTTAAACATTATACCTTCTTATCCTCCATGATCCACATGCTTAACAACCAACATATAAACATAACATCTATGTGATATAGCATATACTAGGAATGTAATGCCCCGAATTTAGGCCTAGAAGAATTGGGCCTATTGGGCTTTGGGCTTTGGATTTCAGAATTTTTTTAGTGAGCGAGAAAAAATTACAATTGGCATGTGGGCTTTAAGGATTATTGAATTTGGAGTGTTTAGGGGTGTTGGAGATGTTCTGAGATCAAGTAAGGGTATAGGAAAATTTTTGGTTTACGCTCCAAAAATCTCGAAACTCTATATTTCTATGCATTGAGGTTGGTATGTATGAGTAGCACTTAGAATATTAATTTTAAGGTATTATCGGGATTATTTGAAGTCTTAGAGATAGGCAAGACCATAGGGAAAAAAATTATTTTTCTTGCTTTAGCGGACCCTAGTCTCAGGCATTAGGCCTTTTAATCAGATTAAGAGAAAATATGACACAAATGGGCTTGTGGTCCAGTGGCAAGTGGTGTCACTTGGGGAGCTATAAGGTGGCGTGTTGTCAGCTGAGGAGGTCCAAGGTTCGAACATTAGGAGTGGTATTTTTGGAGTGTTTTATTTTGCATAGGTGGACGGCCAGTGTTGTGTTGAATATGAACTCTTGCGTTGGAGTGTTTGAGTGGTAAGGGGAACTGATAAGGGAGGAAAATTCAAATAAGGCTAAGGTGTTATCAGGGAGAAAAGTTAGGAGCTGAGAAATGTGAAGAGTTGCTGCCGTTTAGAGAAGTGGAGAGTGTATAAATTCAGCTTAGGAGGGTAGATGAGTGCCGTTTTTGGGTCTTTTAGAGGGTATTACGAATTTTCATTGTGGCTTTCGGCATTTAGAGAGTTTTGCAAATAGGTCAGTCTTTCTTTTCATTACTGAATTCCTTTGAAAGGTTCCTTGGGTTTCCATTACTTTTCTTTTCTCCCCCTCAGTCGAATTCTTTCATTTGCCGAAACGAAAACCCATCATTCTTTTTGCCGAAATTCCTATTAGAGTTGTATTCTTCTTCTTTCTCTGAAAGCCAAATTCCCCTATAGCCAAATTCTTTTCTTTGCCGAATTACCATCATTCTTCCTTGCCGAAATCCCCATTAGTGCCGAATCTTTGTTGTTTTTCTTTATCATAAATCAATCGGTAGCTACTCTTAGTCAAGGTTAAAAGCCGAATCTCATTCGGTAGTTATCTAGGCCGCAGGATCTAAGGTTGGATTCGGTAAGTATTCTATTAACTTCCCTTAGTATGTTTTGTTAAAAGTCGAAGGGCAATCTAATTTTTCATTATCAGTGATTTGGTATTAACAAGGGTAAGGCTCAACAATCGCAAGCGTGGTAGGTAAGGATTGCTAACAAGGTGGTAAGTGTTCTCGACTCAGTCATGGTTTAGTAAATGGCCGAATCTGATGTGGCTCATAGGGGTGACTTATGTGCAATATGGGTCACTTGGTTTTGACGATATAGGTGTTTGGGTGCAGATCTAGAAGATAATCGTAAATAGTAGCAAAGGAAGGGCTACTAGATCGTGAGGCACACGGTAAGGGTACGGTGAGGTTTCGGTTTTTGATAAGTATGTGTTAAGGCTTTGGTTAATCGCTAGTAATTTCGATTGTAGGTTCATGACTAAGGGGTTTGCAGCACGCGAGGTTACCAGGTGTGTACAAACACTAAACATACGATATCAGCAATGCCGGAAAGCCGAAAAGTCGAAAGTGGCTAAATGGGCCCGGTAGGCCCTGAGGCTAAGTTTGATGAAATGGTTTGGTTTGTTAAACGTATTGAGTTAGTCACGCATGATACATGACTTGGATTTGTTTTGGGGCCTAGTAGGCCATTTGATAAGATTTGGGCCTAATGTGCCGTAAGGTTGTAATTTGGGTTTGATGGGCTTTATGGGGACGTAGACAAGTATGTTAGGGTTTATGGACTTAAGGCCCAATTTGAGCAACTCTTAAATTTCATAAGACTTAATCTAATTAAACATGTCCATGAACAAGCCGCTGGGTTAGAGTGTGGCAACGGACATAAGCATGTCTAGGATTAGATCTAGGGAGAGCTTGGTACTTAAGCGGCCCTAGCGGCCCACCTCCTATTCTCTGGAATCCTACCTGGTGCATAGTGTCTGTTCACTTTAGCCGCGAGGACTTGTTGATGGACCAAAGTTCATAACTAAAACCCGAGAGGGACCAATTACCCCTATATTGAAAAATTACTAAAATACCCTTATGTTTAAAGAATTACTAAAATGCCCCTAGATTTGTAAATTACCAAAATACCCTTACTTTTCAAAATTATCAAGATACCCCTATTTTGCCAAATTACCAAAATACCCCTGTAGGGTAAAATTACGAAAATACCCCTGGGTAGTGAAATGACGAAAATACCCTTATATGACGAATATGAGTTTATGGATGTTACTCGTCTGTTTGATGCATTCATATGATATTCTGCTTAGGATGCAGATGGGTGAGAATTATGGTACGGAGGAAAATCTGAGGATCGTATAGTCGTGTGGCCATGGGTCCACCGGTGGCTTTAAGCCCATTATATGATTAGCAGCTTTGCTGCAACGTTAGGTAGTACCACAACTGGCCTACCATTGGTGTGTAGAGGATGGGTGGGTTGATTCAGAAATCCCTACAGGTGTGTTATGGTTGAAAGGGAAATGGTGTGTGTAGCGGGTGGATTATTGGGATGGGTTTTGCATTATCTTATTTGTATATGATACGATATGATATGATATGAGGTCATTATGGGTTAGGGCCCAAGACCACCGATTTTGATAGGGCTTAGGCCCAATGTGAATATTTGTTTGTGATTTGATTGCCAAGGGTTGTACACACTGAGTTTCTGATAAATCGTAAAAGTAACATATTTTAATCCCACATTTAGTATACTTTTGGATGATTTATCCTTTGATTTATGTGAAAAGGTGCTCTTAATCCTTTCTTTTCATGTTTTATACTCAGGAGAGCACCCAATGACGAAAAGAACAGAAAACGGGCCCAAAACGGAGTAAATGGGCCATATCACGAAATTCACATGGCCTGGGCCCAATCCACACGGCCGTGCCCTATTCAACAGGTTCGAACACGGCCTGACCACGACTTAACGGGCGTGTGCCATGGGCGTGTCCCTGTCACGGCCAAAAGGAGTTTTACTCGGATTTGGATACTTGGAGGCAAAGAAACACATTCCAAAGCCCATTCAAACACCCTAGTAGGAATTCTACTTGAATTAGGATACTTAGGGACCAAGTAAGGCATCTCAAAGTCTATATAAACACCTAAGGGGGCAACTTGAAGAGGGAGTTCGACAGAAGCCTTCTGTCAGGGCTTTTGCCGGGGGATGGTTAGCTAGGCCAAGGAGCCGAGCCGAAAATGTCAGATTTGTGGGAATCACTCGATGATAGCCAGTTAATCCATCTCAAGAAGCCGGAATTCTACTTAAAACGACGAATCTTTCCTTCAATTCCTTCAGGGGTTTTAAGGATAATTAAGCGGAGTTGATCGTACGCCTAGAGATAAGGTGACGAGATTTTGCCGGATTAGGGTGAAACCTAATATAGGAATCCATAGATCGAGTTAATGCGATTCTAGGGGTTTTAATTAGAAAGAGATTTCAATTAATCAACCTAGGGTTAGACGTTATTCGCCTCGAGAGAGAGTTTAATATAAATTAAAGAATCTTACGGATCAAGTCAAGTGAATAAATCGTCTAGTTCAGTGTTAGATAATAAGTGAAGTCTAGGTGGATTCTTCCTAAGGGTATCGTCTTAATCAACTGAGTTTTTTCAACAGTATTTCCCCAATTCATTCTTTTTGTCTTTGCGTCTTTAGCTTAATAATTAGTTAATTTTAGATTAAACAACAACTTCACTTATTTTAGGCTAGATAATAAAAAAGAAGTTAGTATTAGTACTTCTAGTTCCTTTGGGTTCAACAATCCGGTCTTGCCTAAGCTATACTACTGTTCGATAGGTGCACTTGCCTTAAATCGTTGTCAGAGTTAGTTTCCAGGTTCGATCATTCTCTTTATAAATTTTAAAACTCGACAAAACAACGATCAAGTTTTTGGCGCCGTTGCCGGGAAACTAAAATATTAAGAAAGCTCTATTTTTATTACTTTAGCCATTATTTTTATTTTTCGCAACTTACTTTTATTTTTATTTTTTTTAGGTTAAATTTTGATTTTGCTAAATTTTATTTCCTTCTTTTCTCAGCAGGTACCTCTAGTTTATGACTAGAAGGAACCCAAAAGGACCACTAGTATATGATAGTGATATTGAAGCAACAGCTCGCAGGAATCACAGAGAAATTAGGCGAGCCCTAAATTACACAGAAGAAGAGCGAGATGGCAGATCCAATCCTACGGAAGGGATGGATGAGAATAATCCACCACCACAAGATGTGGCAGAAAATAATGCTTCGCGTACTATGTATGATTATGCTAAACCTCACTTAACAGGAGCAGAATCAAGTATTGTTAGGCCTGCTATAGCTGCTATTAATTTTGAATTAAAGCCTAACACTATACAAATGATTCAACAATTTGTTCAATTTGATGGTTTGCAGGACGAAGACCCAAACACTCATATAGCTAATTTTTTAGAGTTCTGTGATACCTTCAAAATAAATGGCATTTCTGATGATGCATACGTCTTCGGTTATTTCCCTTTTCATTAAGGAATAAAGCCAAACAGTGGTTAAACTCGTTACCACGAGGGTCAATCACTACGTGGGATCAAATTGCCGAAAAATTTTTATTAAAATATTTCCCACCGGCCAAAACGGCCAAATTACGAAATGATATCTCTTCTTTTGTGCAGATAGATTTAGAGACATTATACGACGCATGGGAGAGATATAAGAATCTCTTGAGAAGGTGTCCGCACCATGGTTTACCTTTGTGGTTCCAAGTCCAAACTTTCTATAATGGTGTAAACCCCTCAACGAGGCAACTTATTGATTCAGCTGCCGGTGGAACCCTGAACAACAGAACTTCTGAAGCGGCCAACGAGTTTATTAAAGAGATGTCACTGAATAACCATCAGTGGCAAGTTATGAGGACAAAGCCAACAAATGCAACCAATATCTACAATCTCGACCCAGTAGCCATGCTATCAAATTAGTTAGAGCTTTTAAGTAAGAAAATTGACATTTTATGTGGTTCCTCGCAGATATATCCAGTTATGCAGTGGGAAATAAACGGAGGCGTGACAAATCCTGAGTATCCACCCTACGGACATGGCATGGAAAGCGAACAAGTCAACTATATAGGTAACTATTCTAGACCTCAAAATAATTTTCATAGTGACACTTATAATGTAGGTTGGAGGTACCATCCCAAATTCTCGTGGAATGATCAAAGCAGCCAAAGACAGGAACTTCCTCCAAATTTTCAACAACCACCTCACCAACAAGAAGATGAGTCGAACCTTGAAGAGATGCTGGCAAAATTCATAGCAAACACAGAAACACGTTTCCAAAATATAAAAACGAAACAAGAAGCATTGATTCAAGGGCTCGGGGATTAGTTAGGTCAGCCTGCTAAGCTGATCTTAGAACAACCACAAGAAAGCTTGCCAAGCAACACTGAAACTAACCCAAAAGAGAAAATTCAAGCCGTAATAGCTCATAATAGTGAAAGGTTAGTGGAATTTGACTCAAGGCAAGATCCTGTGGTAAGTGAAGGTAAGGTTGAGGTAAGCCATGATTTACCAAACCCGGTAATTACAGAGTACTAAGCTCGTGTGCCATACCCCAATACAATAAAGAAAAACCACACAGAGGAACAATTCGGTAAGTCCTTTAAACTTCCAAAAAAATTTCATATTAACTTGCCGTTTCTTGAAGCTCTTTCACAGATGCCAGATCCTAGACCTCGTGTTGATAAAGAAGAAATTCATCAGGAGCGAAGGCTTTGGATCGATAAAGAAGAAATTCATCAGGAACGAAGGCTTTGGATCGATGAACTAGATGAGTGGAAGACACACTTCAAAGAGAAACTAAAAACACACGAAGCAAAAATGAGGCAACTCCACAACGAACTTAATAATGGGACAACCCAGCTTAAGATAGGAGATCAGGTACTCAAAATCCTCCCCGATGGAATGGTCAAGGTAACACATTCTAATTTCGGCACTTTTGAGGAAAACATTACTTGACTTAAATTTTATATCAATAACCGAATTGATAGCATGAGAAAGGATTTTCACCTCCTCAAACCACCATAACCATACGAATGAGAGGTAAAGTCTAGCTTAAGACTATAAACGAGTGCTTCTCGGGAGGCAACCCGAGCACTAACCCCATTAATTTATATATATATTTAATTTTATTTTTCCTTTTAGCACCTAACCATAAACCACCCAAAGTACAGATTTCCATACCACACGGCTTTGCAGACGGCCGTGGCCGTGGCTGTGTGGCCACCACAGGAAGGTACAAGGGCGGGGCCAACTACCAGATCCATAATTTCTATTTAACCCCCTTCTTTTTCCCGTTATCTTTCTTCTTCCATTTTCCATTATTTATTTTTATTTTTATTTTTTATTATTATTCTTCGAACCATTTAGATTTAGCTTAGGATACAACAAAATCAGGACGGCTACTTCAAGGACTCAGTTTTCAACGGTTCGAGATGCTTCCCCACATTCACCTTCAACCTTATCCGGTTTCTTTTCATTGACTTCATCCAAAATTCAAGAAGTTTCACTTCTCCCCCCATCTTATGATTTTATGATTATTTTGATATTATCTATCTTTGTACATTGAGGGCAATGTACATCTTAAGTGTGGGGGGGTTAACTATAGTATTATTTGAAAATCCCTGAATTATGCCTTGTTCTAAAGTAAGTTTCTCATATTATGATTAGAATGAAATTCCCTGATTTATGGTTTTTATTGATATGTTTAGAGTAAGTCATTGATAATTGTACATTGATGATTAAATTTGAAGGATACTAGAGAAATCAAGCATGATGAGTCTATTTTCAAAAATTAAAATCTTGTTAGGTTATCTACCTAAATTTGAATATTACTTTGAAGTTTTTGAATATTACTTTGAAGTTTGAAATTTACAAGGTTGATATCAAAATACCCATAATCTTTGTGAGATTTTGAGCCTTATAGAACATTTATTCTTTTTCATGCTCACTTTTTAATTATGAGTGTGTCAACATTGAACTGTTATTCTAGAACTTGCCTCGATTATACATGTTGAAACCACACCTTTGATTTGATATACAGAGATGATAAAGGCACCTAGGTTTTAATTCACTTACTCCACAAAAAGCCTAACTTTATAATTAACCCCTAGTGAACCCCTTTGATCCTAACAACCTTTTTTATTAACTCACCCACTAATATTACCCCAAAACCCTTTGTATTTGTTATCACCATTCCTTTTGACTACCCTTATATCGAGATCTGATTTGATTAGCTACCTAATTATATTATTTCAGGAGTTGAATTTATCCTTTATTATGTTAGTTGTTCTTAAAAAAAAAAATCAAAGTATATTCAGTATTAGTATTATGAAAAGAGAGCTTATACAGTTAAAGTCTATTTATCAAAGAAAAGCTCGTATTATTAGGGTTATTACTTTTTAGTTGATGTAATTATTTATTATCGTCTCAGTATTTTTAGATAGGTAACTTGTCAATTAGATCTCGATTCTAACCTTCTAATTCAACCTTTATCCACACCTTTAACCCTAGCCCCGTTACAACCCTGTTAAAGACCTTTTGATCTGTTTATCATCTCATTTTACAGTGGTGGAGATTTGATTTTCAGGCAAGCCTATGGGATTAACTTTTCAGGTTCGACTTATGAGTGCTCTTTTCCTAAACCTTAAACACTTCGAGTTATTTGAGTGAATCTTTTGTAAGGATGTCAATCCTTGTCGGTTTTGAATTAAAGGTAATTATTTAGACAAGGGGAGACACTTACGTTTTCGTGATACAAATGTATGACTTTGATTATTTGAATCTTTAGGATTCTTTGAGTTGAATTATCAATGTATAAATTACCTTTGAATTATGATGAAACATTATTGATGAATATTATGAATCATGGAAAGTTCGATTTAATTGTAAATTGAGAATTCTGCTTGAGGACAAGCAAAAGCTTAAGTGTGGGGGTATGTGATAAACCGTAAAAGTAACATATTTTAATCCCACATTTAGCATACTTTTGGATGATTTATCCTTTGATTTATGTAAAAAGGTGATCTTAATCCTTTCTTTTCATGTTTTATACTCAGGAGAGCACCCAATGACGAAAAGAATAGAAAACGGGCCCAAAACAGAATAAATGGGCCATATCACGAAATTCACACGGCCTGGGCCCAATCCACACGACCGTGCCCCATTCAACAGGTTCAAACACGGCCTGACCACGACTTACACGGGCGTGTGCCATGGGCATGTCCCTGCCGCGGCCAAGAGGAGTTTTACTCAGATTTGGATACTTGGAGGCAGAGAAACACATTCCAAAGCCTATTCAAACACCCTAGTAGGAATTCTACTTGAATTAGGATACTTAGGGACCAAGTAAGGCATCTCAAAGTCTATATAAACACCTAAGGGGGCAACTTGAAGAGGGAGTTCGGCAGAAGCCTTCTGCTAGGGCTTTTGTCGGGGGGCGGTTAGCTAGGCCAAGGAGCCGAGCCGAAAAGGTCAGATTTGTGGGAATCACTCGAGGATAGCCAGTTGATCCATCTCAAGAAGCCAAAATTCTACTCAAAACGACGGATCTCTCCTTCAATTCCTTCAGGGGGTTTTAAGGATTTCTTATGTTTTGTTTTATCTTTTCTTCTGAGATGTTTTATTTCATTGTCATGAACTAAACCCTTCAGATACCTGAAGGGGATGAAACTTAAGATGGATCTTGTTATTATTTTCTGAACTATATGATAAATACTTGATTTGTTCTTAATTATGTGTGCTTAATTCTTGTGTTGATATTTCTGGGATATTAATTCAAGTATGATGTGCTTAGTTGGTGGAGCAAAAGTGTAACACCCTGGTTCTAGGGGTTATGCATTTAGTGCATAACTCGAGTGATGATAGGCTTCTTGTGTGCTTGGGCAAGTTTTTAGGGGGTTTGGAGAACTCTGGAAGGTAGGGAAGGCCTTAGGAAATTTTTGATTTTCAGTGGTTAAAAAGGGAGCTTGGCTTTTGGGGGTCTTAAGAGAAATTTTGGTGAAATTTAGGCACAAAGAATGGCTTGGCAAAGTGGCAAGGAGGCGCCACATAAGGCATCGAGAAGTGACGCCTCAAGGGGGGAGCTGGAAAAGGTCTCATGTTCGATTCGCGAAGACAGCAGATGGGGCTTTGTTTTTGCGTCAAGATGGTAGGGGGTTGGACGGTTTTGAATGCTTAAAAGATGAGGGAAGACTTGGTCTTCCATTTTGAATTCGGCTAGGAGTAAGGTTTGACTCATTCAAACCTTTTTGAATGGATGGCTAGGAGAAGAGATGAATAGGAAGCTATTTTGAATTTTTGAAGGGTTGGTGTAGACTGAATGTAGGAGGATTTTTGGGAATTGGTGGGGGTTGAGTTGTTGGCCGAATTTAGTAGTATAAATAGGGGGGAGGTGCTCACCTTTGGTGATTTTTCCCATTTGCTTGCTTGCCGATTTCTTCACAAATTCTCCATTTGTTCTCCCCATTTCTACTAAGCTATCTTCCTTCTTTCTATTCAATCCTTGGACGAAACCACTCACCCTTCATCTCCCTCTTTTCTTCCATTTTGTTAAACCGAAAGTACACCCCCCACACTTTTCTCTTCTCTTCTCAAACCCTTTTTGGCCGAAACCCCTATTCCCTTTTCCTTGATTTTCTTTCATGGTTAGCCGAATCTACACCCCACCTATATGCCGTGTCTCTTTTCTTCAACTTAGTAGCACCTTGGCCGAATTTTAGAAGTGGTGTAGACCTCTTCGGGTTTCGTTGTAATCGGTTGGTGGAAGTACTCCGGGATATTTCAAGGCATTCAGTCAACTTCAGTAGGCAGTCAGCTTGTCAAAGTGGGCAAGGAAAGGTCCCTATCCCGAAGTTCAAGAAGAGGACTGTCTCGGCGGTTCGAGATTGGCCACCGGGGTGTGGGCCAGCAGCAGGTGATAGCTATAGGCAGATAGCTGTAGTTTCGTTGAGTGATAGCATAGGGATCGAAAGCTTAGAACTACAAGTGATAAGGTGCGTAATCATCGCACTATTTCTTCGGTTTTTGGTTTGCGAACATGTTTATATATGCGTGATGTGTGATGGCCGATTATAAAGGCTTGAATGGTGAGTTATTTATGATATATACATAATATGATAATCAACATGTGATGCTTACTCTTTTGTTATAAACTGACATATTATACTTATGCATACATACATGGGAGGTGGATTTGATCGATGAAGGAAGGAAGGGTGTACACATGATGTACGTGGTCTAATGTTAGCTCAGGCTACATTAGCGCTTGATGGTTAGCTTTGTGCTACCTCAAGGGAGATGTTGGCTAGGTGCCCATCTCGGCGGTTGATGGCTATGTGCATCACCGTAGACGGAGCATGTTGTCGAGGATCACTTTGGTTGATCGGTGGCTCAGCCACGGCCTTGAGCAGCGAGCTTGCCAAGGTAAGGTTCATGGATCACGATGTGATCAGTGGTGGATTAGCCACGGCCTTAGGCAGGGAGTCTGCTAAGGTTGGTGTTACGGTTGGATTGTAGGTTGGGCTGATATGCATATTTGCATGACTTGCTATGAGATTAGTATGGTATTGGGCCAAGCCCATACGTGTGGAAATCTGTGTTGTGATTATACACTGAGTCAGTGGACTCACCCTATCTTTCCTAACCATTTCAGGTGATGCGTAGAATTGGACCGGGATCGGAGAGGACACATGGTGGCCCATGCATGAAGAAGAGTTTAAATATTTTTTTTAAGCTTATTCATATTAGTTATTTGGGTTAAATATTGTTGTAATAAGGGCCTTTTGATCTTTATTTTTTTTATTCTTATTTTTGGTACTATTTTATTTTAATTTAATTATGGTTTAATTACTTTGATTTACCATGTGAAAATTGATTTTTATATTAGCAACCTACTTATTCAATATATATATAAGTTAATAAAGTGTTTTTAATTTTGGACAATATAATAATATCAAAGTTTTTCATACAATATCAAACAAACATGGATTTTCAAAGGGTAATAAATTTACTGTTTTATTTTAAGTCAAAAAGAATTTTCCACCGTTTTTTCCACAGTGACATAACCAGATTCGGTCGTAGTGAATGGGGTGGGTTTGGGGATGTTACAAATTGGTATCAGAGCCCGGTTCAAAACTCGACTTTGAGGGTTTTGGGCCCGGAACAGTTTTCAAAAATGGGCTTTTTGAAAAATGGGCTTTTATAAAAAGTTTTCAGGTAAGTACTTCGGACTTTTGAAGTGATTTGTTTATGTGAATTATTATGGGTTTATTTGGGCTCGTAGATTAGAATATTAAGACTTTTGGACCCTAGGACTAGTCTACTCAAACATATACATAAAACTTAAAGCTCCTAAACAAACCTGTGAAGTAAGTCACCGAGTTAAGGTGTGGTAACCATGGTACGCATGTCTAGGAATGGTATTCAGTAAGAGCTTGGTATTTAAGCAGTCCTAGCGACTCACCTCCTCTTTACTCGAATCCTACCTGGTGCGTAGCTACGGTTCACCTTAACCAAGAGGACTTGTTCATAGGCTAAACCGGTTATTAAAACCCGAAAGGGAATTAGCCTTGCTGTTTTTTTTTAAATCTTCTGTTTTAAAATTTTTTTCAAACTTACCCCTTTGATTTGTGAAACCCTAAATCTGATTTTGAAAGACATTTGTCGATTTACAAAATTACCAAAATGTCCCTAGTGGCAAAATTACAAAAATGCCCCTGTATTGTAAAATTACCGTACTACCCTCGACTTTTTGATAAAATGATCTTTACTTTGCGAAATACCAAAATCTCGAGTTTTCAAAATATTAAGATACCCTGGTTTGTGAAAATTTACGAAAATACCCCTGGTTGATAAAATTACCAAAATGCCCTTGGTTTCTAAATTTTCAGATTTCTCTCGACTTTTACTGAATTATTCCTATTTTACCAAAGATCAGAAAATCTTATTTTGGGAAATATTGTGATATTCCGATTTGGAGAATTTACGAAAATGCCCATGATTTCCAAAATTACAAAAATAACCCTGCTTTCTGAAATTTTTGCAACACATACTGTTTGAAAAACAAAATTTTCAAGATGAACCCTAAGATTTTGTAAATTTTGAAATATCCTTAAGTTGGAAAACTATTTTCAAAAATTGATTCTGAGTTATTACCGATATACCCCTATAGGAAAATGACGAAATTACCACTGGGTTGGGAATGAAACTTTGGTTGATCGAAAGAACTACTCTCGGAAACTTCATTGCATAAAATTGCTCGTGGATAAAACAGTGAAACAAGAATTTCTAATGCATAAAACTTTTTAAACAGACTAAATCGAGGCGCTAGATATGAGTTCTAGGGGGCATGGTCGAAATACTCGTGGACGTGGCAGAGGCAGGATGTCAGTGTCGGAATCGGTTGGGTCACGCCATGGATCAGAGTGCGCAGCCATAGCGTAGTTGGACTGTTAGTTTAGACAAGTAATTTCGAGGATGAAATTATTTTAAGGAGGGTAGAATTGTAACACCCTGGTTCTAGGGGTTATGCATTTAGTGCATAACTCGAGTGATGATAGGCTTCTTGTGTGCTTGGGCAAGTTTTTAGGGGGTTTGGAGAACCCTGGAAGGTAGGGAAGGCCTTAGGAAATTTTTGATTTTCAGTGGTTAAAAAGGGAGCTTGGCTTTTGGGGGTCTTAAGAGAAATTTTGGTGAAGTTTAGGCACAAAGAATGGCTTGGCAGAGTGGCAAGGAGGCGCCACATAAGGCATGGAGAAGTGACGCCTCAAGGGGGGAGCTGGAAAGGGTCTCATGTTCGATTCGCGAAGACAGCAGATGGGGCTTTGTTTTTGCGTCAAGATGGTAGGGGGTTGGACGGTTTTGAATGCTTAAAAGATGAGGGAAGACTTGGTCTTCCATTTTGAATTCGGCTAGGAGTAAGGTTTGACTCATTCAAACCTTTTTGAATGGATGGCTAGGAGAAGAGATGAATAGGAAGCTATTCTGAATTTTTGAAGGGTTGGTGTAGAGTGAATGTAGGAGGATTTTTGGGAATTGGTGGGGGTTGAGTTGTTGGCCGAATTTAGTAGTATAAATAGGGGGGAGGTGCTCACCTTTGGTCATTTTTCCCATTTGCTTGCTTGCCGATTTCTTCACAAATTCTCCATTTGTTCTCCCCATTTCTCCTAAGCTATCTTCCTTCTTTCTATTCAATCCTTGGCCGAAACCACTCACCCTTCATCTCCCTCTTTTCTTCCATTTTGTTAAACTGAAAGTACACCCCCCACACTTTTCTCTTCTCTTCTCAAACCCTTTTTGGCCGAAACCCCTATTCCCTTTCCCTTGATTTTCTTTCATGGTTAGCCGAATCTACACCCCACCTATATGCCGTGTCTCTTTTCTTCAACTTAGTAGCACCTTGGCCGAATTTTAGAAGTGGTGTAGACCTCTTCGGGTTTCGTTGTAATCGGTTGGTGGAAGTACTCCGGGATATTTCAAGGCATTCAGTCAGCTTCAGTAGGCAGTCAGCTTGTCAGAGTGGGCAAGGAAAGGTCCCTATCCCGAAGTTCAAGAAGAGGGCTGTCTCGGCAGTTCGGGATTGGCCACCGGGGTGTGGGCCAGCAGCAGGTGATAGCTATAGGCAGATAGCTGTAGTTTCGTTGAGTGATAGCATAGGGATCGAAAGCTTAGAAATACAAGTGATAAGGTGCGTAATCATCGCACTATTTCTTCGGTTTTTGGTTTGCGAACATGTTTATATATGCGTGATGTGTGATGGCCGATTATAAAGGCTTGAATGGTGAGTTATTTATGATATATACATAATATGATAATCAACATGTGATGCTTACTCTTTTGTTATAAACTGACATATTATACTTATGCATACATACATGGGAGGTGGATTTGATCGATGAAGGAAGGAAGGGTGTACACATGATGTACGTGGTCTAATGTTAGCTCAGGCTACATTAACGCTTGATGGTTAGCTTTGTGCTACCTCAAGGGAGATGTTGGCTAGGTGCCCATCTCGGCTGTTGATGGCTATGTGCATCACCGTAGACGGAGCATGTTGTCGAGGATCACTTTGGTTGATCGGTGGCTCAGCCATGGCCTTGAGCAGCGAGCTTGCCAAGGTAAGGTTCATGGATCACGATGTGATCAGTGGTGGATTAGCCACGGCCTTAGGCAGGGAGTCGGCTAAGGTTGGTGTTACGGTTGGATTGTAGGTTGGGCTGATATGCATATTTGCATGACTTGCTATGAGATTAGTATGGTATTGGGCCAAGCCCATACGTGTGGAAATCTGTGTTGTGATTATGCACTGAGTCAGTGGACTCACCCTATCTTTCCTAACCATTTCAGGTGATGCGTAGAATTGGACCGGGATCGGAGAGGACACATGGTGGCCCATGCAGGAAGAAGAGTTTAAATATTTTTTTAAGCTTATTCATATTAGTTATTTGGGTTAAATATTGTTGTAATAAGGGCCTTTTGATCTTTATTTTTTTTATTCTTATTTTTGGTACTATTTTAATTTAATTTAATTATGGTTTAATTACTTTGATTTACCATGTGAAAATTGATTTTTATATTAGCAACCTACTTATTCAATATATATATAAGTTAATAAAGTTTTTTTAATTTTGGACAATATAATAATATCAAAGTTTTTCATACAATATCAAATAAACATGGATTTTCAAAGGGTAATAAATTTACTGTTTTATTTTAAGTCAAAAAGAATTTTCCACCATTTTTTCCGCAGTGACATAACCAGATTCGGTCGTAGTGAATGGGTCGGGTTTGGGGATGTTACAAATTGGTATCAGAGCCCAGTTCAAAACTCGACTTTAAGGGTTTTGGGCCCGAAACAGTTTTCAAAAATGGGCTTTTTGAAAAATGGGCTTTTATAAAAAGTTTTCAGGTTATTCTGGCATGGCACCTGTGTCTCCGGCCCGAAGTCCACCAGGTAAGTACTTCGGACTTTTGAAGTGATTTGTTTATGTGAATTATTATGGGTTTATTTGGGCTCGTAGATTAGAATATTAAGACTTTTGGACCCTAGGACTAGTCTACTCAAACATATACATAAAACTTAAAGCTCTTAAACAAACCTGTGAAGTAAGTCACCGAGTTAAGGTGTGGTAACCATGGTACGCATGTCTAGGAATGGTATTCAGTAAGAGCTTGGTATTTAAGCATTCCTAGCGACTCACCTCCTCTTTACTCGAATCCTACCTGGTGCGTAGCTACGGTTCACCTTAACCAAGAGGACTTGTTCATAGGCTAAACCGGTTATTAAAACCCGAAAGGGAATTAGCCTTGCTGTTTTTTTTTAAACCTTCTGTTTTAAAATTTTTTTCAAACTTACCCCTTTGATTTGTGAAACCCTAAATCTGATTTTGAAAGACATTTGTCGATTTACAAAATTACCAAAATGCCCCTAGTGGCAAAATTACAAAAATGCCCCTGTATTGTAAAATTACCGTACTACCCTCGACTTTTTGATAAAATGATCTTTACTTTGCGAAATACCAAAATCTCGAGTTTTCAAAATATTAAGATACCCTGGTTTGTGAAAATTTACGAAAATACCCCTGGTTGATAAAATTACCAAAATGCCCTTGGTTTCTAAATTTTCAGATTTCTCTCGACTTTTACTGAATTATTCCTATTTTACCAAAGATCAGAAAATCTTATTTTGGGAAATATTGTGATATTTCGATTTGGAGAATTTACGAAAATGCCCATGATTTCCAAAATAACAAAAATAACCCTGCTTTCTGAAATTTTTGCAACACATACTGTTTGAAAAACAAAATTTTCAAGATGACCCCTAAGATTTTGTAAATTTTGAAATATCTTTAAGTTGGAAAACTATTTTCAAAAATTGATTCTGAGTTATTACCGATATACCCCTATAGGAAAATGACGAAATTACCACTGGGTTGGGAATGAAACTTTGGTTGATCGAAAGAACTACTCTCGGAAACTTTATTGCATAAAATTGCTCGTGGATAAAACAGTGAAACAAGAATTTCTAATGCATAAAACTTTTTAAACATACTAAATCGAGGCGCTAGATATGAGTTCTAGGGGGCGTGGTCGTAATACTCGTGGACGTGGCAGAGGCAGGATGTCAGTGTCGGAACCGGTTGGGTCATGCCATGGATCAGAGTGCGCAGCCATAGCGTAGTTGGACTGTTAGTTTAGACAAGTAATTTCGAGGACGGAATTATTTTAAGGAGGGTAGAATTGTAACACCCTGGTTCTAGGGGTTATGCATTTAGTGCATAACTCGAGTGATGATAGGCTTCTTGTGTGCTTGGGCAAGTTTTTAGGGGGTTTGGAGAACCCTGGAAGGTAGGGAAGGCCTTAGGAAATTTTTGATTTTCAGTGGTTAAAAAGGGAGCTTGGCTTTTGGGGGTCTTAAGAGAAATTTTGGTGAAGTTTAGGCACAAAGAATGGCTTGGCAGAGTGGCAAGGAGGCGCCACATAAGGCATGGAGAAGTGACGCCTCAAGGGGGGAGCTGGAAAGGGTCTCATGTTCGATTCGCGAGGACAACAGATGGGGCTTTGTTTTTGCGTCAAGATGGTAGGGGGTTGGACGGTTTTGAATGCTTAAAAGATGAGGGAAGACTTGGTCTTCCATTTTGAATTCGGCTAGGAGTAAGGTTTGACTCATTCAAACCTTTTTGAATGGATGGCTAGGAGAAGAGATGAATAGGAAGCTATTTTGAATTTTTGAAGGGTTGGTGTAGAGTGAATGTAGGAGGATTTTTGGGAATTGGTGGGGGTTGAGTTGTTGGCCAAATTTAGTAGTATAAATAGGGGGGAGGTGCTCACCTTTGGTCATTTTTCCCATTTGCTTGCTTGCCGATTTCTTCACAAATTCTCCATTTGTTCTCCCCATTTCTCCTAAGCTATCTTCCTTCTTTCTATTCAATCCTTGGCCGAAACCACTCACCCTTCATCTCCCTCTTTTCTTCCATTTTGTTACACCGAAAGTACACCCCCCACACTTTTCTCTACTCTTCTCAAACCCTTTTTGGCCGAAACCCCTATTCTCTTTCCCTTGATTTTCTTTCATGGTTAGCCGAATCTACACCCCACCTATATGCCGTGTCTCTTTTCTTCAACTTAGTAGCACCTTGGCCGAATTTTAGAAGTGGTGTAGACCTCTTCGGGTTTCGTTGTAATCGGTTGGTGGAAGTACTCCGGGATATTTCAAGGCATTCAGTCAACTTCAGTAGGCAGTCAGCTTGTCAGAGTGGGCAAGGAAAGGTCCCTATCCCGAAGTTCAAGAAGAGGGCTGTCTCGGCGGTTCGGGATTGGCCACCGGGGTGTGGGCCAGCAGCAGGTGATAGCTATTGGCAGATAGCTGTAGTTTCGTTGAGTGATAGCATAGGGATCGAAAGCTTAGAACTACAAGTGATAAGGTGCGTAATCATCGCACTATTTCTTCGGTTTTTGGTTTGCGAACATGTTTATATATGCGTGATGTGTGATGGCCGATTATAAAGGCTTGAATGGTGAGTTATTTATGATATATACATAATATGATAATCAACATGTGATACTTACTCTTTTGTTATAAACTGACATATTATACTTATGCATACATACATGGGAGGTGGATTTGATCGATGAAGGAAGGAAGGGTGTACACATGATGTACGTGGTCTAATGTTAGCTCAGGCTACATTAGCGCTTGATGGTTAGCTTTGTGCTACCTCAAGGGAGATGTTGGCTAGGTGCCCATCTCGGCGGTTGATGGCTATGTGCATCACCGTAGACGGAGCATGTTGTCGAGGATCACTTGAGCAGCAAGCTTGTCAAGGTAAGGTTCATGGATCACGATGTGATCAGTGGTGGATTAGCCACGGCCTTAGGCATGGAGTCTGCTAAGGTTGGTGTTACGGTTGGATTGTAGGTTGGGCTGATATGCATATTTGCATGACTTGCTATGAGATTAGTATGGTATTGGGCCAAGCCCATACGTGTGGAAATCTGTGTTGTGATTATGCACTGAGTCAGTGGACTCACCCTATCTTTCCTAACCATTTCAGGTGATGCGTAGAATGGGACCGGGATCGGAGAGGACACATGGTGGCCCATGCAGGAAGAAGAGTTTAAATATTTTTTTTAAGCTTATTCATATTAGTTATTTGGGTTAAATATTGTTGTAATAAGGGCCTTTTGATCTTTATTTTTTTTATTCTTATTTTTGGTACTATTTTATTTTAATTTAATTATGGTTTAATTACTTTGATTTACCATGTGAAAATTGATTTTTATATTAGCAACCTACTTATTCAGTATATATATAAGTTAATAAAGTGTTTTTAATTTTGGACAACATAATAATATCAAAGTTTTTCGTACAATATTAAATAAACATGGATTTTCAAAGGGTAATAAATTTACTGTTTTATTTTAAGTCAAAAAGAATTTTCCACCGTTTTTTCCGCAGTGACATAACCAGATTCGGTCGTAGTGAATGGGCCGGGTTTGGGGATGTTACAAAAAGTACCTGCTTAAGAGTAGATCTAGCATAATTAAGCGAAGTTGATCGTACGCCTAGAGATAGGGTGACGAGATTTTGCCGGATTAGGGTGAAACCTAATATGGGAGTCCATAGATCGAGTTAATTCGATTCTAGGGGTTTTAGTTAGAAAGAGATTTCAATTAATCAACCTAGGGTTAGATGTTATTCGCCTCAAGAGAGAGTTTAATATAAATTAAGGAATCTTACGGATCAAGTCAAGTGAATAAATCGTCTGGTTCAGTTTTAGATAATAAGTGAAGTCTTGGTGGATTCTTCCTAAGGGTATCGTCTTAATCAACTGAGTTTTTCCAACAGTATTTCCCCAATCCATTCTTTTTGTCTTTGCGCCTTTAGCTTAGTAATTAGTTAATTTTAGGTTAAACAACAACTTCACTTATTTTAGGCTAGATAATAAAAAGAAAGTTAGTATTAGTACTTCTAGTTCCTTTGGGTTTGACAATCCGGTCTTGCCTAAGCTATACTACTGTTCGATAGGTGCACTTGGCTTAAATCGTTGTCAGAGTTAGTTTCCAGGTTCGATCATTCTCTTTATAAATTTTAAAACTCGACAAAATAACGATCAGTTTCGAAACTTACACCCTTTTATTTAATGTTTCAGGTGATCCTGAATAGACAACTCGACGTGGGAGAGGACTCGGAGATGGCCACACTACAAGCTGATCAAATGTTTTGATTTGTTCAAATGAATCTGTTTTAAATACTTTGTTTTTTTTTCATTGGATTATAATAAGGCCATGTAACTCCTAAATGACTTTAGATTTTGGTTTTATTATTATTATTTCAACTATCCGCATAATAAATTTCATAAAAGTATTAAAGTTAAAGTGGTTTTCGAAATAACTTATCATATGAACGTTTTCCTAAAATGTAGGATTTTCCTTTTAACTTAACAAGATACAAGGGTTTTGGGCTTTTGGGCCTTAAATTGTCAAATTATAAAATCGTTTTGGAGTATGTCTTTAATGTGACATTCCGGACTCGGGCCTAACTTCTATGTCGGGTTTGGGGTGTTACAAGGAAAATGAATTTCCATAATTCATCATTTCCATCACATGATAAAAACTCACCATTAACATTTCATAAAGTCATGAACAACAATTAATTGTAAACAAGCATTTCTTCAACTTTTACTTACCCGTTAAGCTTAATAGAATCACAACGGTTATCTGATTCACTACACTGCTACGAAGCTTGCTAGGCTCATGGCCTGATTTCATACACCGGCATGAAGCCTACTAGGTTCAAAACTTGATACATGTCTCTAATATAACTCAATTTCTATCAACCAACAAAATTGTAATCACAACCACCATGACTAATTAAATAGAACAATTAACTAAGAATTTAATATAACAATTTGTATAATACAAGCATACCTCGATAACTATGGTTGCAAAAACAGAGTTGATCGCTAAAATCAGAGTTTTAAATTTATAATGAATGAGATCGAACCTGGAAACTAACTCTTACAACGATTAAAGGCAAGTGTATCTATCGAACAGTAGTATAGTTTAGGCAAGACCGGATTGTCAAACCCAAAGGAACTAAAAGTACTACTACTAACTTTCTTTTTATTATTTAGCCTAAAATAAAGTGGAGTTTCTTTAATCTAAATTAATGACTACTAAGCTAAGACGCGAAGACAAAAAGAATGAATTGGAAAATAACTTGAAGAAAAACTCAGTGATCACAACGATACCCTCAGGAAGAATCCACCTAGACTTCACTTGTTATCTAACACTGAACCATACGATTTATTCACTTAGTTTGATCTGTAGGACTCCCTAACGTATATTAAACCCTCTCTCGAGGCGAATAACTTCTAACCCTAGGTTAATTAACGAAAATCTCTTTCTCGAATAATAACCCCCTAGAATAGCAGTAAATCGATCTATGGATTCCCATATTAGGTTTCACCCTAATCCGGCAAAATCTCGTCACCCTATCTCTAGGCGTGCGATCAACTCTGCTTAATTACGCTAGATCTACTCTTAGGCAGGGTCTATTCCTCCTCCACCTACGCACTTAAAATTTGGATTAAGCACAAATAATTAAGAACAAACTAAGTATTTATCATATAATTCAGGAATCAATAACAAGATTCATCTAGGTTTCATCCCCTTCAGGTATCTGAAGGGTTTAGTTCATAACAAATAAATAAAACATCTCAAGAGAAAAGATAAAACAAAACATAAGAAATCCTTAAAAGTCCTTGAAGGAATTGAAGGAGAAATCATCCGTCTTGAGTAGAATTCCGGCTTCTTGGGATGGATCAACTGGCTAACTTCGAGTGATTTCCACAACTCTGACCTTTTCGACTTGGCTCATTGGCCTAGCTTCACACCCCCTTTAAGGTGGTACTTAGGGGGTTTATATAGGCTCTTTGAATGTGTTTCTTCGCCCCAAAGTATCCAAATCCGAATGAAATTTCTCTTTGCCACGACAGAGACACGGCCATGTCACACACCCGTGTGACTAGTCTTTAAGCCGTGTTCAGACTTCTTTAAGGAGGCACGGCCGTGTGACTTAGGGGTAAGGCCGTGTTCTAGATGCTTGACAAGGCACGGCCGTGTGGTCTTTGGGCCAGGCCGTGTCGATTTTGTGATATGGCACATTTACTCCGTTTTAGGCCCGATTTATGCTCTTTTCATCCTAGGGTGCCTTCCTGGGTACAAGACATGAACAGAAAGGATTAAGAGCACCTTTTTATATGAGTCGAGGCTTAAATCATCCAAAAGCCTACTAAATGTGGGATTAAAATATGTTACTAATACGGTTTATCAAATACCCCCACACTTAAGCTTTTGCTTGTCCTCAAGTAAAATTTTCAATTTACAATTAAGACAAACTTTCCATGATTCATAATCCCTATCAACAATGTCTCATCATAATTCATAGATAATTTATACATGAATGATCTAACTCGAAGAGACCTAAAGATTCAAACAATCAAAGTCATACGTTTGCAGCACAAAAACGTAGATGTCTCCCCTTATCTAAATAATTACCTTTGATTCAAAATCAACAAGGATTGACATCCTCACTAAGGATTCACTCAAACCACTCGAGGTGTTTAAGGTTCAAAATTAAGCTCTAAGAAGTCGAACCTGAAAAGTTAATCCCATAGGCTTGCCTGAAAATCAAATCTCCACCATTGTAATATGAGATGATGCACAAATCAAAAGGTCTTTAACAGGGTTGTAACGGGGCTAGGGTTAAAGGTGTGGATAAAGGCTAAATTAGAGGGTTAGAATCGAGACTGACTTGACGAATTGCCTAACTAACAAAATTTGAACTAATCCTAAATAATTACATCAATTGAAAACTAATAATACGAGCTTTTTCCTCAAGATGTAGAATTTTAACATGTAAGCTCATTTAATTATAGAACTAATAATGAAAATACTTCAATTTTTTTAAGAACAAACTAATAATATTACATATAATGAATGAAACAACTAGACAACACATCAAAAGGAATGGTGATAACAAATACAAAGGGGTTTTGGGTTAATATTAGCTGGTGAGTCAATAAAGAGGGTTGTTAGGATCAACGGGGTTTACTAGGGTTTAGTTGTTAAGGTAGGCTATTTAGTGGAGTGAATGGGTTAAATCCTAGGTGCATTTATCATCTCAGTATATCAAATCATAGGTGTGGTCTCAACATGTATAATCGAGGCAAGTTCTAGAATAATAGTTCAAAGTTGACACACTCATAACCAATAAAGTGAGCATGAAAAAGAACATATGCTCTATAATGTAATATCCCGGGTTAGGGGCTATTTTGTTATGGCATGTTTTGCATGTGTTTGGTGTGCTATGTTGCTGTTTTGGTGTTTTAGGGGCTTAATTGTAGGCTAGGGGTATGCCTGAGTAGGTGGGAAAATTTTTGTTTTTAGGCCTAAGTAAGGGGAGCTGATGGAGCTGGGATATATGAGTATTATTTGGTGTTTTGTTGCACAAAAGATGAGCTGGTGGAGTGGCAGGTGAGACGCCACTAAGGGCTTGTGGTTGGCGTCATTTGCAAGGGGAGAGGTCTTGTGTTCAAGCTGCGGAGATCCCCTATTTTGGCTTCCATTTTGATGGCATGGAAGGGAGGAGTTGTAGGCAGTTCAAACTCTGCCTAAGACTTGGTCAAATGGTGGAATGGTGGGTGGAGAGTGATTGTAGGAGGGGGACTTGTTCAAACTAATTTGAAGTGGTGGTGTGGAGTGTTTGGGGGAGGTATGGCCGAATTTTAGGAGAGTATGTGGGGGAGTGGACGGCTTGGTGTGGGGAAATGGGTATGCCGAAATTCATTTTTGAATTTTGGGTGCATATTCGGTCATTTAGGTGTCAAGCCGAAATTCCTAGTAAGTTCTCCATCTTTTCTTTTGCAAACCGAAAACTTAAGCTCTTTTCGGCCGAATTTGTTTTACCTTTTGAGTTGGATTGGCCGAAAGTTCTCAACCATCTTGTGTATGCCGAATGCTCCCTCTCTTTTGGTTTCTTTTTTGTTCATTTGTGTGTGGCCGAATATTCTCTTCTCTCCCACTTCTCTTTCTTTTGTTCATTTGGTAAACCGAAACTAGCACCCTAGTCTTTCCATATTTTTTCTTTTTTTCTTCTCTTAGAACCTTGTTAGCCGAAAGTCTCTCCTCAAAGTTTCCTCCACAAATTCTTTTCTTTCTCAAACCGAAGGTGCATTCCCATTTATCTTTTATTTCTTTCTCCTTCTCAAAAGACTAACCGATTTCTCTTCAATTGGTTTCTTCCCATTTCTTTTGTGTGCCGTAACCTTCATTTCTTCCTACCTCTATTTCTTTTTCTTTTAGCAAAGCCGATCTTGGGGGTGTTACACACCTTGGCCGAATCTCCCTTCTCTCCCAGTGGTGTGGGTGGCCGATTAGTGGTTGGTGTTGGGGTAAGTTCTTGGCCGAATGTTCATTTCTCTTTTCTCCCTTGTATTCTATCAATTTGGGTTGGTTAAGGGCCGAATATGGCATTTGGTTGAAGGGTGTTAGTCTCTTGTATTTAAACCGATCTTGTTGTAGGACATTTGGATTTTGGAAGCAAGCAAGAGGAGCCGTCTTCTTCTGTTGATTGGTTAGTAAGTAGTGGTAAAGATTGATTCTTCAAGTCCATTCTTTTAGTTTCGTTAAAGCAAGTTTTTAAAGGATTAATCGTTCTCTTTTTAAGGTGTAGCCGATTGTTGAAGGAGGAACCATTGTGGTTCGGGTTTGGTAGGAAACCAAACGATTGCAAGGTGAGGGTTAAGTGATAAACCCTTTTTGGTTTAAATGGTTATGGCCGAATGATATGTGTGCTAACCCCTTGGTTGGCCGATTTTAGGATCAAAGTTGTTGAGGTGATCGAGGGTTTTTAGACCGGCTCTTTGGGATTTAGATTTGCGATTTACCAGGTGTGTAAACTAACACACTTCTGTTTAGTAATATGATTAATAACTTGATTACTTAGTAAAGTGAAATAATATGATTGATGGATTTGGTACCCGATGGGGTATAAGCACGGATACGGGTAAGTCCGTTTCATTATGAGATTTGTATTGATATATGTAATATCATGTTTATGATGTAAATGTTATGAGATGCCATGTTGAGCATGTTAGCATGATTACATGTTTTATATCATTTGCGTTAGTATGACATGTGTGGGTGATATGAGAGGAGGAGGAGTATGATATCTGTGTCTTTGGGACACTGTGTCTTTGGGACACCAGAGGTTTGGCACCTCCAGTGGTTTGGTACCACAGATGACATTTTTGTGACTTTGGGTCACCAGAGGTTTGGCACCTCAGTGTCTCGTCCCAGTGGCTTAGTACCACGGTGGGTTGGCCCCACAGTTGATTATACGGGATTGACGCCAGTGATTTGGTATCACACGATGGGTTGGCCCCATCATCGGATTTGTGACTGCGGTCACCAGTGATTTGGTATCACATTGTGTCTTTGGGACACCAGAGGTTTGGCACCTCATTGCGACTCGTCCCTGTGGTTTGATACCACCGTGGGTTGGCCCCACTTGAGAGATACAGGATTGTCGCCAGTGATTTGGTATCACACGATGGGTTGGCCCCATCATCGGATTATTCGTGACTTTGGGTCACCAGTGGTTTGGCACCACCAGTGGTTTGGTACCACACGGGGTAGAAAAGGCGATACGGATGGTTAGGATCGGGTTGCATTAATTATGTTGCTATGCTATGGTGTGTGTTAGCATGTTGTATTATTGGGAGTGGGATTTATGCACTGAGTCTTGCGACTCACCCTCTCCTTTGACATTTCAGGTGACACTTAGACGCGGACATGGAGCCGGGATGGACTCGAGGTGCTCATGCCATGCTTAAATAAAGATTTGCTCAGACTTTATAAAATTTGGTACTTTAGCTTATTTATTACTATTTGGTTTTATTTTGGATTGTAAATGGCCTTTAAAATTTATGTTTTGCTATGTTTATGCTTAAAGTAGATTTTTAATATGCCTTAACAAATTAAATGAGTTAAAATTTGCTAAAACCTGGAAAGACAACGATTTCAAAACTATAACGCAATGTGTTTTAAACTATACCATCGGGTATCACACTATGATTTGGTATCAAGGAAACCCAAACGATTTTCAAACCTAAATTCGATTTTCTACTAAGTCTTAATGCTTGAGTAACATCAAGATACAACTTGAACTTCTAAATGGAATAAACTTGTTTAATTTCTTAATTGATTAAGTTTCGAAATTTCTGAGTTTTCAAAATGACCTATGAAGTTTTCAACAATCATGCCCAAGATTTCTACACGTCCAAAACTTTTCAAAGAGTTTTTATCGAACTTTTAAACGAAAAACCTAACCTCTCAAATATGTTTTCCTCGTAGCATACCAGATTCGGTCGTGGTGTCTTGACCGGGTTTGGGGTGTTACAATTGTGGTATCAGAGCCAAGTTCAAAGGCTCGGCTGTGGGCCTGAGGCCCAAAATGTTTTCAAAAGTCTATTTAAGTGTTTTTATGGTTTGAAAGGCATGACACCGAGTCTCCGGCACCAGTTCGCCCAGGTAAGTACCCCTTACTATTGCTTGTGTTTCTGATATTGATGAGATATGATTGGATGATTAGCAGTAGTGTATTACTTTAGAGATTGAAACTGATAGGATTCTGTGAACTCGCGAAAACAAAGCTTCTTAAATATTTATAAGACTTTGCTTTAAAACAGTGGAATAAATATTGATGCATAAAACTCTTAAAACAGATACGTAGAAACTTAGTCATGAGTGCTAGAGGTGGACGCGGTCGTGGACGAGGTTGAGGTAGGATGACAGTTTCTGAACCCGTAGGATCTGGTCAGGGGTCAGAAAATGAGATGCCGGTACCGCCACCAGCTGGAGGTGGTGAGTTCCAAGATCAGACTGGGGATGACGCAGTGTCACAGGCGATGCTGCGAGTGTTAGAAAGGGTAGCTGGAGTAGGTGGAGGTGCAGGAGTTAGGAAATCTGTGCCTGAGCGACTTCGGGCAAACGGGGCCGAATTCTTTCAAGGTGTTTCTGGTGTTGCTCCCAGCACTGCTGAGTATTGGCTGGAGGCAACTGAGCGGATCATGGATGATCTGGACTTGACTGCTGAAGAGAAGCTGAAGGGCATAGTATCGCTTCTTCGGGATAAGTCATACCAGTGGTGGCTCACGGTTCGGGACAGTGTGGCAGTAGAGGATCTTACGTGGGATTATTTTAGGGCTGCATATCAGAAAAAGTACATTGGAGCTAGCTACATCGACGCGCAGCGAAAAGCATTTCTGAGGCTAGTCCAGGGAAGTAAGTCTGTTTCTGAGTACGAGGCTGAGTTCTTAAAGTTGAGTCGGTATGCGAGGGGTATTGTGGCTACTGAGCACGAGAGGTGTGTTCGTTTCGAGGATGGTCTAAGAGACGAGTTGAGACTCCTGATTGCTCCTCAGCAGGAGCGTGAGTTTGCTGTTTTGGTTGAAAAGGCTAAGGTAGCCGAGGGTGTTCAGGAGTCGGTGAGGCAGGGCATGGATAGGAATAAGCACAAGAGGAGCTTTGGGTCTTCTGGATCGTCGGGTAATCCGCAGAAAAGGGCAAGATCGAGTGGGCCGAATCAGTCTGGTAGGTTTGTTGCTGCTAGGCAGGGACCGCCGCAGTGTAACCAGTGTGGGAAATCTCATTGGGGAGGTTGCTGGACCGGTGGAAAAGGTTGTTTTGAGTGTGGTTCTCTGGATCACCGCGTGAGGGACTGTCCGCGTAAGTTGGCTAGGATTCAGTCTGAGAGTCAGGGCCGTAATCAGTTCAGGAGTAATGGACCGCCACCGCAGAGGGGCTGTGGTAATGGCAGAGGTGGTAATGGTTCTGGTCGAGGCCGTGGAGCACTGGGCAGAGGTGTGGGTAGTTCTGACGCCAGACAGCCTAGATTAGTGTATGCAGCGAGGCGCCGAGAGGAGGGCGACGCACCGGACGTCATAACCGGTACGTTCTTGATCTTTGGTTCTCCATTTACTGCTTTGATTGATGTGGGTTCGACACACTCTTATGTTGCTTGTAGTATAGTAGAGACCATGGATCTAGACTCTGAGATATCTTCTAGGCAGATGACTGTGATTAGCCCTCTAGGTCATTCTGTAGTTGTAGATAAACTGTTTAGAGATGTACCCCTAGAACTCCAAGGGGTAGTGTTTGCTGCTGATCTGATGGAACTGCCGTTTGGGGAGTTCGATCTGATTCTTGGGATGGACTGGTTGGTCAAGTACCAGGCGAGGTTGGATTGTGTGGCTAAGCGCATGGTTCTTAAGACATCTGAGGGTAATGAAGTGGCTATGATAGGTAATAGGAGGGATTACTTATCTAATGTGGTATCTGCTCTGAAAGCGGAGAAGATGGTCAGGAAGGGCTGTGAAGCGTATGTGGTTCATGTGTATGCCTTGGAGGCTAAAGAGTCTGCTGTAGAGAAAGTTCGT
Source organism: Gossypium australe (assembly GCA_005393395.2). Classification (NCBI taxonomy): domain Eukaryota; kingdom Viridiplantae; phylum Streptophyta; class Magnoliopsida; order Malvales; family Malvaceae; genus Gossypium; species Gossypium australe. The sequence goes on along the minus strand of CM016625.1, from coordinate 100,187,767 downwards.
ACAGTTAAGGAATTTGCTGATGTGTTTCCTGAGGAGCTTCCGGGTTTGCCACCGGATCGCGAGGTAGAGTTCGGGATAGATCTGTTACCCGGAACTGCGCCAGTGTCTATCGCTCCGTATAGGATGGCGCCAAAGGAATTGGTAGAGCTTAAGGCTCAGATCCAGGAGTTATTGGATCGAGGTTTTATCAGGCCAAGTGTTTTGCCGTGGGGTGCGCCGGTACTCTTTGTTAAGAAGAAAGATGGTACGATGCGGATGTGCATAGACTATCGCCAGTTGAACAAGTTGACGATTAAAAACAAGTATCCGTTGCCACAGATAGACGACTTGTTTGATCAGCTGAAGGGTGCTGCGGTATTTTCGAAGGTCGACCTGAGGTCTGGGTACCACCAGTTGAAGGTTAAGGAGGCTGATATCCATAAGACAGCGTTTCGGACTCGGTATGGGCACTACGAATTTCTGGTAATGCCGTTCGGGTTGACTAACACGCCGGCAGCATTCATGGATATGATGAATAGGGTGTTTCAGCAGTATTTGGATCAGTTCGTTGTGGTTTTCATAGACGACATCTTGGTGTACTCAAGGACAGAAGAAGAGCATGATGTGCATTTGCGAGTGATACTGCAGATTTTGAGGGAAAAGCAGCTTTATGCTAAGTTTAGTAAATGCGAGTTCTGGCTTAGAGAAGTGACTTTCTTGGGTCATGTAGTGTCAGCTGAGGGGATTCGAGTAGATCCTCAGAAGATTGAGGCAGTTTTGGATTGGAAGCCACCGAAGTCAGTGGCTGAGATTCGGAGTTTTCTGGGTTTGGCAGGATACTACCGAAGGTTTGTTGAAGGGTTCTCGTTGATAGCAGCGCCAATGACCAAGTTGTTAAGGAAAGAGGTTCCGTTTGTATGGACTGAGAAACAACAGGAGAGTTTCGACAAGCTTAAGAAGATTCTGACAGAAGCTCCTGTTTTGATTCAACCTGAGGCTGGTAAGGAATTCACAGTCTATTGCGATGCATCACATACGGGATTGGGTTGTGTGCTGATGCAAGAAGGAAAGGTTGTGGCTTACGCGTCCCGGCAGCTGAGGCCACATGAGGCCAACTATCCGACGCACGATTTGGAGCTAGCGGCTGTAGTCTTCGCCTTAAAGATTTGGAGGCACTACTTGTACGGAGAGAGATCAATAGTCTACACCGATCATAAGAGTCTGAAGTACCTCTTGACTCAGAAGGATTTGAATTTGAGGCAGCGCAGATGGGTTGAGTTGTTAAAAGATTACGATTGTTCGATTGAGTATCATTCGGGCAAGGCTAACGTGGTGGCAGACGCGTTGAGCCGTAAGGTTGTTTCAGACTTAAGAGCGATGTTTGCCCATTTGAGCTTGTATGACGACGGGAGTATTCTGGCAGAGTTGCAGGTTAAGCCTACTTGGGTTGAGCAGATCAGAGAGAAACAGTTAGAGGATAAGGTTCTGAGTGCACAGAGGTTACAAGTGCAGAATGGTGGTTTGGAAGGTTACAGTTTGTCTAGTGATGAGGTGCTGTGTTTTCAAGGTAAAGCTTGTATGCCTAAGGATGTTGAGCTGAGGCAGAAGATTCTTCAGGACGCACATAGCAGTCCTTATGCTATGCATCCTGGAGGTAGTAAGATGTATAGGGATCTCAGAGAGCAGTTTTGGTGGCCTGGGTTGAAGAGAGAAGTGACAGAGTTTGTAGGGAAGTGTTTGACATGTCAGCAGGTCAAGGCTGAACATCAGTTGCCGTCAGGGTTGCTTCAGCCAGTGAAGATTCCTCAGTGGAAGTGGGAAAGGATAACCATGGATTTCGTCAGTGGATTACCGCTTATGCCAAGCAAGAAGGATTCAGTTTGGGTAGTTGTGGATCGTCTGACTAAATCAGCTCACTTCATTCCGGTGAGGGTTGACTACTCACTTCAGAAGTTAGCGAAGCTGTATGTGTCAGAGATAGTGAGGTTGCACGGTGTGCCAGTTTCGATAATCTCGGATAGGGATCCCAGATTTACGTCAAGGTTCTGGAAAGCGTTGCATCAGGCGTTGGGTGCGCGTTTGGATTTTAGCACGGCTTTTCACCCGCAGTCTGACGGGCAGTCGGAAAGGGTCATTCAGATCTTAGAGGATATGCTGAGAGGTTGTGTTCTGGATTTCAGAGGTAGTTGGGAGGAGTTTCTGCCATTAGCTGAGTTTGCCTACAACAACAGTTACCAAGCAAGCATCAAGATGGCACCATATGAGGCGTTGTATGGTAGGAAGTGTCGCTCACCTACGTGTTGGACGGAGTTAGGTGAACGTCAGATGTTGGGACCCGAGTTGGTTGCTGAGACCGAAGACAAGGTTAAGTTGATTCAGGCTCGATTGAAGGAAGCTTCGGACCGGCAGAAGTCTTATGCCGATCTTAAGCGGAGAGACATAGAGTTTGCTGTGGGAGATCAGGTTTTTCTGAAGGTCTCGCCATGGAAGAAGGTGTTGAGGTTCGGAAGGAAAGGCAAGCTAAGTCCGAGATTCGTTGGGCCGTATAAGGTACTGAGACGAGTGGGACCAGTAGCGTATCAACTTGAGTTGCCAGCAGAGCTAAGCCAGATTCACGACGTATTTCACGTTTCGATGCTTCGGCGTTATCTTTCAGATCCGTCACATGTGGTAGCAGTGGGAGAGATCGAGGTAAATCCAGATTTGACCATGGAAGAAGAACCTGTGCAGATTCTAGATCGGGATGTGAAGGTTCTGCGTAGAAAGTCTGTGCCTTTGGTAAAGGTTCTTTGGCGGAATCATGGCGTGGAAGAAGCTACGTGGGAACCCGAGGATATGATGAGACAGCAATACCCGCAACTCTTTTGATCAGGTAATTTCGAGGTCGAAATTATTTTTAAGGGGGGTAGAACTGTAATATCCCGGGTTAGGGGCTATTTTGTTATGGCATGTTTTGCATGTGTTTGGTGTGCTATGTTGCTGTTTTGGTGTTTTAGGGGCTTAATTGTAGGCTAGGGGTATGCCTGAGTAGGTGGGAAAATTTTTGTTTTTAGGCCTAAGTAAGGGGAGCTGATGGAGCTGGGATATATGAGTATTATTTGGTGTTTTGTTGCACAAAAGATGAGCTGGTGGAGTGGCAGGTGAGACGCCACTAAGGGCTTGTGGTTGGCGTCATTTGCAAGGGGAGAGGTCTTGTGTTCAAGCTGCGGAGATCCCCTATTTTGGCTTCCATTTTGACGGCATGGAAGGGAGGAGTTGTAGGCAGTTCAAACTCTGCCTAAGACTTGGTCAAATGGTGGAATGGTAGGTGGAGAGTGATTGTAGGAGAGAGACTTGTTCAAACTAATTTGAAGTGGTGGTGTGGAGTGTTTAGGGGAGATATGGCCGAATTTTAGGAGAGTTTGTGGGGGAGTGGACGGCTTGGTGTGGGGAAATGGGTATGCCGAAATTCATTTTTGAATTTTGGGTGCATATTTGGTCATTTAGGTGTCAAGCCGAAATTCCTAGTAAGTTCTCCATCTTTTCTTTTGCAAACCGAAAACTTAAGCTCTCTTCGGCCGAATTTGTTTTACCTTTTGAGTTGGATTGGCCGAAAGTTCTCAACCATCTTGTGTATGCCGAATGCTCCCTCTCTTTTGGTTTCTTTTTTGTTCATTTGTGTGTGGCCGAATATTCTCTTCTCTCCCACTTCTCTTTCTTTTGTTCATTTGGTAAACCGAAACTAGCACCCTAGTCTTTCCATATTTTTTCTTTTTTTCTTCTCTTAGAACCTTGTTAGCCGAAAGTCTCTCCTCAAAGTTTTCTCCACAAATTCTTTTCTTTCTCAAACCGAAGGTGCATTCCCATTTATCTTTTATTTCTTTCTCCTTCTCAAAAGACTAACCGATTTCTCTTCAATTGGTTTCTTCCCATTTCTTTTGTGTGCCGTAACCTTCATTTCTTCCCACTTCTATTTCTTTTTCTTTTCGCAAAGCCGATCTTGGGGGTGTTACACACCTTGGCCGAATCTCTCTTCTCTCCCAGTGGTGTGGGTGGCCGATTAGTGGTTGGTGTTGGGGTAAGTTCTTGGCCGAATGTTCATTTCTCTTTTCTCCCTTGTATTCTATCAATTTGGGTTGGTTAAGGGCCGAATATGGCATTTGGTTGAAGGGTGTTAGTCTCTTGTATTTAAACCGATCTTGTTGTAGGACATTTGGATTTTGGAAGCAAGCAAGAGGAGCCGTCTTCTTCTGTTGATTGGTTAGTAAGTAGTGGTAAGGATTGATTCTTCAAGTCCATTCTTTTAGTTTCGTTAAAGCAAGTTTTTAAAGGATTAATCGTTCTCTTTTTAAGGTGTAGCCGATTGTTGAAGGAGGAACCATTGTGGTTCGGGTTTGGTAGGAAACCAAACGATTGCAAGGTGAGGGTTAAGTGATAAACCCTTTTTGGTTTAAATGGTTATGGCCGAATGATATGTGTGCTAACCCCTTGGTTGGCCGATTTTAGGATCAAAGTTGTTGAGGTGATCGAGGGTTTTTAGACCGGCTCTTTGGGATTTAGATTTGCGATTTACCAGGTGTGTAAACTAACACACTTCTGTTTAGTAATATGATTAATAACTTGATTACTTAGTAAAGTGAAATAATATGATTGATGGATTTGGTACCCGATGGGGTATAAGCACGGATACGGGTAAGTCCGTTTCATTATGAGATTTGTATTGATATATGTAATATCATGTTTATGATGTAAATGTTATGAGATGCCATGTTGAGCATGTTAGCATGATTACATGTTTTATATCATTTGCGTTAGTATGACATGTGTGGGTGATATGAGAGGAGGAGGAGTATGATATCCGTGTCTTTGGGACACTGTGTCTTTGGGACACCAGAGGTTTGGCACCTCTAGTGGTTTGGTACCACAGATGACATTTTTGTGACTTTGGGTCACCAGAGGTTTGGCACCTCAGTGTCTCGTCCCAGTGGCTTAGTACCACGGTGGGTTGGCCCCACAGTTGATTATACGGGATTGACGCCAGTGATTTGGTATCACACGATAGGTTGGCCCCATCATCGGATTTGTGACTGCGGTCACCAGTGATTTGGTATCACATTGTGTCTTTGGGACACCAGAGGTTTGGCACCTCATTGCGACTCGTCCCTGTGGTTTGATACCACCGTGGGTTGGCCCCACTTGAGAGATACGGGATTGTCGCCAGTGATTTGGTATCACACGATGGGTTGGCCCCATCATCGGATTATTCGTGACTTTGGGTCACCAGTGGTTTGGCACCACACTTATGGATATCGTGACTTTGGGTCACCAGTGGTTTGGCACCACCAGTGGTTTGGTACCACACGGGGTAGAAAAGGCGATACGGATGGTTAGGATCGGGTTGCATTAATTACGTTGCTATGCTATGGTGTGTGTTAGCATGTTGTATTATTGGGAGTGGGATTTATGCACTGAGTCTTGCGACTCACCCTCTCCTTTGACATTTCAGGTGACACTTAGACGCGGACATGGAGCCGGGATGGACTCGAGGTGCTCATGCCATGCTTAAATAAAGATTTGCTCAGACTTTATAAAATTTGGTACTTTAGCTTATTTATTACTATTTGGTTTTATTTTGGATTGTAAATGGCCTTTAAAATTTATGTTTTGCTATGTTTATGCTTAAAGTAGATTTTTAATATGCCTTAACAAATTAAATGAGTTAAAATTTGCTAAAACTTGGAAAGACAACGATTTCAAAACTATAACGCAATGTGTTTTAAACTATACCATCGGGTATCACACTATGATTTGGTATCAAGGAAACCCAAACGATTTTCAAACCTAAATTCGATTTTCTACTAAGTCTTAATGCTTGAGTAACATCAAGATACAACTTGAACTTCTAAATGGAATAAACTTGTTTAATTTCTTAATTGATTAAGTTTCGAAATTTCTGAGTTTTCAAAATGACCTATGAAGTTTTCAACAATCACGCCCAAGATTTCTACACGTCCAAAACTTTTCAAAGAGTTTTTATCGAACTTTTAAACGAAAAACCTAACCTCTCAAATATGTTTTCCTCGTAGCATACCAGATTCGGTCGTGGTGTCTTGTCCGGGTTTGGGGTGTTACATATAAGGCTCAAAATCTCACAAAAATTCTGGGTGTTTTGACACCAACCTTGTAAATTTCAAATTTCAAGATAATATTCAGATTCAGTTTAACAACCTAGCTAAGATTTTAATTTTGAAAAGTAGACTTATCATGCTTGATTCTCTAATATTCTTCTAATTTAATCATCAATGCACAATTAACTATGAGTTTAATCTAAAACACATCTATAAAAATCATAAACCATCAGAAATTTCATCCTAATTAGTAATATGAAAAGTTTACTTAAAAATAAGACTAAATTCAGGGATTTGAGAATAATGAAAAAAAATTTGGCCGGATTTGAGAATAATGCAGAAAGTTAGGCCTTTCTTTAGATAAATATTCACCCCCACACTTAAGATGTACATTGCCCTCAATGTACAAAGATAGATATAACATTTATGGGATAAATCAAAAGAGAAGGGGAAAGAATACTCTCTGAATTTTGGATGATGTCCCTGGAGGATGGTAGAGGTCATGGTGTGTATGTTTGAAGAGGTCGGTCTGGATTACGAACCTATGCTAGATGAAGAAATTGGGGAGCTCGCAGAGGATTAGCCAGGGATTATTAAGGCACATTTAAAATAACCTAAATATATAATTTAAAACAAGAAAGAAAAAGGAAAGAAGACTAAGAAGGAAAACAAAAATAAAAGGAAAGGTGGATGGACTGGAGAGTCCTTATTGATGGATGGTTCGCTAGGTAGGTGTGACTTCTAGGGTTGCGGAGGTGCTGGCGGTGGCGAAAGTGGTGTGATTCCCTAGCAGCCTGGCGAACCTAACACTAAGAAACGAAAATGAGTTAAACTAAACTAAGCATAAGATTGTCAAAGGGAAGGAAATTGAAGCAAAAGAGAAAAGAAAAATAAAAACTAAATGGTCTCAAAGACCCTTGGCTTGGTGTTTGGATGAAGCGGCCGGCATGAACTTATGTGTAGGGTCTCCTTTGTGGAGACTATACTTGCCGTCTTACGCTTCTTCGGCATGATTTTAGTGTAGCTCAAGAGTCTGGATACCTTTTCTAAGTAAAGAAAAGAAATTTTTGAAAGAAAAAGAAGGGAGAAAGAAGCTGGGGGAAAGGGAAGGGCTGTGGGTTTTAAATAGACGCTCAAGTCAGGGACGTCCCCACGCCCGTGGTCTGAGGGCGTGTCGAATCGCACGGTCGCCTCGCACGATCGTGTGTCCGTGCGTTTTGTTTCACCATGCCCGTGTTTCAGCCAATCACACCCGTGTTCGGGAAGTCAGTGTGTTGGCACGATTGAGGGGCACGGGCGTGCCACTTTGTCGGTGCCCGTGTGGTAGTGGTTGAATCCGTGATGTCGAAATTAGTTAGGATTTGATTCACACGGCCTCTGCTATGTCAGTACGGAGATGCTGGTGGTCCACACGGTCACAGACACGGCCGTGTGTAAGGCCGTGTGGTCTGGAATTCTGCTCCTTTTTTTTTCGTTAGTTTTAAAACTAGATGTTCAGAAAAGAAAGAAGGAAAGAAAAGAAACTGAAAATAAATTTGAAAGTAAATAGTGTTAATGCTGGGTTGTCTCTCGAGAAGCGCTCGTTTATAGTCTTAAGCTAGACTTTTTCTCGTAAGAAAAGTCAGGAAGGTTTAAGGGTTTGAATATCTTCCGTTGCACTTACAGTTCTATTTTCTTGATAAAGTTTAAATTGAGAAACGTTTACCTTAAAAGTGCCTAATGTTGGATTCCTTACCTCGACTGTTCCGTGGGGGAAGATATTGTGTACCTTAAGAAGAATTTCTCCCTTTTCTTTCAGGTCTATTGTGGTGATGCACGGATTTGCTTTGTCTAATAGTACCTGGTCTCCTATTTTGAAGTGATTTAATGTCCCTACGAGTTCTTCTGGTGGTTCTTCTGGTGTTACTTCGTGTGGTTCATGTTCTTCTTTGACGTGTGTCTTCTGCTTTTCTAGTTTGTCAACCCCTAGGCTAGGCTTCATTCCTTATGTAATTCTTCTTTGTTAGCTTGGGGTTTATGATTCGACTCAGGGTTGTGTTCTTGTGGTGTTTCCTGCGATGAAAGTTGAACAATTTGATTATCAGTTGAAGTGACTTTCTTACCTTCATCGACTGTTGCCTTGGCTGAGTCAAGAGCTTGAAGACTGATTGATTCGTCACCTACACGAAGAATGAGTTCTCCTGTACCAGCATCAATTTTAGTCCTGGCAGTTGCTAGGAATGGTCTTCCTAAAATTAAGGGGATTGAATTATCCTCATCCATGTCTAAGACAACAAAATCTAGTAGGAAAACGAATTTATCGATTTTGACAAGAACATCTTCGATAATACCCCTAGGAATTCTAACAGTTTTATCAGCTAATTGAATACTCATCCTAGTTTGTTTGGGCTTCCCTAGACCTAGTAGTTTAAACAATGTATAAGGGATGACATTTATACTTGCCCCTAAATCAGCTAACGCATTATCAACATTTAGTCTACCAATTAAACAAGGAATAGTAAAACTCCTTGGACCTTTTTGCTTTCGTGGTAATCTATTTTGTAGCATGGCTGAGCATATTGTGTTCAATTCCACATGTGGATCTTCATCTAATTTACGTTTGTTTGTCAAGAGCTGTTTTAAAAATTTCCTCGAATCTGGCATCTGAAAAAGAGCCTCAAGAAGAGGTAAGTTAATATGTAATTTCTTTAATAGTTTAAGAAACTTACCGAACTGCTCCTCTGAATTGTCTTTTTTCATTGCTTCGGGATAAGGTATGCGAGGTTGGTACTCTTTGATTGCCGGTTTTGGCTCTGCTTGTGCTACCTCTATTTTACCTTTGTCTACATCTTCGTTTGGTTCATCTAACCCTTTACTTTCATGAGCTATGATGGCTTGAATTTGCTCCTTTGTGTTAATCTCGGTGTTACTTGGTAGACGTCCTTGCGGTCGTTCTGCCATTAACTTTGCAAGTTGACTGACTGAAATAGTGACTTATTTGACTAAATTAGAAAGTTTTTCCATCGATGCTTGTCGATCTTTAAGTGTTTTCTCATTTTCTTGGAAATGATTTTCCGTGTTTGCCATAAATTTTGTCTGCATCTCTTCGAGGTTTGGCTTCTTCTCTTATGGGTAGGGCTGATTTTGGAAGTTTTTAGGAGATTGTTGTCTTTGATTTCCTTGATTTCCATGACCTCCCCACGAGAAATTTGGGTGGTTCCTCCAACCTGAATTGTAAGTATTACTATAAGGATTATTATTGGATCTGAAATTATTACCTATATAATTCATCTGTTCGCTCTCTACTCCCGGTTGGTAGGGTGGGTACTCAGGAGTTGTAACATCCGGGATTTAGGGGCTTTGCATTTATTTTGTTTCTCTGTGTTTCGTATGTTTTGCCTGCTGTTTGGGGGTTTTTGGGGGCCCAGGGAAGGCTCGGGGTTAAGCCGAAGCCTTGGTGAAAATTTCAATTTTGGGCACTTTAGGGAAGAACTGACTGGGGCAGGACTTAAGGGTTGTGGCTTGTGTTTATTGACACAAGAAATTAATTGGTAGAGTGGCAAGGAGGCGCCACTTATGGTGCAGGTAAGTGACGCCTCAGGGGGAGTAGTGAGGAAGCAAGTTCGAGTCACGTCGTTAGCAATGTGGAATTTTATTTTATTTTTTGTTTATGTGCCTAAGGAGCTTGGATGGTGGATTCGGCAAGGACACTTCTTAGATGAGTGTTGAATGGGTCAAAAGATTTGAATGTGAGGCTAGGAGGAAAAGGGGGAATTTGAAGTATTCAAACTATTTGAATTGGGTGACCAAGAGTGAAGTTAGGAGAAAATTTGGGGATTGGATGTTGGTGAGGTTGGTGGCTGAATTTTTGGATGCTTGATGTAGGGGAAAGAAGTCGGTTTTGGCTGGTGGTGGTAGTGTCGAAATTTAGTAAGTGCTCTAAGTTTCTTTGCTCTCTTGTAGTGCATTCGGTCATTAGGGGGTAGTTAGTGCCGATTTTGGTAGGCTCTCCTGAAGCTCTTTCGTTCTCTTTGGGTTCTTAGTTCCTATATGCCGAATGTGCTTAGTCAATTTTCATTTTTCTTTTCCTGTGACCTATAGCCGAAATTGGGGAGACCATTAGTGCATCTTTTCTTCATCTTCTTTTTCTCTCTACTCATCCTCTTAAACTCCACAATCGAAAGCACCACACCTTTCCCTTGCAATCTTTTGTTTTCTCCTTCTTCTTCTCTACTTATCTTCTTAAACTGAAACCTGTTGCACTCCATCTTTGTTCTTCATTCCCTATTTTCCCCCTCATCATTCTTTTCTCCAAATCTTTCCTCTCTTTTCCTTGTGTTGCCGAAACCGTTGAGCCTTTATTGAATCTTCTTTTCTCTCATTTTGGTTCTTCCATTTTATTCTCTTCCACTCTTGATCATTGCCGAATCTTCTCTGCTATAGTAACTTGTGCCGAATTCTTTTGGGCGTCGTTTGGGTCCTCTGTGTTAAGACGAAGACTGTGGGACAAGGTGTTAGGCTTCTGCTTTGGATCTTTCATCGGTTTGGTTGTGAAGGTAAATGAGACTCTGCCATCATTTTTTTCTGTTCTTTTCTGGGTATTTGGTAGCCAAAGCCGAATGGCTAATTGGCTTGGGGAAGCAATCATATTGATTTCTCTTCTGTTATCATTTTCTCTCTTTGGGGTCGCTTAATCCGGGAAACATCATTAGCCGAACTATTTAAGTTCCAAGTCTGAGGAACAGCTAATCTCTGAATCCTATCTCTCTTTTCGGGATCTTAAGGTAAGGGATTCTCCTTTTTTTATGAGATCGGTTTCTCTTTTCGTTATTCGCTGCCTTAACCCAACGTTGTTGGTAAACAACCGTTGTTTTATTATAGTATCTTCTGACCAAGGTCTCTTACATGGAATCAAATGCCAGTCAATCAAAAGAGAGGGTTGGACCAGTAGTCCCAGCCACTAAGTTTAAACGACGTGCGGTATCGGCAGTACGGGACTGGCCACCGGTTGTGGACCGACGTCAGAACAGAATAGGCAGATTGCAGTCGTCCCCTCTTCCAAGAGTGTTGATAGTGTAGAGAGCTTAGTTCTCCTCGTATACAGGTGTGTAGTATTCACACCTCTTTGTCATTGTGTATGTACTGTGAAATGCTGAAATTGCGGCATTAGTTGTTCTTCTACATATGGTGGGTAAAAGCGAGACATCAGGTTGGTGACTTTTGGTTGTGTTAATTATGTGGTTATACTGACATGATTTTATATTGCATCTGATAAATGTCGAGATATGTTGCATGCTTACACATGATTTCATGCTGCATGGGGGAGAAATATGCCATGATTAGAAGGGGAAGTGTATCTGGTGGCTTGTGCCATTTTAACCTGGTGACTCTGTCACAACTCTGTATCTGGTGGCTTGTGCCATTTCAGCCTGGTGACTCTGTCACAACTCTATTTCTGGTGGCTATGCCATTTCAGCTTGGTGACTCTGTTACAACTCTGTTTCTGGTGGCTATGCCACTTCAGCCTAGTGACTTTGTCACGATTTCTGACGATGAGCAGCTTGACTGCCATCAATGGTGTGTAGCGGATGGAATTTAGGTTGGGATGGGTTCTGCATTATCATGCATATGTTATTGTGCTATTATGTACTGAAGGGGCTAAGGCCCAAATGGTCAGTGGTGGGCTTGAGCCCAATAAGAGGTGCTTGAATTTTGCACACTGAGTCTTTAGACTCACTCTGCTGTTTTACATCTATGCAGGTAACTCTTAGTTCAGCAGATCGGGCCGAAGGGGATTACGAGGTGGCCACGCACGGTTTTTTTTCTTTTAAATTAGAACGTTAATCTCTTTAAATTTTCGGGATTTTGGAATGTAATAAGGCCACTTTTAACTTGGTAAATTTTGATTTTGAATCTTTGGACGTATTTAATATAATCTACTCGACAGAATGTTTTTATAAAATATGAACGAAAGTTTTCTTCACAACCTGACAAACAGCATTTTTTTAAAAAAAATAATAAAAGATTTTGGCAATCAACTTCGGGTTTAATCTAGTAAACGATAGGTGTTTTCAACTTTCACTTAAAACACAAGGCTTGGCTAATTAATGATTTATCTTAAATAAATATTGGGCTTGCAATGGAACCACGAAACTTGAGGTTTTAAGAAAGTTTAATTTAAAGACCTTCTAAGACTCGTAATTCTTTTAACATTCTTTTCTAGTGACATGCCAGATCCGATCGTAGTGTTGGGCCGGGTTTGTGGTGTTACAATTTGGTATCAGAGCCAGATTTAAAAAGCTCGACCTTGGGTTTTGGGTTCAAAACATTTTCCAAATTTTGTACTTAAGATGGTTTAAAAAAAAACACATATGAACCTATTTTCTGGAAGAGTGGCACCTGAGTCTCCGGCCCAAGTCTGCAAGGTAAATTTTCTGATTGTTAAGTGATTTGCATAAAGTGAATGTATTATGTGAATATGTTGCTATGGATGATGGAATTAAGAAATTTTACTATAGAGATGAAAACCCTTAGGTATGCATATGCCTTGCAAAAGAACTACTTATAACTCTATCCTCATAAAACTACTCATTAAATAAACAGTGAAAAGAAATGCTGATGCATAAAATTTTTAATCAGAGTAAGACGGAGTGATAGACATGAGTGGTAGAAGACATGGACGTGTTGCACGCGGCCGTGGGAGAGGCCAGGGTACTGAGGTTGAACTCTCGGAAGCGAGAAATGTGCCTGAGGGCGAAGCGCCAGCATCACCTGTGGCAGAGGCGGGATCGCAAGATAGAACTGGTGGAGATGATGCCCTGTCTCAAGCAATGCTGCGTGTGTTGGAGCGAGCGGCTGGGGCAAGCACTGGAACAGCAACTCGGAAGTCCATCCCTGAGTGACTCCGAGCTAATGGAGCTGAAATGTTCAGAGGTATTTCTAGGGTGGCTCCGAATGTGGCTGAGTATTGGCTAGAGGCAGTCGAGAGGATTATGGATGACCAGGACTGCACGGCAGAGGAAAAGCTGAAAGGTGCGGCGTCTCTACTTCGGGATGAAGCATATCAGTGGTGGCTCATCGTAAGAGAGGGTACTCCAGCGGACCGAATTGATTGGGATTTCTTTAAGATGTCATTGGAAGTATGTTGGGGCCAGTTAGGTAGATGCTCAGAGGAAAGCATTCTTGAATTTGGTACAAGGGGGTAAATCAGTAGCTGGGTATGAGGCGGAAGTTCTACGTTTGAGCCGCTACACCCAAGGCATAGTGGCGACCGACTATGAGCGTTGCGTGCAGTTTGAGGATGGGCTGCAGGATGAGTTGAGAGTGTTGATAGCTCCGCAGCGAGAGAGAGACTTTGCTGTCTTAGTTGAAAAAGCAAAAATAGCTGAAGAGGTGAAGCGGACCGAGATCCAGAATAGGGAGAAAGACAAGGGTAAGAATAAAAGAAGCTTTGGGTTGTCAGGGTCATCGGGAGGTTTCCAAAAAAGGGCTAGGTTTGATGGGCCAGCTCGAGTTGTGAGGCCTGCGGCTATGGGTCAGTTTCGATCATGTGCTCTGTGTGGGAAAAGGTATTCTGGGGAGTGTAGGAGGAGAACCGGTGGATGTTTCAGGTGTGGATCAGTGGATCACATGATTAAGGATTGTCCACAAATAGAGCAGGAGCGGCCAGTGGGACAGAGTTTTGATCAGTTCAGGAGGGGTGGTCAACAACCACAGAGGGGTCGTGGTCCAGCTAGAGGAGGAAATGGTTTCGATCAAGGTCATGGAGCACCAGGCAGAGGTGCTGGGAATATGGAGGCAAGACAGCTCAGGTTAGTTTATGCAGCTAGACGCCGAGAAGAGGGTGGTGCACCAGATGTTATAACGGGTACGTTCCTCATTTTCGGTTTGCCCTTTACTGCATTAATAGATATTGGGTCAACGCATTCCTATGTTGCTAGTATGGTGTCTAGAACTTTAAACATGAACTTTGAAATAGCTTCTAGGGAGATGACTGTACTTAGTCCTTTAGGACAATCTGTAGTGGTAAACAAACTTTTTAGAAGTGTGCCTCTAGAAGTACAAGGGTCGGTTTTCCCGGCTAATTTGATGGAACTACCATTCGGGGAGTTCGATCTGATCTTAAGCATGGATTGGTTGGTAAGGTATCGAGCAAACTTCGATTGTGCTGCTAAGCGCGTGGTGTTAAGGACTCCTAAGGATAGTGAAGTTCTAGTGATAGGCGAAAGGAGAGACTACTTGTCCAATGTAGTGTCTGCTCTAAAGGTGGAAAGAATGGTGAGAAAAGGGTGCGTGGCTTTCTTAACTTTTGTCAGTACATTGGATGCAATGGAAGTGACCATGAATGAGGTTAGAACAGTAAAAGAATTTGTGGATGTCTTTGCTGAAGAGCTTCCAGGGTTGCCTCTGGATTGTAAAGTGTAGTTCGGAATTGAGCTACTCCCAGGGACGGTTCCGGTGTCCATCACCCCTTAGAGGATGGCGCCAAAGGAGCTGGTTGAACTTAAAGCTCAAATCCAGGAGCTGTTGGATCGTGGTTTTATCCGACCCAGTGTATCTCCATGGGGAGCGCCGGTGCAATTTGTGAAGAAGAAAGACGGGACCATGCAAATGTGCATTGACTACCGCCAGTTGAATAAGTTGACAATAAGAACAAGTACCCACTGCCGAGGATAGACGACCTGTTTGATCAGCTTAAAGGGGCTTCGGTCTTTTCAAAGATAGATTTAAGGTCGGGATATCATCAGCTTAAGGTCAGGGAAGCAGATGTTCACAAGATGGCTTTCCGGACTTGCTATGGTCACTATGAGTTCCTGGTGATGCCGTTTGGGTTGACAAATGCACCAGCTACGTTCATGGATATGATGAACCGGGTTTTCCAACCCTATCTGGATCGGTTCATTGTAGTGTTTATAGACGACATTCTGGTTTATTCCAAGACAGAAGAGGAGCACGATTCGCATCTTCGGGTGGTTTTGCAGATTTTGAGGGAGAAACAGCTGTACGCCAAATTTAGCAAATGCGAGTTTTGGTTGAAGGAAGTTACTTTTCTGGGACATGTGGTATCGGCAGAAGGGATTAGGGTTGATCCCCGGAAGATTGAGGCTGTGTTGGGTTGGAAACCGCCTGAGTTTGTGGCGGAGATCCGAAATTTCTTGGGATAGGCAGGTTACTACAGAAGATTTGTTGAGGGTTTCTCCTTAATTGCGGCACCCTTAACTAAGTTGCTGAGGAAAGGGGTACCATTTGTGTGGACTGACAAGCAGCAGGAAAGCTTTGAGAAGCTGACGAGAATTTTGACAGGGGCTCCGGTTTTGATCCAGCCTGAGGCCAGAAAAGAGTTCGTAGTTCATTGTGACGCTTCACACACAGGGTTAGGGTGTGTGTTAATGCAGGATGGGAAGGTTGTTGCGTATGTGTCTCGGCAGTTAAGACCGCATGAGATAAACTATCCCACGCACGATTTGGAGTTGGCGGCGGTAGTTTTCGCTCTGAAGATTTGGGGACATTATCTGTATAGAGAGAAGTCCGTTATCTACACCGACCACAAGAGTTTGAAATATCTTCTAACTCAGAGGGAGTTGAACTTAAGGCAGCGAAGGTGGGTTGAGCTGTTGAAGGACTATGATTGCTCAAAAGAATACCATCCGGGAAAAGCTAACATGGTGGCAGATGCATTAAGTCAGAAGGTAATAACAGATTTAAGGGCAGTGTTTGCTCATCTCAGTCTGTTTGATGATAGAAGTCTGTTAGCTGAACTCCAAGTGAAACTGACGTGGGTAAATCAGATTAAAGAGAAGCAATTATCGGATGATGCCTTGAGTGCTCGACTTCTACAAGTTCAGAATGGTGGGGTAGAAGATTATAATTTGAACGGTGATGGGGTTTTGTGTTTCCGTGGAAAGGTTTGCATGCCGAAGGATGTTGAGTTGAGGCGGATGATTCTTCAGGAAGCGCATAGTAGCTCTTACGCTATGCATCCTGGAGGGAATAAGATGTCCCAGGATTTGCGTGAATAGTTTTCGTGGCCTGGATTAAAGCGGGAAGTTACGGAGTTTGTGGAAAAGTGTTTAACGTGTCAGCAAGTAGAAGCGGAGCATCAGTTGCCTTCGGGGTTATTGCAGCCAGTGAAGATTCCACAGTAGAAATAGGAAATGATCACTATGGACTTTGTTAGTGGGCTACCGCTTACACCTACGAAGAAAGATTCGGTATGGGTGATCGTGGATCGGTTGACGAAGTCCGCTCATTTCATACTTGTTCGTGTCGACTATTCTTTTCAGAGGTTGGCTAAGCTGTATGTGGCTGAAATTGTGAGGTTGCATGGGGTACCAGTATCGATCATATCAGATAGAGACCTTAGGTTTACGTCGCGGTTCTAGAGGGCACTGCATCAGGCATTGGGTACAAGATTGGACTTCAGCACAGCTTTTCATCCGCAGACGGATGGTCAGTCTGAGGGAGTAATTCAGATCTTGGAGGATATTTTAAGAGGTTGTGTCATCGATTTCAGGGGTAGTTGGGAAGAGTTCTTACCGTTGGCAGAATTCGCATACAATAACAGCTACCAATCTAGTATTCAGATGGCGCCCTATGAAGCATTATATGGGCGGAGGTGTCGTACTCCTACCTGTTGGACAGAATTGGGTGAACATCAGATTTTGGGTCCAGAATTGGTTAGGTTAATTTGGACGCAGCTGAAGGAAGCGTCCGATAGATAGAAATCATATGCAGATCTGAAGCAAAAAGAGATAGAGTTTGCAGTAAGTGATCAGGTTTTCTTGAAAGTTCCACCGTGGAAGAAGGTGATGAGGTTTGGACGGAAGGGCAAGCTGAGTCCCAGGTTTATCGGGCCTTATCGGGTTTTGAAACGTGTGGGACCAGTGGCGTATCAGCTAGAGTTACCATCAGAATTGAAACAGATACATGATGTGTTCCATGTTTTAATGTTAAGATGCTACCGTTCGGATCCGTCTCACGTTGTGCCAATGGAGGAAATTGAGGTAAGGCCAAACCTGTCTTTCGAGGAGGAACCAGTGCGGATCTTGGAACAAGACGTCAAGGTGCTAAGAAGGAAATTAGTCCCGTTAGTTAAGGTCCTGTGGTGAAATCACGGTATGGAACAGGCAACGTGGGAGCCTGTGGATGTTATGCGTCAATAGTACCCTCATCTCTTTTGATCAGGTAATTTCGAGGCCGAAATTTCTTTAAGGGGGTGGAACTGTAACATCCGGGATTTAGGGGCTTTGCATTTATTTTATTTCTCTGTGTTTCGTATGTTTTGCCTGCTGTTTGGGGGTGTTTGGGGGCCCAGGGAAGGCTCGGGATTAAGCAGAAGCCTTGGTGAAAATTCCAATTTTAGGTACTTTAGGGAGGAATTGACTGGGGCAGGACTTAAGGGTTGTTGCTTGTGTTTATTGACACGAGAAATTAATTGGTAGAGTGGCAAGGAGGCGCCACTTATGGTGCAGGTAAGTGACGCCTCAAAGGGAGCAATGAGGGAGCAAGTTGGAGTCGCGTCGTCAGCTATGTGGAATTTTATTTTATTTTTTGTTTATGCGCCTAAGGAGCTTGGATGGTGGATTCGGCAAGGACACTTCTTAGATGAGTGTTGAATGGGTCAAAAGATTTGAATGTGAGGCTAGGAGGAAAAGGGGGAATTTGAAGTATTCAAACTGTTTGAATTGGGTGACCAAGAGTGAAGTTAGGAGAAAATTTGGGGATTGGATATTGGTGAGGTTGGTGGCCAAATTTTTGGATGCTTGATGTGCGGGGAAGAAGTCGGTTTTGGCTAGTGGTGGTGGTGCCGAAATTTAGTAAGGGTTCTAAGTTTCTTTGCTCTCTTGTAGTGCATTCTGTCATTAGGGGGTAGTTAGCGCCGATTTTGGTAGGCTCTCCTGAATCTCTTTCGTTCTCTTTGGGTTCTTAGTTCCTATATGCCGAATGTGCTTAGTCAATTTTCATTTTTCTTTTCCTGTGACCTATAACCGAAATTGGGGAGACCATTAGTGCATCTTTTCTTCATCTTCTTTTTCTCTCTACTCATCCTCTTAAACTCCACAACCGAAAGCACCACACCTTTCCCTTGCAATCTTTTGTTTTCTCCTTCTTCTTCTCTACTTATCTTCTTAAATCGAAACCTGTTGCACTCCATCTTTGTTCTTCTTTCCCTATTTTCCCCCTCATCATTCTTTTCTCCAAATCTTTCCTCTCTTTTCCTTGTGTTGCCGAAACTATTGAGCCTTTATTGAATCTCCTTTTCTCTCATTTTGGTTCTTCCATTTTATTCTCTTCCACTCTTGATCATTGCCGAATCTTCTCTACTATAGTGACTTGTGCCGAATTCTTTTGGGCGTCGTTCGGGTCCTCTGTGTTAAGACGAAGACTGTGGGACAAGGTGTTAGGCATCTACTTTGAATCTTTCATCGGTTTGGTTGTGAAGGTAAATGAGACTCTGCCATCATTTTTTTCTGTTCTTTTTTCGGTATTTGGTAGCCAAAGCCGAATGGCTAATTGGCTTGGGGATGCAATCATATTGATTTCTCTTCTGTTATCATTTTCTCTCTTTGGGGTGCTTAATCCGGGAAACATCATTAGCCGAACTATTTAAGTTCCAAGTCTGAGGAACAGCTAATCTCCGAATCCTATCTCTCTTTTCGGGATCTTAAGGTAAGGGATTCTCCTCTTTTTATGAGATCGATTTCTCCTTTCGTTATTCGCTGCCTTAACCCAACATTGTTGGTAAACAAACGTTGTTTTATTATAGTATCTTCTGACCAAGGTCTCTTACATGGAATCAAATGCCAGTCAATCAAAAGAGAGGGTTGGACCAGTAGTCCCAGCCCCTAAGTTTAAACGACGTGCGGTATCGGCAGTACGGGACAGGCCACCGGGTTGTGGACCGACGCCAGAACAAAATAGGCAGATTGCAGTCGTCCCCTCTTCCAAGAGTGTTGATAGTGTAGAGAGCTTAGTTCTCCTCGTATACAGGTGTGTAGTATTCACACCTCTTTTTCATTGTGTATGTACTGTGAAATGTTGAAATTGCGACATTAGTTGTTCTTCTACATATGGTGGGTAAAAGCGAGACATCAGGTTGGTGACTTTTGGTTGTGTTAATTATGTGGTTATACTGACATGATTTTATATTGCATCTGATAAATGTCGAGATATGTTGCATGCTTACACATGATTTCATGCTGCATGGGGGAGAAATATGCCATGATTAGAAGGGGAAGTGTATCTGGTGGCTTGTGCCATTTTAACCTGGTGACTCTGTCACAACTCTGTATCTGGTGGCTTGTGCCATTTCAGCCTGGTGACTCTGTCACAACTCTGTTTCTGGTGGCTATACCATTTCAGCTTGGTGACTCTGTTACAACTCTGTTTCTGGTGGCTATGCCACTTCAGCTTGGTGACTTTGTCACGATTTCTGACGATGAGCAGCTTGACTGCCATCGATGGTGTGTAGCGGATGGAATTTAGGTTGGGATGGGTTCTGCATTATCATGCATATGTTATTGTCCTATTATGTACTGAAGGGGCTAAGGCCCAAATGGTCAGTGGTGGGCTTGAGCCCAATAAGAGGTGCTTGGATTTTGCACACTGAGTCTTTAGACTCACTCTGCTATTTTACATCTGTGCAGGTAACTCTTAGTTCAGCAGACCGGGCCGAAGGGGACTACGAGGTGGCCACGCACGGTTTTTTTCTTTTAAATTAGAACGTTAATCTCTTTAAATTTTTGGGATTTTGGAATGTAATAAGGCCACTTTTAACTTGGTAAATTTTGATTTTGAATCTTTGGATGTATTTAATATAATCTACTCGACAAAATTTTTTATAAAATATGAACGAAAGTTTTCTTCACAACCTGACAAACAACATTTTTTTTAAAAAAATAATAATAAAAGATTTTGGCAATCAACTTCGGGTTTAATCTAGTAAACGATAGGTGTTTTCAACTTTCACTTAAACACAAGGTTTGGCTAATTAATGATTTATCTTAAATAAATATTGGGCTTGCAATGGAACCACGAAACTTGAGGTTTTAAGAAAGTTTAATTTAAAGACCTTCTAAGACTCGTAATTCTTTTAACATTCTTTTCTAGT
Organism: Gossypium australe; assembly: GCA_005393395.2. Classification (NCBI taxonomy): domain Eukaryota; kingdom Viridiplantae; phylum Streptophyta; class Magnoliopsida; order Malvales; family Malvaceae; genus Gossypium; species Gossypium australe. The sequence continues at coordinate 100,167,592 of CM016625.1, read as the reverse complement.
GACATGCCAGATCCGGTCGTAGTGTTGGGCCATGTTTGGGGTGTTATAGGATTCGCCACAGTTCCACTTGCGTCGCACTGCATGACTGGGTGTACCTGCGAAGAATACAAACTATCAAGCTTTTTATTTATCATCTCTATCTGTGTTGATAGTGTAGTCACTGCATCGAGGTTGTAAACTCCAGCTGATTTTGTCGGTTTTGTCCTTGTCACTTGCCACTGATAGTTATTCAGTGACATCTCTTCAATGAACTCGTAGGCTGCTTCAGGAGTTCTGTTGTTAAGGGTTCCAACGGCGGCTGAATCGATTAGTTGTCTCGTTGAGGGTTTACACCGTTATAGAATGTTTGGACTTGTAGCCACAAGGGTAGACCGTGGTGCAGACACCTTCTCAAGAGATCCTTGTATCTCTCCCATCAGTCGTATAATGTCTCTAAATCCATCTGTACAAAAGAAGAGATATCATTCCTTAATTTGGCCGTTTTGGCTGGTGGGAAATATTTCAGTAAAAATTTTTCGGTCATTTGTTCCCATGTAGTGATTAATCCTCATGGTAACGAGTTCAACCACTGTTTGGCTTTATTCCTTAATGAAAAAGGGAATAATCGGAGACGTATGGCATCATCAGAAACGCCATTTATTTTGAAGGTATCGCAGAACTCTAAAAAGTTAGCTATATGAGTGTTTGGGTCTTCGTCTTGCAAACCATCAAATTGAACAAACTGTTGAATCATTTGTATTGTGTTAGGCTTTAATTCAAAATTATTAGTACCTATAGCAGGCCTAACAATACTCGATTCTGCTCCTGTTAAATGTGGTTTAGCATAATCAAACATAGTGCGTGGAGCATTGTTTTCCCCCACATCATGTGGTTGTGGGTTATTCTCGTCCCTCCCTTCAGTAGGATTGGATTTGCCTTCTTGATCTTCCTCTGTGTAATTTAGGGCTCGCCTGATTTCTCTGCGAGTCCTACGAACGGTAGCTTCAATTTCACTATCATATACCAAAGGTCCTCGCGGGTTCCTTCTAGTTATAAACTAGAGGTACCTGCTAGAAGAAGAAAGAAAATTTAGTGAAATCAAAATTTAACCTAAAAATTAAAATAAATGTAAATTGCAAAAAAAAATAAAAAATAATCGCTAAAGTAATAAAAATAGAGCTTTCTTAATATTTTAGTTCCCCGGTAACGGCGCCAAAAACTTGATCACTGAAATCAGAGTTTTAAATTTATAATGAATGAGATCGAACCTGGAAACTAACTCTGACAACGATTAAAGGCAAGTGTACCTATCGAACAGTAGTATAGTTTAGGCAAGACTGGATTGTCGAACCCAAAGGAACTAAAAGTACTAATACTAACTTTCTTTTTATTATTTAGCCTAAAATAAAGTGGAGTTTCTTTAATCTAAATTAACGACTACTAAGCTAAGATGCGAAGACAAAAAGAATGAATTGGAAAATAACTTGAAGAAAAACTCAGTTGATCACGATGATACCCTCAGGAAGAATCCACCTAGACTTCACTTGTTATCTAACACTGAACCCTACGATTTATTCACTTAGTTTGATCCGTTGGACTCCCTAACATATATTAAACCCTCTCTCGAGGCGAATAACGTCTGACCCTAGGTTAATTAACATAAATCTCTTTCTCGAATAATAACCCCCTAGAATAGCAGTAAATCGATCTATGGATTCCCATATTAGGTTTCACCCTAATCCTGCAAAATCTCGTCACCCTATCTCTAGGCGTGCGATCAACTCCACTTAATTACGCTAGATCTACTCTTAGGCAGGGTCTATTCCTCCTCCACCTAAGCACATCAAATTTGCATTAAGCACACATAATTAAGAACAAACTAAGTATTTATTATAATATTCAGGAATCAATAACAAGATTCATCTAGGTTTCATCCCCTTCAGGTATCTGAAGGGTTTAGTTCATAACAAATAAATAAAACATCTCAAAAGAAAAGATAAAACAAAACATAAGAAATCCCTAAAACTCCCTGAAGGAATTGAAGGAGAAATCCTCCGTCTTGAGTAGAATTCCGGCTTCTTGGGATGGATCAACATTCTAACTTCGACTGATTCCCACAACTCTGACCTTTTCGGCTTGGTTCCTTGGCCTAGCTTCACCACCCCCTTTATGGTGGTACTTAGGGGGTTTATATAGGCTCTTGGAATATGTTTCTTTGCCCCAAAGTATCCAAATTCGAATGAAATTTCTCTTTGCCACGACAGGGACACGGCCATGTCACACTCCCGTGTGACTAGTCTTTAAGTCGTGTTCGGACTTCTTTAATGAGGTACGGCCGTGTGACTCAGGGGGAAGGTCGTGTTCTAGATGCTTGACAAGGCACGGCCGTGTGGTCTTTGGGCCAGGCCGTGTCGATTTCGTGATATGGCCCATTTACTCTGTTTTGGGCCCTATTTATGCTTTTTTCATCCTCGGGTGCTTTCCTGGGTATAAGACATGAATAGAAAGGATTAAGAGCTCCTTTTTATATGAATCGAGGCTTAAATCATCCAAAAGGCTACTAAATGTGGGATTAAAATATGTTACTATTACGGTTTATTAAGAGTCGAATGCTAGTCCAAAGCTTTAGCTTTTCTCCGATTTAAATCTGATTGCTGTGTATCTTGATCTAAATAATATTTTCATTCAATTAAGTATTTCAAATAACTTCAAACATTCAATTCAAACGTATAATTCAAATTAATCAAAAATTATAAAATTACCCTAATACTTTAACCGTTATACAATTTAGTCCCCTGGTATATAACTTGTAAATTCACCATTCTTAATTGAAACACATATTAACCGTTTTTCCTCTAGGCTTGTATTAACCTACATTCTTTCTCAATTCACAAAATATACATGGAAATTTATCATTTTAACAAATAAACCCCTAAACCCTAATTTTACTAAAAATCATTTAACAAAACATGTTCATTTAACAACTAGCTTTAATTGCCTATCAATAACTTCACAAACTCATCAATTTCATTCATGGCATATCCCTCAATCTTTAATAGTTTTGCAAATTAACCCTTGGGCTAAGTAGTTTAAGCTAAAATAAGTTCAAAAACATAAAAATCATTAAAAACGAGCTTGAAAACATACTATGCATGAACAAAATACCATGACTTAAAGGTTTCTCTTCCTTTAACAATGGTGAACGGTTTTGGTATAGCAAAATGAGAAAGATGATAAAATTTTTACCTTTTCTTTTGTTTAACACTTCCTTTAATTATTAATTTACAAAATTAACCTTTAAAATCCATTTAAATTTCATTAAAACTATCCATAAACATCCACTAACATATAACATGGTATAAATACCTCCTAAGTCCATTAGTTTTCCTTTTCATAACCATTTAATCCTTTTTAACTAATAGAATCCAACTTTTGTACCTTTTTCTACTTAATCCTTTTCACCTAATTAGCCATTTAAACTTTAAAATTTCTTAACAAAAATTTAATACGACCTTAATATAAACATATAAACATTAAAATATTTAATCACTCGTTGGAATTGTGGTCCCGAGACTATTGTTTTTGAAGCCACTAAAAATGAGTTGTTAAAATTATCATTTTTTATATGTTTTATACTTGTTTTAACAAAAAAAAACAAAAAAATAAATTTCATTTAATTTAGTTAACTGACCGAGTTAACAGAAATATGTCGGTTCAGTTTTTTTTTTTAAATTTGGTTTGGTTAACAGTTAAAGGATTAAAAAGTTTCGTTAATTCGATTAATACTAGTTCGGTTTGGTTAATCGAACGGTTAATCATTTTAACACCCTTAGTCACGATGAGCGAACCTTGAAGTTGCAACGTTGATTTGAATCTTTGAAAACTTTACAATTGGTCCTAAACCATCATCGGGTTAACAAAAGAGCTTTCATAAGCTTGTGTAGAGTCCAAAAATGATTAAATAGAGTAATGTGAATGTGATTTATATTTAATTGCATATATTAATGATTGTATAATGTTTATATGATGTTAGTTTCATATGTAATGGTTGTGATATTCCATAGCCCTGATTCGGCAATCGGGTTGGGTATGAGGTGTTACAAAATCAAAGTTTTTTCCCTTCTCTTTCAACTTTATGGTTTAATTTTTCTTGAAATGGTCTAACACTCTAATGATTTAAACTTGAATCCCTAATAAAGAAGCTATTTAATCTTTGTCCATCGTCGTTTGTAATATCTCAATTTTCAATGGTACTAGAAAAGGCGATTTTGTAACTCTAGTTCCATGAACCGGGTTAGTAAACAAGAAAATATGAATATTTACGAAGTTGGTATAACAATTTCTTAAAGTTTGGGCCAAGATTTTTGTTGAATTCGTTGTTAATTTAAGTATAAGGACTAAAGTGTAAAAGTCCAATCGCTATATGTATTTAATTTGCCAAAGACTTAGGGACTTAAATTACAAATAGCCAAAGGTCCAAAATCATAATTAAAACATTTTCTAACATGAATTGTGGCTTACGATTACATCTTCCACTTTTGTTGATTAATTTTAGTTTAATGTTAATTAAACCATAATCTTGTTAATTAACTTAGCTTAATTAAATCCTAATTAGACTATAAATATTAAGTTAGTGGGAAAACATGAAGCCATTATCTCATCTTCTTCATCTAGCCAAATTTGAAAGAAAGAAAAACCCTTTTTGAGTTTCAAGTATTCGGTTCTTCAACTGGTAAGCATTTTCAAGTCATTTTATTGTAATTTTTATTTTTTAAGGTCATGGGAGCTTGATTTATCTAGCCCATGTCCCAATTTGTAAAATTGTTGAAATTTTTGAAAATTTACATTGTTGATTTCTTGAAGAAATTGGTGTTAAATTGATAGATTAAGCTTAGATTATGAAAAATGACTAGATTGTAAAGTTTAATTATTAGTTTTGTACATAAGAAATGAAGTGAATAAAATGTAAAATTGTTGTGGAAATTTGATATAAATAGATAGTAGAGGGTCTCTAATAAAGGTAATTGAATTTGATTTTTAAGTCAAGGCTCAAAATTGAAAAATATGGTTATTTTAATTTTAGGAACTAAATTGAATAAACTGTAAAACTTTAGGGGTATAAAAAGAGAAATTATTTAGGTTCATACATATCATGTCATAATGTATAAATGTTTGTTATTAATAAATTGAATGAAATAACTGTATAGATCAAGAATTGGATCAAACCAGTGATAATTGAGGAAAAGCCAAAATTATTGATTAGTCCCTAAATATTTAACTTGTTTGTTGTTTTGATCAGGTAAGTTCACCTGATATTTGTTTACATAGGTTGTTGTATGTTTTATTTGTAATTATATATGTATTTGGTTGTGAATTAGTTTAAAAGGAAAAGAAATGTTGAGATACGATTGATATACCAATAGGATCTTGTGCGCACTTCTACAGGATTGATTACAAATGTTACTAAGATCTAGCATTCGCTACAGACTCTCAAATACATCTACATAGGTTTAGCTAGGATGAGTAACCTGATTTTGTTTTAAAAGTTTAGCTTGGATTAGTAACCTAACATGTATACATATATTTAGCTTGGACAAAGAACTGGTGTGGTGTAGGTACCTGTGTATTCGAGTCCGTTTACTAGGGTTCATTGGGCAAAAGATTTTATATGAAACTAGAAATTGAAATGATGAAATGACATGAAATGTGTAACACCCCGGTTGTTGGGGTTAGAAGATTTAAGATTTGTAGGTAGGGTCAGTGGTTAGATTGAGCAATTGAGTTAGTTTCCTCGTTTTGATGTCAAAATCGACCTGCTGGTCTGGTGGTTGGTTGTGCGTTAGTTTAGCTTGGGGTCCCGGGTTTGAATCCTCATATGTGCTCAGAGGAATTTGTTTTGTTTTTGTTGTTTTTAAGTTTTAAGTATTCACTTATTTAGTTATTTATTTTGATTTTAAACTTATTTTTTTTTGGAAGAAAAATGGGAAAGATCCCAAAAATTAGTTTTTTTCACGTTTTCGCCTCGTCCACGTTTATCTCTTCCTTTTTCCTTTTCCTCTTACGATTGATTTTCTTTTTCTTTTCCTTTCTTTCGTTGGGAAATTTTTCTTTTTTTTTTTTGTTTCAGAAAGCTTCGGCTTCCTTGCCGTCAGGTCAATGTCTGGTTTGTTTACATTTTTAGTCGATAAAAACTTCGGGTTTGTATTAGGGTCATCGGCGTGTGTCAGTTGATTTAAGGGCATTTTGATCACGAATCAGGTGTGGGATTCGAACCTCTTTAAATTTATTTATGAATTGTTGATTCAATTTTGTGAAATTCAGTAATTTCGTGTGTGTTTTTGAACTGTGAAAATTGGTACCTGTTTGCAGTGGAATTCGAAAATCTTTTTGTGTGTTTTGGTGATTGAGCAATTGAGGTTGTGTCGTGTATAATTACCTGAAATTTAGTGTGTTATCGTTGGTTTCTAAAATGCCTTGATTGTGGGTCGATTTAGTGATCGGAAAACTCAATTTTCAGGATGTTTGTGGGTGGTTTCGTAACAACATGGATGGCCACATGGGCGTGTGCCGGTTCACACGGCCGTGTGGAATTAGGGATTAGGGTTTTTAGGACGATTTTGGTGCCACAGGGCCTGGCCACACAACCGTGTGGCTAATTTTGGGGATTTAGGGATTTTTAGTCAATTTTCACACGGGCTTGTGTTCTGGACACATGGCCGTGTTCTATGGGCACATGGGTGTGTGAGATTTACATACGGCCGTGTTTGTCCTGCACCATATTTTAGCACAAATGGACAGAGAGTTACACGGACTGTCCACACGGCCATGTTCCCTGGACACATGGGCATGTGTTACCTACGCACGGCCGTGTGCCTCCCTAACACGGGTGTGTGCCTTCCTCACATGGGCATGTTAATCCCCACACAGCCTAGGCACTTCTACCCGCCCTTGTGGCCCTGTTTCACAAATTTTTGCTTTGTAGCATAACTTAACCCGTTTTGTTTCTTGTGCTGTCCAATGGTTATTAGGGCCTCCCTATAAGTATTAGGGACTCCTGTACGACTTAGAGTCATGTGTTTATTCGTAAATGTAGTGTTAAATTTTAGAGTTGTTCAAGCGTGTTTGTAATGTGCTTGTGAAATGGAACCTTGTCCGATGATAGGATCTGAGGTAATTTGTTATTGAGCCTGTGTACGTGTAAGAGCATTTCTGATTCTGTAATTTGTTTCTATATGTCTGATTCTAAACGGTGTGCATTTTGCATTCGCATGGAAATTTTGTAAGTGGCCATCTGAATGTGAGTTTCTGTATTTGTGAGATTGATGATACTTGATATGCATTCATTCATGTGTATAAAATTGGGGTTTTGGTTGTGAAGAGAAGGAAGTCTAATCTGATTTGTCAGTTTCAACTGCAACACGCTTGTATAGTAGTTTACCGCATAGCACGATACATATGGCAGCTCAGTTGCATACTGTTCTCTACGTGCTAAGTTCCACATTTGTGGCGTGTAGGGTTGGATGGGCCTTTCGAGGTCCTATGTGGTGTGCATGGTTGGTTGGGTTTTCTTTAGCTCTTGTGGTGTGACTTGGGGACGGAGAGGTGTTCGGTTGGTGGGTTGGGTTTTTTTTTTAATCTATTTTGCATCATCACATACTTCTAGTTGCGCGGGAATTTATTTGTCTAAAAGATACATTTACAATGATACAATGTACTTTGATTGTTAGTTATGATTGGGACATTGATTCCATGTGTGCATTCCAATTTGTAGTCGCGTTGTAAGTAAGTTTCGCTATTGAACCGCTATTTGAAATTCTGTTTTGTAACTTGGTCGCTTGTTACGTATCGAACTCACACTGAGTTCATGTAGCTCACCCCTTAGTTTCCTCCATTTTAGGTACTCTCATAATCTGAATGGACTCAGCATAACAGATGTCTCAAAGTGACATGTTTTAAAATGAGCTAATTGGTTCCTTTCTCAGTTCTTATTTTGTTAAGCCATTTTTTATTGTAAAAAATTATCAAAACTGTGGTATTAGTTTTGTTTTAGGTTTTTCGTAAACTTTATTTTAGACTGAATTTCAAATACCGCAGATTTGTGTTCTCGAATAATTTAAATATAACCTAAATTATCCGATAAAAATTTTAAATGATTAAACATTCTTATTCGAATTTGGCAAAGTGTGTTTCTAATTAGACTTTTGGATAATACGTTTTGTAAAATTTTTCTACGATCACTTCGGTGATCAATGTGACCTCCGAGATCCTGTCAAAACTTCTAGTCCGAGTTTTGGGTCGTTACAAAATGAATTGAACTTGACTATTAAATGGTAAGTTATTGAATGAATGGTGCAAGAGATATTGATTTGAATAAGGCCATTAATACGAATACAATATCCTTTGAATGAGTATGAACTTGAAATTGTTTCCTACTGTGTCATGAATTGAAAAATTGAAACCTTGTGGTATTATATGTGGTTTGATTTTAAGCCAATGCTCAACTTGTTGATGTTGTGATTTGGCATGTCTAGCCAAACTATGCCAAATTGTGGTTGCTTATTGTATTTAATTGAAAGATAATGTAAGTTTTGTTTAATGCCTATGAACTTACTAAGCATTTTATTTGCTTACTTAGTTTTTTTCCCTTTTCCTTGTATATTGTCACCTTGCGGAACACGTCAAGTCGGATTATCTTGAAGCTCACACTACACTATCATTGAATCGGTAAATTTTTGATAATTTTGATTCAACGATTGTGGCATGTATATAGGGTTAAGGTGTTAAAGAAATGGTCACTTTCTTGTTCATATGGTATGTTTGATGGTTGTGGTAAATGTTGAGTTGTATGAAATGTAACATCCTGAATTTTTGGGCCTATGCGTTTAATGGGTGGATATGTTTAATGTGTTAATTTAAGTGTTAGGGGTCCAAATTGGGCTCAAGCTTAGGCAGAGGCCTTGATTAAAATTATCTGTTTGGGCATTATAGGGTTTAAAAGGTAATATCTATGTTTAAAATACCAAAGTGGGCTTGTGGCCCAATCTTAGGAGGTGACGCCACACAAGGGAGTAAGGGGCCCAAATTTAAGTTTCATGGAGCCCAATTCTTTTAATTTAACTTAACTAAATTTTGGGCATTAGGATTAGGTGGAGTGGATGGCAACAAGGCTAAAATTTAGGGGTTTTAATGTTTAAAATATGTGGATAATAAGCAGATAGAGGCTATTATTTAGGAATTTATTTTATGAGGATAATAAGCAGATAAACGCTAAAATTTAGGGATTTTAATGATTAAAATATGTGGATAATATGCTGATAAAGGAGGGAGGAGTTAGAGATAATTAAGTCTCTTTTAGATGAGCTAGTAGATTAAGATAAAGGAGAAAAGATAGGATTTATCTGCAAGGTTAGGTAAGTGCCGAAATTTCTATAAATAGGGGGAATATCTCTTCAATTTCGGCATTTGGGGTTTTTCTCTCATTCTTTTCTCTTCTTCTTTGAGTAAAAGCCGAAAACTCCTAAAGTTTCATCTTCTTCATTCTCTGCAAAAGCCGAAATCTCTAAGCCTATTCCCTCATCTTCACTTTGATTCAAAAGCCGAAACTACACCTATTCTTCTCCTTAATATTCATTGGCCGAATCTCCCTTAGCCATCTTTTCAATTTCTAGTTCTTTCAAAAGCCGAAAGCGCGATAGATCATCTTTCCGGGATTTTTCCTAGAAGCCGAAACTCATAAATCTCTAAGTTATAGAATCGTGTTACATTCGGGATTTCAAGGTAAGAGGATTTGTTTATTCATATATATAAAATCGGGTAGAATACTAACTATGGCCGAATATAGGAGAGGCCTATTTTCACATCTTTTCGGCTTTTTGAGCAAAGTTGTAGATCGGTCTAGCAAGGGTATCTACATTAATCAGGTGTGTAATACTTCCCCACCATCTAAATCTAATTAATATGTACATGTTTATAAGTTTTATATGTTACAATAAATGTCGAAATCTCGGCTTAATGTTGGAGACCCAAAAAGGGTAACGCAAATCGCCAGGTCAGTGAATAATCTGATTAAATGTTATAAGTAATTTGCTTGTATATGATTGCATGGGTTGGGTTGATGAAAGGAGGAAGTTATACGTTATATGTGTAGCGGTTTATACCGTGATCTGTTACATGTTGTAGCGGCTAATGCCGTGATCTGTTATAAGGGCTTCGGCCATAATATGTTGATGAGCAGCATGACTGCCATCTTGGCGTGTAGCGGTGTGGGTTGATTGTAGAAATCCCCAATGGTGTGAATGGTTGGTACGGGGGCGTGTAGCGGATGGAAACCTAGGCAAACGGGTTGGGCCTTGCATATTATTTGTTATTTATATAAATGAAATTATTAATCTGCTTTATGGGCCTAAGGCCCAAAATCTAGTGGTGCATGAGGGTTGCACACTGAGTCTCGCGACTCACCCTATTAATTAACATTTCAGGTGATACCTAGTGCTTCGGACCGGGCTGGAGAGGAACGCAAGGTGGCCATGCAGAAGAATATGTAGATATGGCAAAAAGACTCAAGTTAATTATTTTATATTTTTAATTAATGGATTTTAAATCTCGTTGTAATAAGGCCATGGGCCACTAGTTTATATTTTGTTTTATTTTGGGCTTTAATTACTTTTAGTTATTTAAATTCTTATTGAACTAATGCATGTATTTAAATTTGGGTTTTTAATTCATAAATGCATATTTTATTTAAACTATCAACTATTTATTTTTTCGAATAAAAGGATAAGCTTTAGAAAAATATTTTCTGAAAATACGACATGTTTTCCAAAATTTTCTTAGTGACATACCAGATCCGGTCGTGGTGTTTGGGCCGGGTTTGGGGTGTTACATGAAAAGTTGGTTTGTAACAAATGGTGTATGTATTAGCTATGCTTGATGTGATTTAATTGATGATTTTAAACTTGAACATGTCATTTAGATATGCTAAGAATTGCATATAAAAGAAAAGGGTAAGTTAAATGAGTAGATGGATTGTACATGTTATAGTTTAGACTATATATGTTATGCCATTTGAATGGCCACATACTTGATGTCTTATTGACTCATTTTAGGTTGAATATACATGTTTTAGTATAGGTAATCTATAATATATGAATATGTATATTGATAGGTGTTAGAGTTGTGTGACCCAAATTCTAAGAGATTGCTTGCAAGTCAAGTTAAACAAAATATATCTTCTTTCTAGAAGATTTAGTATTTATGAGTATAATATATTTCGCATTTATTAGCATAATAAATTTGACTTTGATTAGAATTAGGTTTTTTCAACATATAAATAGATGTAGCCGAAACTCCTCTTGTAATCATTTGAATTTGACATAATGAATTTTCTTCTCCTCTACTCGTGGTTTTTTCCCAATAGGGTTTCCACGTAAAAACTTGTGTGTTATTTATTTTTATTTCTCTTTTCTTTACGATATATTGTCATTACCAACGTTCTATTTTTTTACAAATTGGTATCTGAGCTTCCGGGTTGTTCATCTCGATCATGGTAATGGCGTCTTTGAAGTATGAAATTTCGTTGTTGGATTGCAACACTAGATTTGCGTTGTGGCATATTAAGATGCAAGCAGTTCTTGCGCAGATGGATCTGGAGGATGCCCTGCTAGGGATAGATAAGATGCCTTCAATATTAACAGATGAAGAGAAGAAGCGTAAGGATTGAAAGGCGTTAACACAATTACATCTGCATTTGTCTAATGAAATTTTACAGGATGTGATGAAGGAGAAGACCGCCGCTGCATTATGGAAGAGGCTGGAACAAATATGTATGTCGAAAACTCTAACAAGCAAGTTGCATATGAAGCAGCGTCTTTATGCTCATCGTTTAGAGGAAGGTGCGTCTGTGCACGAACACTTAACAGTGTTTAAAGAAATTCTCTCAAAATTGGAGGCCATGAAGGTTCAGTATGATAAGGAAGATCTAGGGTTGATTCTACTTTGTTTGTTGCCCCAATTTTATTCAACCTTTAGAGACATGATTTTATATAGCCGTGAGTCCCTCACAATTGATGAGGTTTATGATTCTTTGACCTCGTATGATAAGGTGAAGCATCTTGTCATTAAACCCGACTCTAACGGAGAGAGTCTTATTGTTCATGGGAGACAAGAACGGAATGCTGATGATGATCGTGGAAGGACACAGGAACGGAATCCTCGCAGTAAATCTAAGGGTAGATCGAAGTTTTCAAACAGAGGTAAAACTTATAACTTCTGCAAGAAGAAACTACACATTAAATCTGAGTGCTATAATCTATAGAACAAGATCAAAAGGGAGGCTGCTAATCAAAAGGGAAAACAACTAGAAAATTCTGGTGAAGCTGATGTTGTAAAAGACTACAGCGATGGTAAACTTTTAGTCGCTTCTGCCAACAATTCTAAAGTGAGCGAGGAGTAGATCCTTGATTTGGGTTGCACCTTCCACATGAGTCCCAATCGGGATTGGTTTACAACTTATGAAACAGTGTTTAAAGGTGTTGTTTTGATGGGAAATAATGCTTCGTGTAAAATTACAGGTGTTGGAACGATTAAAATTAAGATGTTTGAAGGAGTTGTTAGAACACTTAGAGACGTGCGACATGTTCCAGAATTGAAGAGAAATTTAATTTCGTTGAGTACTCTTGATTCAAAATGGTACAGATACACAGCTGAAAGTGGGGTTTTGAAGATTTCCAAAAGTTCCTTCGTTGTGATGAAAGGGCAGAGAAAGATCGCCAAGTTAAATATTTTGTAGGTTCAACTATCACTGGTGATGTAGCTGTCACTTCCTCTTCCTTGTCAGATGATGATATTACTAAACTTTGGCATATGCGCCTAGGGCATATGAGTGAAAATGGCATGACAGAATTGAGCAAAAGAGGACTTATTGATGGGTAAGGAATTTGCAAACTAAAGTTCTATGAGCATTGTGTTTTTGGGAAGCAAAAGAGAGTTCGATTCACTAGAGGAATTCATAACACGAAGGGAACATTGGAGTATATTTATTCTGATCTGTGGGGGCCATCCAAAGTGCCTTCGTGTAACAGTCCGAATTTGACCCTAATTAGAACGGTGGTTTCGGGACCACGAATCCGAGTTCGAAAAATTTTTAAATATTATTTTCTATGTTAATTATATGTGAATTGGTATGTGTGAAAGTTTCGTATAAAAATTTGATTGTTTGTGTGCTTAATTAAATAAAAGGATTTAATCGCGTAAATTATGAAAGTTACAAACTATAGTATAAAGTGCTTATTTGATAGTGGCTTTTAAATGTAGGGTCCTTAAAGGGCAATTGGCCCATTTTAAAAGAAAATGGATGGCTAAGGTCTTTTATAACGTTAAATTATATGTTATAAATATTTAAGTTAAAAGGTTAATAAGGTAATTTAGTAATTTTATAATATATGTTATAATTAAATAAAATAAACCATTATCATCCTTGTCTCTTTCTTGGCCGAATGTGAGCAAAAGAAAAAGAAAAGAAGAACACTTAGGGTTCGGCCATTGTTGGACTAAAATTCAAGGTTAGTTTGATTTCGGTTGTTGTTAATTTTTATGTTTTTGAGATCGTTGCTTAGAAATCTTCAATACCCATGCTTTAATTTTTGAGTTTGATGAATATTTTGAGTTGAGCCATTGTTGATAGTTGGTTGTTTATGTTGTTTAAGGATGAAATATGAAATATATGTGTTAGATTAATATGTTTTGTCTTTGGATTTTTGATGAATTTGAGTAATTTGGACTAAATTGCAAAAATAAATTTTTGAGGGACTAAAATGTGAAATAAATGAAATACATGGACTTGTATGAAGACTAGGAATATTCAGCCCTTAAGGTGTGTGGCCAAATTTTATGTATTTTGTGTTTTGTGCAAATAGGACTAAATTGTAAAAGTGTGAAATATTAGGGGCAAAACTGAATGCCCCTTTTCTTTCAAATTCCTCAAAGTTTCGGCTAGCATTAATCACCTAAAGATGGCTCCTATCTTTGATCTGTTATCTCTTCAAAACTAGCCCTAATTCCTCTCTTTATTATCTGCCTAATTATCCTTATAATTAAACATAAAATAAACCTTAAAAATCCCTAAAAACTAGCCTTGTGCCGTCCTCCTATAGCTCCCTTTAAGTGCCGAAATTTAGCCCTAAAACTTGGGCTTTAAGCTGCCAAAATTTGGGCCTTTATCATACAGAAGTGACGCCACTTAAAGCTCCCTTCTACTGTGCTCCTAGTTGCTGGGCCACAAGCCCAACATGTCACTTAAACTACTAAAACTTTAATTTAAGCCCTTAGAGTGTCTAAACAAAATATTTAAAACAAGGCCTCAGCCCAATTTGAGCCCCAATTGTACCTCAAATTCTTAAATTAATATTTTAAGCATTCAAACTCATAACATGCACAGACCCAATTATTCAGAATGTTACAGATTTCAATTAATCAACCTAGGGTTAGACGTTAGTAGCCTCGAGAGAGGTATTAATATACATTAGGGAATCCTACGGATCAAGTCAAGTGAATAAATCGTCTGGTTCAGAGTTAAATAACAAGTGAAGTCTAGGTGGATTCTTCCTCAGGTATTGTCTCAATCAATTGGTTTTTCCCACAAGTATTTTCCCCAATTCATTCTCTTTGTCTTTGCATCTTTAGCTAAGTTGTTAGTTAATTTTAGATTAAATAACAATTCCCTTAATTCTTAGGCTATATAATAAAAAGAAAATTAGTATTAGTACTTTTGGTTCCTTTGGGTTCGACATTCCGGTCTTGCCACTAAACTATACTACTGTTCAATAGGTGCGCTTGCCTCAATCATTGTCACAGTTAGTTTCTAGGCTCGACCATTCTTTTTATAAATTTTTAAGACTCTAACACACGATCCAGTTTTTGGCGCCGTTGTTGGGGAACTAAAATATTAAGAACGCTTAATTTTGATTACTTTAGCCATTTTTATTTTTTGCAATTTAATTTAATTTAATTTTTTTATTTTACTAATTTTCCTTCTTTTATTTGTTCTTAGTAGGCACTTCTAGTTTATGACTAGAAGGAATCCGACAGGACCCCTGATTTACGACAGTGATATTGAAGGTACTGTTCGTAGAAATTGTAGAGAGATAAGGCGAAGCTTAAATTACATAGAAGAAGAGCAAGAAGTCGAAACCAATACCACCGAAGAGATGGCTGAGAATAATCCGCTACCTCCAGAGGTGGCCGAAAATCATGCTCCTCGAACTATGTATGATTATGCTAAACCTAATTTAACAGGAATTGAGTCAAGTATTGTTAGACCTGCTATTGCTGCAAATAATTTTGAACTGAAACCTAACACAATTCAAATGATACAGCAATTTGTTCAGTTTGATGGTTTGTAGGATGAAGATCCAAATAATCACTTGGCAAATTTCCTAGAATTTTGCGACACTTTCAAAATAAATGACGTTTCTGATGATGTCATCCATCTTTGGTTGTTTCCCTTTTCTTTGAGGAATAAAGCCAAACAGCGGTTGAATTCTCTTCCACGAGGATCAATCACTACATGGGAACAAATGACCGAAAAATTTTTGTTCAAATATTTTCCGCCGGCTAAAACGGTCAAATTAAGGAATGATATCTCTTCTTTTGTGCAGATGGATTTAGAAACACTTTACGATGCATGGGAGAGATACAAAGATTTATTGAGAAGGTGTCCACCCATAGAATACCCTTGTAGCTACAGGTCCAAACTTTTTACAACGGTGTGAACCCCTCAACTAGGCAATTAATTGATTCAGCCACCGACGGAACCTTGAATAACAAAACACATGAGGCTGCCAATGAATTCATTGAAGAGATGTCACTGAAAAACTATCAGTGGCAAGTCACAAGGACCAAGCCAACAAAAGCAGCCAATGTTTTCAACCTCCACGCAGTAACCATGCTATCAAATCAGGTAGAACTTTTAAATAAAAAGATTGATTGTTTATGTGATTCTTTGTAAGTACATCCAATTACGTGGTGCAATACGAATTGAGATTGGATGAACAACACAAAATATCCGCCTTATAACCTGAGCGCTGAAAACGAATAAGTTCACTATATGGGTAACAATTTTATACCTCAAAATAACCCTTTTAGTAACACTTACAATTCAGATCGGAGAAACCATCCAAATTTCTCGTGAGGTAGTCAAAGAAACCAAAGACAACAATCCTACCCACAAGAAAAGAAGCCAAACCTTGAAGAAATGCTGACAAAATTCATAGCGGTGTCAGAAACACGGTTACAAAACACTGAGACAACATTTAAAAATCAACAAGCATCGATTCAAGGGATCGAGAACCAATTAAGGCAACTCGCTAAGCTGATCTCTGAACGACCACAAGGCAGCTTGCCAAGAAACACTAAAACTAACCCAAAGGAGCAACTTCAATCCATAACAGCTCAAGATAGTGTAGGGTTAGATTACCCTAATTTAAGCCAAGAAAATTTGGTAGAGAAGGTAAGGTTGAGGCAAGTCATGAGAAGCCAAAACCGGTAATTAAAGAGTACCAACCTCGTATACCGTACCCCAATACGATGAAGAAGGACAACACAGACGAACAATTCGGTAAATTTCTTAAACTTTTAAAGAAATTACATATTAACTTACCGTTTCTTGAAGCTCTTTCGCAGATGCCAGAGTCAAGGAAATTTTTAAAAGATCTTTTGACAAACAAACAGAAGTTAGATGAAGAATCGCATGTGGAGCTAAACGCAGTGTCCTCAGCAATGTTGCAAAACAAACTACCACGAAAATTAAAAGATTCAGGGAGTTTTACAATTCCGTGCTTAATCGGTAGTTTATCTGTTGATAATGCTTTAGATGATTTAGGGGCAAGCATAAACGTTATGCCTTATAAAATGTTTAAACAACTAGGTCTAGGGAAACCCAAAAAAACTAGGATGAGCATTCAATTAGCTGATAAAACTGTTAGAATTCCTAGGGG
Organism: Gossypium australe; assembly: GCA_005393395.2. Taxonomy (NCBI): domain Eukaryota; kingdom Viridiplantae; phylum Streptophyta; class Magnoliopsida; order Malvales; family Malvaceae; genus Gossypium; species Gossypium australe. The sequence continues at coordinate 100,150,622 of CM016625.1, read as the reverse complement.
TATAATTGAAGATGTTCTTGTGAAAATTTATAAATTCGTATTCCCAGTAGACTTTGTCGTTTTAGACATGGATGAGGACAATAGTATCCCATTAATTTTAGGAAGACCTTTTTTAGCAACTGCTAGGACTAAAATTGATGTCAGTGTAGGTGAACTCATACTTTGCGTAGGTGACGAATCAATCAGTCTCCAGGCTCTTGACTCAGCTAGGACATCGAGTAGTCAAGGTGAGAATATAAATTCTATTAACAACCATTCGGTTAAACCTTCTTTGCAGGAAGCACCACAAAGCTACACAACTGAGCCAGATCCTAGGCCTCATGCCAATAAGGAAATAACTCATGAGGAACGAAGGCTTCAGATAGATGAGCTAGACGAGTGGAAGACACACTTCAAGGAGAAATTAGGAATACACAAAGCAGAACCAACACCATTCTGTGGGACAAACAAATTTAAGATCGGAGATCAGGTATTGTTAGATAAGCCAGACCCTCAAATACCTCCTCCTGACCCTAATACAAACAAAGAAATCTCTTTTAGGGTACTTAAAGGTTTTTCCATACGGAACAGTCGAGGTAAGTAATCCTATATTCGACACTTTTAAAGTAAATGCTACTCGACTTGAGCTATATACTGATAAAAGGACTGATAGGATGAGGAAGGACTTTCAACTCCTAAAACCACCATAAATGTGTGAATGAAAGGTAAGTCTAGCTTAATACTATAAACGAGCGCTTCTCGGGAGGCAACCCGAGCACTAACCCCATTAATTTTTACATTTTTTATTGTTTCTTTAATTTTTCCTTTTTAGCACCTAACTATAAACTAACCAAGTGCAGATTTTCATACCACACGGCCGTGGCTGTGACCACGTGGATACTACGGATGTACGTACTAACATGGCAGAGATAGTACGAAACAGAACGAAAAATATCTTCAAGCCATGGCCCTCAATTGAACACCACGGCCGTGCGATGCGGCCGTGGCCAACACTGTTTTAGCAACACGGGCGTGGCGACCTGCACATGGGTGTGGGAAACGAACGAAGCATAACACGACCGTGTAACTCGACACGCCCATGGTACACGGGCGTGGGGACATACCAGACCTGAAATTTCTATTTAAACCACCCCTCTCCCTTCTTACCTACTCCCCACCCTTCTTCTTCCTTTACACCTTCCTTTTTTTTTCATTCTCATTCTTCTTCATTCCTCCTAACTCTAGATCTAATCACATCCATGTCGAAAAAATAGAAGGATCCTAGCACAGTCTCCCTTTGTGAGACCGATCTATATAAGTTCATGCCAGCCGCTTTGTAACATCCTAAATTTTTGGGCCTATGCGCTTAATGGGTGAAAATGAGTAATGAGTTAATTTAACTGTTAGGGGTCCAAATTGGGCTCAGGATATGGTCAAAGCCTTGGTGAAATTTTTGTTTGGGCACTATAGAGTTTTAAAAGGTGGTATCTGTGTTTAAATTATCAAAATAGGCTTGTGGCCCAGTGGTTAGTGGCGCCACTTAGGGAGCAAGGAGGTGACACCACAACAAGGGAGATAGGGGCCCAAAATTTAAGTTTCATGAAGCCCAATTATTTTAATTTAAGTTAGCTAATTTTTGGCATTTGGGTTAGGTAGAGTGGATGGCAGCAAGGCTCAAAAATAGGAGGATTTATATGAATAAGATAATGTAGATATTATAGTTGATAATATGGAAGATAAAAGGAGAAAAGATAGGAGCTATCTACAAGGCTAGGAGTTAGCCGAAATTTCTATAAATAGGGAGGGTTCTCTTCTTTATTTTGCGACATTTAGGGTTTCCACCTTTTCTTTCTCTTCTTTCTTCTAAAAGCCGAAAACTCCATTATTCTCTTCTTTCTTCTAAAAGCCCAAAACTCCATTATTCTCTTCTTTCTTCTAAAAGCTGAAAACTCTATTATTCTCTTCTTTCTCCTAAAAGCCAAAAACTCCATTATTCTCTTCTTTTTTCTAAAAGCCGAAAACTCTATTATTCTCTTCTTTCTTCTAAAAGCCGAAAACTCTATTACTCTCTTCTTTCTTCTAAAAGCCGAAAACTCCATTATTCTCTTCTTTCTTCTCAAAGCCGAAAACTCCATTATTCTCTTCTTTCTTCTAAAAGCCAAAAACTCCATTACTCTCTTCTTTCTTCTAAAAGTCGAAAACTCCATTATTCTCTTCTTTCTTCTAAAAACCAAAAACTCCATTATTCTCTTCTTTCTTCTAAAAGTCGAAAACTCCATCATTCTCTTCTTTCTTCTAAAAGCCAAAAACTCTATTATTCTCTTCTCTTCTTTCTTCTAAAAGTCGAATCTCTATAGATTTCTTCGAATCATCTTCTCTTCCTGATTTTCACAAAAAGCCGGAATCCTCTGGGAGTAGCCGAATCTTCTCTAGTAAGTAGATCTCTTAGATCTAAAAGCCGGAAATACTAGTCCCTGAATCTCATATCTCTTTTCGGGATTTTAAGCCAGATAGCGGTGGTGTTGGCTATGAATAGCGTCGACTTAGAGGGTCTCGTTCTAACGGTAATCAGGTGTGTAGATTCTTATCACATAAGTTTTATTTTGTATTATACATGTTAGGGGCTGAAAAGCCAAAAAATGAGGCTGTATGAACAGTCGTGTGTAGATCTTTAATACACTATTAATCCTGTATGTATGTCTATAAATATATGTTATGGGCTAAAAAACCGGAAAGAGGCTATATGAACAGTTGTGTGGAGATCCTTATCACATAAGTTTTATTTTGTATTATACCTGTTAGAGGCTGAAAAGCCGAAAAATGAGGCTGTATGAACAGTCGTGTGTAGATCCTTATCACATAAGTTTTATTTTGTATTATACCTGTTAGGGGCTGAAAAGCCAGAAAATGAGGTTGTATGAACAGTCGTGTGTAGATCTCTAACACACTAATAATCTGTATGAATATATGTATGTTTATGTTATGGGCTAAAAAGCCAGAAAATGGCTGTGTAGACAGTCGAATGAAACCCAAAAAAGGTTAGGCAAGGAATGCCAAGTACGTAATCATAGAACTTCTCTATGTGTATCAATGTATGTGAAAGACTGTAATCTCTTAGGTAGTAGATTGTTTGATTTTGCATGAATGTATGGATGGGATGGGTTTGATATGAAAAGGGGAAGAGCATGACTGGCCACATGGTGATCGGTGGTAGAAAACCCACCTAATGAAATGCTAGATCATGTGGTGATCGGTGGTAGAAAACCCACCTAATGAAATGTTAGATCACATGGTAATCGGTGGTAGAAAACCCACCTAATGAAATGTTAGATCACATGGTGATCGGTGGTAGAAAACCCACGAAATGAAATGTTAGGTCACTTGGTGATCGGTGGTAGAAAACCCACGTTAAAATTCCTGATTGATAGGAATAGGCAGTACGGCTGTCATTTTGGTGTGTAGCGGATGGAGGGTTGATTGTAGAAATCCCCAAGGTGTGATGGTTGGTACGGGTTGGTGTGTAGAGGATGAAATTCTAGGATGGGTTGGGCTTTGCATCATTTATTGTCAGTCATGTGATTATGATTGTTGCCATTGTGTATGGGCCAGGGCTCATAATGTGTTTGTGGGCCCAAGCCTTTTATGTGTTTTCGAGATTTACACACTGAGTCTTGGTGACTCACCCTATTATTTTTACCTAACTTTTCAGATGAGCAGTAGATCGTGGACATGGGAGCCGAGACGGACTCGAGGGGCCATCAAGTTTTTATTTCTATAGGTTATTTTCGATTTTCCTTTAAGTTTTGTTTTGGGAATATTTAGGTAATAAGGCCCCATAGTTTATATTCGCCTAAGTAGTTTTTTTAATATTTGCAACTTATGAATTTATGTCAGGGGTTTATTTATACCAAATAATAATAATACAAGGTTTCTTTTCAAATGTCACTTCTTTATTCAAATATTGCCTAATAACTTATGATTTTCTAAAACCAAATTAGCAAAAGATTTTAACGTTCAACCCGTAGCATACCAGATCCGGTCGAAACGTATTGGCCGGGTTTGGGGTGTTACAATTGGGTATCAGAGCCTAGTTCAAAACTCAGGCTGTGAAATGGGTCTAGTAATGTTTTGTAAAGTTGATGTGAATTTGAAAAAAAAAGTCTTGGATGAAGATATGGCCTTCGAGTCTACCGGCACCCGATCCACGCAGGTAAGTATTCTAACTCTTGATGTGATATACTTGTTGGGTTGATGGGCTTTATGGACGTAGACTAGTATGATAGTATTAATGGACCTTAGGCCTAGTTAAACAACTCTTCAATTCCATAAGACTTAATCTATCCAAACAAACTTGTGAACAAATCGCTAGGTTAGGGTGTGGCAACAGGCATACGCATGTCTAGGATTGGATTCAGGGAGAGCTTGGTATTTAAGCAGTTCTAGTGACTCACCTCCTCTTTTCTGGAATCCTACCTGGTGCGTAGTGACTGTTCACCTTAGCCACGAGGATTTGTTGACGGGCCAAAATCCATAATTAAAACCCGAAAGGGACCAGCCACCCTATTTTGCAATCAAAATACACCAAGTTTGGTATAATTTCCAAAATACACTTGATTTGTGAAAATTTTCCAGAATACCCCAGAATTGTAAAACTACCAAAATTTGTGAAATTACCAAAACATTTTGGTTGGCAAAATTTTCAAAATACCTTTGGTTTGTGAAAATTTCCAAACAACCGTGATTTTAGAAAATACCTCAGTTTTGCAAATTTACTCGAAAACCCCTAGAATTACAAAAGAACCCGGCTTGCAAAAAAAACAAGATACCCTATTTTGAGGAAATTACCAAAATACCCTCGTTTTGTTTAAAAAAAACTTGTTTTCCAAAAATACCCTTGCTTTAAAAAAATATGTACCAAAGTACCTCTAATTCGAATAAAATCACCAAGATACTTTATTTTGGAAAATACCCTATAGGGCAAAACTACGGAAAAACCCCTGGGTAGTGAAATGACGAAAATACTCTTTAGTGAGGAATGTGAGTTCACGGATGTTATATGTATGTTGATGTGTGGTGATTGAATGTATGTGCTTCTTAGAACTAGGAGATGTGAACTTGAGACTGAAACTCGTAGATATAATTTAGAATTCGAAAGAACTACTTTTAAACTACTGTTCATAAGATTGTTCGTGGTTAATCAGTGAAAGAAATTAATAATTCATCAGATAAACATGAATCGGTAGAATGAGTATAAGGGGACGAGGGCGCTCTAGATGCGAATACCGGTGCGTACTCTACCATAGTATACTAAGTGTTTCTTTTGGCTTTAGAATTAGAGTGCGCGGCGAAAGCATAGTGGTGAGACTTGGGTAGTACGATTAATAGTTAGTTGGAAATTTCGAGGACAAAATTTCCTTAAGGGGGGTAGAACTGTAACATCCTGAATTTTTGGGCCTATGCGCTTAATGGGTGAAAATGAGTAATGAGTTAATTTAACTGTTAGGGGTCAAAATTGGGCTCAGGATGTGGTCAAGGCCTTGGTGAAATTTTTGTTTCGGCACTATAAAGTTTTAAAAGGTGGTATCTGTGTTTAAATTATCAAAATGGGCTTGTGGCCCAGTGGTCAGTGGCGCCACTTAGGGAGCAAGGAGGTGACGCCACAACAAGGGAGATAGGGGCCCAAAATTTAAGTTTCATGGAGCCCAATTCTTTTAATTTAAGTTAGCTAATTTTCGGCATTTGGGTTAGGTGGAGTGGATGGCAACAAGGCTCAAAAATAGGAGGATTTATATGAATAAGATAATGTAGATATTATAGTTGATAATATGGAAGACAAAAGGAGAAAAGATAGGAGCTATCTACAAGGCTAGGAGTTAGCCAAAATTTCTATAAATAGGGAGGGTTCTCTTCTTTATTTTGCAACATTTAGGGTTTCCACCTTTTCTTTCTCTTATTTCTTCTAAAAGCCGAAAACTCCATTATTCTCTTCTTTCTTCTAAAAGCCGAAAACTCCATCATTCTCTTCTTTCTTCTAAAAGCCGAAAACCCCATTATTCTTTTCTCTTCTTTCTCCTAAAAGCCGAAAACTCCATTATTCTCTTCTTTTTTCTAAAAGCCGAAAACTCTATTATTCTCTTCTTTCTTCTAAAAGTCGAAAACTCCATTACTCTCTTCTTTCTTCTAAAAGCCGAAAACTCCATTATTCTCTTCTTTCTTCTCAAAGTCGAAAACTCCATTATTCTCTTCTTTCTTCTAAAAGCCAAAAACTTCATTACTCTCTTCTTTCTTCTAAAAGTCGAAAACTCCATTATTCTCTTCTTTCTTCTAAAAACCGAAAACTCCATTATTCTCTTCTTTCTTCTAAAAGCCGAAAACTCCATCATTCTCTTCTTTCTTCTAAAATCCAAAAACTCCATTATTCTCTTCCCTTCTTTCTTCTAAAAGCCAAATCTCTATAGATTTCTTCGAATCATCTTCTCTTCCTAATTTTCGCAAAAAGCCGGAATCCTTTAGGAGTAGCCGAATCTTCTCTAGTAAGTAGATCTCTTAGATCTAAAAGCCGGAAACACTAGTCCCTGAATCTTATATCTCTTTTCGGGATTTCAAGGCAGATAACGGTGGTGTTGGCTACGGATAGCGTCGACTTAGAGGGTCTCCTTCTAACGGTAATCAGGTGTGTAGATCCTTATCACATAAGTTTTATTTTGTATTATACCTGTTAGGGGCTGAAAAGCCAGAAAATGAGGCTGTATGAACAGTTGTGTGTAGATCTCTAACACAATATTAATCCTGTATGTATGTCTATAAATATATGTTATTGGCTAAAAAGCCGGAAAAAGGCTGTATGAACAGCTGTGTGTAGATCCTTATCACATAAATTTTATTTTGCATTATACCTGTTAGGGGCTAAAAAGCCGGAAAATGAGGCTGTATGAACAGTCGTGTGTAGATCCTTATCACATAAGTTTTATTTTGTATTATACCTGTTAGGGGCTGAAAAGTCGAAAAATGAGGTTGTATGAACAGTCGTGTGTAGATCTCTAACACATTAATAATCTGTATGAATATATGTATGTTTATGTTATGGGCTAAAAAGCCAGAAAGTGGCTGTGTTGACAGTCGAATGAAACCCAAAAAAGGTTAGGCAAGGAATGCCGAGTACGTAATCATAGAACTTCTCTATGTGTATCGATGTATGCGAAAGACTATAACCTCTTAGGTAGTAGATTGTTTGATTTTGCATGAATGTATGGATGGGATGGGTTTGATATGAAAAGGGGAAGAGCATGATTGGTCATATGGTGATCGGTGGTAGAAAACCCACCTAATGAAATGCTAGATCACATGGTGATTGGTGGTAGAAAATCCACCTAATGAAATGTTAGATCACGTGGTGATCGGTGGTAGAAAACCCACCTAATGAAATGTTAGATCACATGGTGATCGGTAGTAGAAAACCCACGAAATGAAATGTTAGGTCACTTGGTGATCAGTGGTAGAAAACCCACGTTAAAATTCCTGATTAATAGGAATAGGCAGTACGACTGTCGTTTTGGTGTGTAGCGGATGGAGGGTTGATTGTAGAAATCCCCAATGTGTGATGGTTGGTACGGGTTGGTGTGTAGAGGATGGAATTCTAGGATGTGTTGGGCTTTGCATCATTTATTATCTGTCATATGATTATGATTGTTGCCATTTTGTATGGGCCAGGGCTCATAATGTGTTTGTGGGCCCAAGCCTTTTATGTGTTTTCGGGATTTACACACTGAGTCTTGGTGACTCACCCTATTATTTTTCCCTAACTTTTCAGATGAGCAGTAGATCATGGACATGGGAGCCGAGACGGACTCGAGGGGCCATCAAGTTTTTATTTCTATAGATTATTTTCGGTTTTCCTTTAAGTTTTGTTTTGGGAATATTTAGGTAATAAGGCCCCATAGTTTATATTCGCCTAAGTAGTTTTTTTAATATTTGCAACTTATGAATTTATGTCATGGGTTTATTTATACCAAATAATAATAATACAAGGTTTCTTTTCAAATGTCACTTATTTATTCAAATATTGCCTAATAACTTATGATTTTCTAAAACCAACTTAGCAAAAGATTTTAACGTTCAACCCATAGCATACCAAATCTGGTCGAAACATATGGGCCGAGTTTGGGGTGTTACACGTTCATTAATTCGACGGGAAAAGGACCTTTGAGTCCATTTAACTTTTCTTTTCATTTTCACTTCTCCTTTATTTTCCTTTTCTTTAATTTTGTTTTACTTAGTTTAATCTATTTTATTTTGTTTTCTTTGATTTAGGTTCTAAAGGCTGCTTGGGAATCACCACACCACGACCATAGCCACGACGCCACAGCCTTAGAAATCACACTCACCCCGCGAACCATCCAACAATAAGGACTTTTCAGTCCATTCATCTTTTCTTTTAGTTTTATTTTAATTTTTACACTCTTTCTTTTTATCTTTCTTGTCTTTAAATATATATTTAGTATATTTTGAATTATTATCATTATTTCCTGGCTAATTCTCCACGAGCTTCCCAATTTCTTCATCTAGCGCAGAGATTGTCGGCGGCCACCACACCACGACACTCCCAACTCAAGGAAGCCATCCAAATTCAGGAAGTTTCACCTCTCATTTTCTCTTAAATTTCATATACATCTTTGTACATTGAGGGAAATGTACATCTTAAGTGTAGGGGGTGAATATTTATTTCAAGAAAGTGCCTAACTTTCTGCATTATTCTCAAATCCCTGAATGATATCTTGTCTTTAAGTAATTTTCTCATATCACTAATTAGGATGAAATTTCCTGTGATCCATGATTTTCTTTGATATGTTTTGGATTAAGTCATTGATAAATGTGCTGTGATGATTTAAACTTTAGGAGACTAGAGAATCAAGCATGATAAGTCCATTTTCAAAAATTAAAGTTTTGTTAGGTTGTCTACCTGAATCTGATTATTACCTTGAAGTTTGAAATTTATAAGATTGATATCAAAAACCCATAATTTTTGTGAGATTTTGAGCCTTTTAGTGCATACATTCTTTCGTGCTCACTTTTTTGATTATGAGTGTGTCAACATTGATTTGTTACTTTAGAACTTGCTTCGATTATACATGTCAAGACCACGTTATTGACTTGATATACAAAGATGATAAAGGCACTTAGGATTTAACCCATTCACTCCACTAAAAAGCTTACCCTCACAATTAACCCCTAGTGAACCCCTTTGATCCTAACAACCCTTTTTATTGACTCACCCACTAATATTACCCCAAAACCTATCTTGTATTTGCTGTCACCATTCCTTGACTCCCTTTTTGTCGAGATTTGATTTGAGTAGTTGCCTAACTATGTTCTATTTTTCAGTTGTTAAAGTTCTTTCTCATTATTGTAATGATTTGTTCTTAAAAAAATCAAAGTATATTCATTATTAGTTCTATAATTAGGTGAGCTTATACGTTTAAATTCCACATCTTGAAGAAAAAGCTCGTATTATTAGTTTTTAATTGATGAAATTATTTAGGATTAGTTCATTTTTCTAGTTAGGTAAATTGTCAATTCAATCTTGATTCTAACCTTATAATTCAACCTTTATCCACACCTTTGACCCGAGCCCCATTACAACCCTTTTTTAAAGACATTTTGATTTGTGTATCATCTCATTTTACAGTAGTGGAGATTTGATTTTCAGGCAAGTCTATGGGATTAACATTTCATGTTCGACTTTTGAGTGCTTAATTTTGAATCTTAAACACTTTGAGTGATTTGAGTGAATCTTTAGTGAGGATGTCAACTCTTGTCGATTTAGAATTAAAGGTAATTATTTAGGTAAAGGGAAAACACCTATGTTTTCGTGCTACAAAAACCATGACTTTGATTGTTTGAATCTTTAAGACCCTTTACTTAAATTATCAATGTATGAATTATCTTTGAATTATGATGGAACATTATTGATGAATATTATGAATTTAGGAAGTTCATTTTAATTGTGAGTTAAGGATTTTGCTTGAGGACAAGCAAATGCTTAAGTGTGGAGGTATTTGATAAACCGTAATATATACATATTTTAGTCCCACATTTAAATACTTTTGGATGATTTATTTCTTGAATTGTGGAATTTGGTGCTCCTAATCCTTTAATTTCATGTTTTATACTTAGTAAAGCATTGAAAGATAAAAAGAATGAGAAACTGGCCTAAAACGGAGTAAATGGGCCAAATTACGAAATCGACATGGCCTGGGCCCAAGACCACACGGCCGTACCTCCTTAATAGACTCGAACATGGCCTGGCCACGATTCACATCGGCGTGTGCCATGGGCGTGTCCCTGCCGTGACAAAGAGAAATTTCTTTCGGATTAGGGTACTTAGAGGTAAAGAAAGTCAAGTGAATAAATCGTCTGGTTCAGAGTTAAATAACAAGTGAAGTCTAGGTGGATTCTTCCTCGGGTATTGTCTTAATTAATTGGTTTTTCCCACAAGTATTTTCCCCAATTCATTCTCTTTGTCTTTGCATCTTTAGCATAGTTGTTCATTAATTTTAGATTAAATAACAATTCCCTTAATCCTTAGGCTAAATAATAAAAAGAAAGTTAGTATTAGTACTTTTGGTTCCTTTGGGTTCGACATTCCGGTCTTGCCACTAAACTATACTACTGTTTGATAGGTGCATTTGCCTCAATCGTTGTCACAGTTAGTTTCTAGGCTCGATCATTCTTTTTATAAATTTTTAAGACTCTGACACACGATCAACGCTCACCTTTGGAAGTCATATCTGGCGTATGGCTAACTTAAAAGGCCTACATTATCAAAATACAGACACAATTGTAATAACAGAATCTACAATTTCTAATTTTACAATTCAAATTTTACCTGGACTAGCATCGGAGTCTCAGACATTTCATTTCCATAAACCATTTTTAAAACACAAATCATTTCAACTTCCTATAGTACAATTTTTTTCAAATATTACTTTTTCAAAATCAATTTCTTGCGCACACGTTCACTCGGAAACACAAGCCGAGTTTTTACAGACTTGACTCTGATACCACTAAATGTAACACCCCAAACCTGGCCTAGAAGTCTAGACCAAAGCCGGGATGCCACATTGATCACCGAAGTGATCGTAGGTGAATTTTTGCAAAACAAGTTAACATGTTGAATCGTACCATTTAATCGTTTAAAATCCGGTCAAAAAACTTTTAGTTAAAATATATGTTTATATAAACGGAATAAAAGTGTATAAAACTTAAAATAGAATTTGTACCACAGCTTTATAAAATCTTACAGTTCAAAATGAAACAAATACCAAGATAGTATCATTAAACAAAAAGTGCATGATTTTTGTTCACAAGCCTGTCCGAGACCTCCGCGTACTCAGTCCAGTGTCCAAAATTCTGAAATGTACCTGTAAGGGGAAACAGGAAAGGGGGTGAGCTACTCGAGCTCCGTGTGAGAGCAAAACTAATTAACTACGGAATCAAACACAGAAAACCAGTAGTAGTCCTGAAATGGAACATACTTACAGAGTTGTACAGAAATAGTTGCTACGTTCGAAATGGACGTACCGGTAGAAAACAATATTTAGAGCATATCGAAATCACACTCAGTTACACAATCACAAATACTACTCAGTCCAGTAACAAAACTCTCAATAGCCACTAGTCTCAATTCAGTCAGTCAGATACAATTAGAGTTTAACAATTTCACAGTGTCATAACTGCTTTTCTGTCGAACCGTAGAACAGACAGTTGCACTCATAAAACAGTCAATAAGATGCATATGAATGCAATTGAGTTAAAGAAAACCCACCCATCCAGCCAACACACCTCTCCACCCCTCATCACTCCTCAATAGAGCTGTTAATCTCGTCCAACCAATCACTCCATATAGGACCTCGAAAAGCCCATCCAACCCTACACTCCATATGATGCCATCCCCAGTTGCCCGGCAACGATGGCCATCAGCATTGTCCACGACCCTCCGGGTATTGGGACTGCCCTCGACCCTCTGGGTATTGGGGCTAACAGTATGCAGATAGACTGCCAGTCATGATATTACGCAGCAAAGCTAGCGTATAAGCTGTATTATGCAATGCGGTAAATCGCGGTATAGACATGCAGTATGAACTACCAGATCAGATAGTGGTACGTAGCGTAGCTAACGTACATGCGGTACAGTGCAATGCGGTAATCCACTATATCGTTAGGTTGTAGTGAAACTGCCAGTTCAGTCAATGGTACGTAGCGTAGCTAACGTACATGCGATACAGTGCAATGCGGTAATCCGCTATACCGTTATCAGTAAAGTCCACGACCCTCAGAATATTGGGACTGCCCTCGACCCTCTAGGTATTAGAGGCTATCAGTAACCAGCAGAATAGTTTCCAGTTCAGTCAATTTTCCTTCTCTTCAAAATCCTACCCAAAAACAGTATATGCATATGTATGTATGCAGTCAGATATACACGACCAGAATACCAGTTTCAGATAGTTAATCAGAAGCAGACACTCACATCCAATCAGTCAGTTGCAGAATCAGACATGAGTACACTCATAACTCAAGTTCACTGTCAAGCTTATTGCACAGCAAATCACAAATAACACACATGTCAAGCCCAAGTCAGAGTCATAATTACCCTCAGTAAAGCTCGATCGAGGGTTGAAACACACAGAGTTGCGATTACACTTAATTTTGACCTAAAACCATTATTTGGCGAGATAGGTCCACACGCCCGTGTGCTCCGACCGTTTGGAGCAATCCAAGCCGTATGGGGGTCCAAACGCCCGTGTGAAGGGTAGCACACAGCCGTATGACAGAGGCACACGCCCGTGTGAAGCAGGGACACGACCGTGTGAACAGGCCATGTAACAAACTGTCAAATTTTACTAAAATCAAGTGTAGGGCAGACACGACCGTGTGTTCCGAAACACATGCTCGTGTGGGATCCCTAAATCCCCAACTCAGTCACAAGGTCGTGTGACCTCAAAACTCTAAAACCCTAATTCCCAATCTCACACGCCCATGTGCCCGAGGGACACGGCTGTGTAAAAGTCAACAAAAATCCCCACATCGGCCACACAGTCGTGTGGCACCCAATTTGGCTTAAAAACCCTAATTTCCAAATCCACACAGCCGACCACAGCACAAGCCCGTGTGGCCATCGGGGTGATCACGAAACCACCCTACAACAGCCCCCAAACCGTCGTTTCAGCCACCAAAACCATCCCTGACCTTCGCCCTATCAACATATATCAAAAAGTGACAATTTTTCATCACTTCTATCGACTAAAACCCTAAATCCAACGGTTTAGCCTACAGTCAATAGAAACCGATATAAAGTTTGCAAAGAATAAAATAGTGTAGTAAAAGTTTGAATCCCACACCTGTTGCGATCGGAAAAGACGATAGAGGTGCAAAATTCCTGAATCCACCAATCAACTGTTTTGAGAAATATTTAGAAAGCAGAAGAGAGGGGAGGAGGGGAGAACGTAAAAACAAAAAATTCGAAAATAAAATAAAAGAGAAAAATAAAAGAAGATTTAGTCATAAACTAATAATTTAATAATTATAAATAATTATAATTATTAACTAAAAACAAAATAAAATACCTACCAAAACGTTCACACTAAGACGCAAACCCAGAACCATGAGGTTCCCTGACACTCTCTCAACCACCAGACCAGCAGGCCCATTCTGACACTAAACTGCATATCCACACACATATGTAGAACCTTCCCACTATCCTTACGCTTAAAACTCAAAATTTTTGGGCCCAGAATTCGGGGCATTACACCAGTTGTGAAGCATAGTTCGATTCGAGCTTTGCTTGGTATTGTGGCCATGTATGATTTGGAGCTTGAGCAGTTAGATGTAAAAATTGTATTTTTGCATGGAGAACTTGAGGAGGATATTTACATGCAACAACTAAAGGGTTTTACAGTCTCAGAAAGAAAATGACTATGTTTGCTTGCTGAAAAAATCCATTTACGGTTTGAAACAGTCTCCAAGATAGTAGTACAAGAGGTTTGATTCCTTCATGACTTCTCATGATTTCAAAAGAAGTAGTTTTGATAGTTGTGTTTACTTTAAGAAAAACAGTGATGGTTCTTTTGTGTATCTACTCCTTTATGTTGATGACATGTTGATAGCAGCAAAAGATAAAGGAGAGAGAAGAAAGGTCAAAGCCCAACTGAGTGAAGAATTTGAGATGAAAGATTTGGGACCAGAAAAGAAGATACTTGGTATGGAGATTCTCAGAGATAGAAAAGCAAGTAATTTGTACCTAAGTCAAAAGGGGTACATTGAGAAAGTTCTTTGCAGGTTCAATATGCAGAGTACTAAGCTTGTTAGTACTCCTTTAGCAGTCCATTTCAGTCTTTCATCAGCTTTGTCTCCACAATCAGATGATGAGATTGAGTACATGTCACATGTTCCATACTCTAGTGCAGTGGGATCTCTCATGTATGCTATGGTTTGTTCACGTCCAGATTTATCATATGCAGTCAGTGCAGTTAGCAGATACATGGCAAATCCTGGTAAAGAACACTAGAATACAGTTCAGTGGATTTTAAGATACTTACGAGGTACTGCTGATGTTTGCTTATAGTTTGGAAGAACTAGAGATAGATTCGTCGGGTATGTTGATACTGATTTTGCTAGAGACCTTGATAGAAGAAGATCTCTCACAGGTTATGTCTTTACAATCGGAGGTTGTGCAATCAGTTGGAAAGCCACTTTGCAAACTACAGTCGCTTTGTCTACAACTGAAGCTGAGTACATGACGATTACTGAGGCTTGTAAAAAAGCTATTTGGTTGAAGGGACTCTTTAGTGAACTCAATGAAGACCTTCAAATCAGTACAGTATTTTGTGACAGACAGAGTGTACAAAAGATCAAATGTTTCATGAGAGAACAAAACACATTGATGTTCGATATCATTTTGTTCGTGATATAATTGCTCGTGTTGATATTGTTGTGAGCAAAATTAGTACTCATGAAAATCCTGCAAATATGATGAATAAGTCACTTCTTATAACCAAGTTTGAGCATTGCTTAAACTTGGTTGGTGTTCATTTTTGAAGTTAAACCCTTAAGGAGTTTTATGGAAGAGGTGAAAAACTTGTTAGTTGAGAATTCGTGTCAAGGTGGAGATTATTAGAGTTGTATGACCCAAATTCTAAGAGATTGCTTGCAAGTCAGGTTAAACAAAATATATCTTATTTATAGAAGATTTAGTATTTATGAGTATAATATATTTAGCATTTATTAGCATAATATATTTGACTTTGATTAGAATTAGGTTTTTTCAACCTATAAATAGATGTAGTCGAAACTCCTCTTGTAATCATTTGAATTTGATATAGTGAATTTTCTTCTCCTCTGCCCGTAGTTTTTTTCCCAAATGGGTTTCCACGTAAAAATCTATGTGTTCTCTATTTTTATTTCGCTTTTCTTTGCGATATATTGTCATTACCGATGTTCTATTTTTTTACAATAGGTTTTGGTCAAAACTTTTGAATATGTACCAAAAAGGAAATTTTTACCAAAAACAGGGTCAATGTCTCGACGACTAGCTTACATTGTCGCAAAATTGACCGACAATAAGTGATGTCATGACGTCAAGTGTCTTAAAGTCGCGACATGACATATTATTTTGGCGACTTCACGACATGGAAGGGATGATGTTATGACGTAGACCCTAAAATTGTAAAACTTTGCAATTAGGTCATATTTCGTGCTCAAGTTGACAATTGAGCTTTTGTAAGCTTGATTGAGACTCAGAATTGATTGTTTAACATCATTTTGAATGTGATTAAATCTTGATTACATTTATAAATGATTATTTGTTGTCTGTTTGACTGTGGTTGCTTCGACAACGAATGTAACGTTTCATAGCTCGGATCCGATGATCGGGTCAGCCAAGGGGTGTTACATCGTCAAATGGTCGCCTAAATCTAATATGTTATTCTTCTCAACGAAATTCTCTCCTTGACCTTTTGGATTGAACCTTAGTCATTTAAAACTCTTTTACTAACTCCTGTCTAGATCTAGTACGTTTGGGTCTCATTTTTTTAAATTCTCTTTCCTTTGATTTTATTTTTTTCCTTTTACTTTTGTAGGTCATGTTTGGGACTCATTAGGACATAAGACTTTCTTCCCTTTTTTATTTGCTCTTATTTGTAACACCCCTTACCCAACCCGATCGTTGGGTTTAAGTAACAGGATGCCACATACGTTATCGGAGCAACTACAATCAAACATAGTAAAATGATTATTCAAACATTTTTTTACATGTTAAACACATTTACATTACACTATAAAATCGAATTCGAGCCTTAATCAAGCTTATGAAAGCTCTTTTGTTGACCCGAGTATAAAATAGGACCAAATTGCAAAGTTTTTAAAATTTCAGATCAGCTATCGATACCCTTACCTGGTACTAATACTAATTTGAGCTTCGAAGTTTCATAAAAGTTGAATTAAAATAAAAGGTATCAATACTTACCATAAGGTATTAGAACCTTTTTCCAAGTATCAATACCATTTTAAGTTATTTAAGAAAAATTGTTTAAGTATCGATACCCTTTTTAAGGTATCGATACCTCAGAGCAAAAGCTACATTTTGGTGCCTATTTCATGCCATTTCCAATTTTGCTATTTAGTGAAATTCTCACAACATTTTTCCTACACAAATATGTCAAAACACACACCAACATCTCACCATATCATTATAGTTCAACCAATTCAAGATATCACCAATTGAACATCAAATATATCAATTTAGCTTATTCAATTCAACTTAATCTTTCATATCTTTCACCATTCATTACCATCATTTTAACTATGATAATTCAACCTAAAACATGCTACTTTAAGCTACCAAACATAGTTCAAGCTCAATTTCCAAAGCCAACCAATCCAATGAGGCATTTATATTGTCAATTCAAACGTATTATCGATTTCAATCATTCTAGCAATCAAGGTTAAACAAAAGCATATCACCTATATACATGCCACAAAAATTGAGCATCAAAACGATTAAAAGACTACCGAACCAATAACAGGATAGTGTAAGCTTCTCGACAATCCACTTGACACGTACATCAAGTTGGTAATCTACAAGGAAGGGAAAACACAACGGGGTAACCATATCGAATGGTTAATAAGTTCATAAGCATTAAACAACAGCTTACCTCAATTTATGATTTAATACAATGAAATACTAGCTTCTCAATTTTGCCTAACATGATGACAATATATCAACAAGGTGAGTTCAACATTTATCATACCATATAGTAATTCAAACATATAACAATTCAATTCACTTATTCAATCAACATTTAATCAATTCACTAACATATTCATATCATTTCACCTATTTATCAACAATACATCCAATTTCAATTTAATGTTAATCACCATTTAATTTCATTACTCAAATTCTGAGTCCAATTCGTTGATTCATCATATTTCTATATCGACCCTTTAGGCTTGTATTATAGGTTCGCATGATCTTTCACATGCTATCGATATTCGTATATCGCAGTATGTATTTGTATCATCAAGTCACAATATCAACTCAATTCAAATATCATTTATCCAATTTACATTTTATACCCTTATTAACCTGATTCAGACTTGAACAGATAGACGGATCCAGCCAATACACGAATTTGGCACTCAGTGCCTCATCGGACAATGACAAAGTAAATAGTTTGCGCCCAACGCTCATCAGTATAACCAGAGTAAAAGTTGTGCCCAACACTTATCGACAAGTAGGCAAAGTAACCTGTACACTATCTATCCTATGGCAGGTCAACTATATCCGACTCTGCCCAAACAGTTAATAAGGTAATGAGTAATCCTTTCATTATAGGTTTGACTCCCATTCCATCGATTTCAATATCATCAATTCATTAATCAAATAATCATTTCATTCATATATAATATAATTCATCTCAATTTCAAGCCAATTTCACAATTTCACCAAGTTATACTATTTTCAATTTTATTCAGTTTAGTCCTCTTTCTCGATAATCATTCACAAACATACCAATACGATTCGACCAGTCATAATCAACTATCAATTCATTAAATAACTCATTTTATCATTTCTTTACGATTTAGTTCATATCTCACCTTTTGTACCAAATTGAAAATAATTTAAATTACAATCAAACATACACAAATTCATAATTAAAGTATATAATAATTTAAATACAATCAAACCATATGAACTTAGCTAGTCAAAATAACAAACAACCAAATATTCAAGGACTAATCAACAATTTTGCCTTTTCCTCGATTATCCCCGATTTGGCTCAATTCTCAATCTATACAATAATTCAGTTCAATTTATCAATTTCAACCCTCTTATTTCATCCTATTATAATCATATATCAGCTAAATTTCATTATTCAAATGCCCCTAAAGTTTTGCATTTTATTCAATTTAGTCTTTAAAACCAAAATTGCCATAACCTTCAAATTTGAGCTTCGATTTCAAAATTGATCTCAATTACATCATTATAAGACCTTCTACTATTCATAATTACATAAATTTCATACCAATTTTGAATTATTTACATTTTAATCCCTATGCAAATTAACAATTTTCACTTTACAAATTAGTCATTTTTTATATCTAAACTTAAAATCTAACCATTTAACACCAATTTCATCAAGAATGATCAATGATAAATTTTAGAAACTTTAACATTTTTTCAAATTGGTACACGAGTTAGCTAAATCAAGCTCCCGAAACCTTATCAAACTTGAAATTACTTACCAATTGATAGACTAAAGCTTGAAACTCCAAACCCTTATTTTTCTCTTCAAGCTTCGACTATGAGGAGAAAAAGATGAAAAAGATGATGAAAGATGTCATATTTTATTTTTTTTCTTTTATATTTTGTTTAACATTAATAAACCTTATTTAATTAATCTTTAATTAACTTAACTTAATTATAATTAACCTATTTAGTGGATGAAATTAAGCTTCCACCACCAAATATCCATTTAAAAATGAACCAATTGCCTAATTGGTCCTCCAATTAATTAAATATCCATAGAAATTAACTTTTACCATTTTTGCAATTTAGTATTGTAGCTTAGTTAACTATCCGATTAAGAAAATTAATAGACCAAACTTTAATTAAACTTTATACTAACTTCATAAATATTAAATAATAATATTTATGGACTCAAACATAAAAAATGGGGTTCCAAAATTGCATTTTTGGACACTACTAACTTTCAGGTCGTTACATTATTTGTAATTTTGTTTGCTTTTATTGAGTGAGTAAAGAATGAAGGGTTGTTGAGTTAGTTGGATAAAAGGTGATGCATGGGGTTGAAAATGGCTTTCCGAGGTTTTGAGCCTTAAGTTGTTATTTATACTATTCAGATTATCATGTCAATGAGTAATGGTGCAAAGATTGAGTGATCAAAGTGTAAGCTTATAAACTTACTAATAGTTTAATGTCCAACTTGTAACTTTTTTAATTTGAATAACCAAATTGTAAACTTACTAATAGTTGAGTGACCAAATTATAAATTTACTCGTCCTACATTTGATGTCCGTTACAAAATTAATGGGCCAGTGACAGCTTGTGACTTTCGAATTATTTAGTGATCAATTTATACCTTTTTAAAATTGAATGACCAAAGTGTAAATTTACTAATAATTGGATGATGTTAGGTGTAGTCTACTGTAAATTAAACAAATAATAATATGAAAAATGTTGATTATTTAAGGTGAGTTTAATACTATTTTTAGTCCTTTAAAAAAAAAATTGATTGTAACATTAGTGACAAATAAAACATTGTTGTAAATCATTTGATAAAATAGATGTCCATAACCCCCAATTCCATCCTATTGTAACACCCTAAAGAATGAATTTCCATAACCCCATAAATATATTATGTTGTAACCCCTAAATCATTTATAGGGTACCTTAAATAACTGTCCTTAATGCCATGTAACTTATGGTTCTTAAAGCCCTATAAATAGAGGGCATGTTCAAGCTTATATACATCCTAAGTGAAAGTTTAATAATCTTTTATTCATTTGTCTTTCTTTCTTTCTTAATATTTGTATTCTTTTTAGTTTTATAATACGTTATCTGCACAATCTTGCTCAAAGTGATAGTTCCTTTTATCGATGATGAAATTTATTTTGCATCATACGAGATGGATGCATGATCCCACATCATCATCACCAATTCGAAATAAGTTGTCCAAACAATTGATCTTTAACCACTAGCAAACTTCAAACCCAAGGTATGTTGTAACACCCCAAACCCAGCCTAGACGTTATGACTGAATCTAGCGGTGTCACATTTAAGTGTTTAGCGTAAAACTTGTTGTCGTTGAAATCCTCAAAATCAATTAATCATTTTGTTATTTAAGGGTGATTCCAAAAGGGGTTGTTCATTTCCAAAGCGTGAATCATTAAAAGCTAATCACTTTTAAAACATCATTAATTTTCAAAATCTCATTTAATGTGAAAGTTTTTTTTTTTAGGAAGTGTTGCGAAAACGTGGTGTCTTTGAAAACAGTTACCTTTTGAAAACCCGTCTTTTTCTACAACTAGCAGTTTATATCAAACTGAATAAATAAAAACCCCAATTTAAAATTTATAACTTTAAAAAGTCCTTATTACATAAAAATACCCAAATTCAGTTACTTATAAATCAAAAGCTAAAAATGAAAGCTGATGCGGTTGTGTGGCCATCATCGAGTCCCTCGCAGCACCCACCCGCCTACGATTGGGGATTTCCTGTAGAGTTAAACAGAAGGGTGAGTTTACGAAAACTCAGTGTGTAATTCCCTAACAAGAAAACAGTCAATTAAACAGTAGATAAATGCAGTTTGGGCCTGAGCCAGTTACAATAATAGTCTAGTTCAGCATGGCCCTGAGCCCTTTCTTGTAACAGTAAACGATTGGGCTTGAGCCCATCACAACACCAGTAATCAGTATGGCCTTTGCCCAATTTCAGTAATAGTATCAGTGGGGCCTTGGCCCATAACAATAACAGATATCAGTCATGCAGTGAATAGTATGTAATATCATTAATCGATGCAGTAACAGTACAGTATCATTAATCAGTGCAGATATGCAGTCCAAAATCCTACCCAATCCTGCCTCTACACACCACTACGTCCTGGCAAACACACCATGTGGGGATAAGATTGACCCACCCAGCCAAACACACCAAGATTAGCACTGGTTGCAGCACTAAACAGTATTGCAGCAAAGCTGCCAGTAAAATAAACGGCATATAGCCATCAGTAGGTCTATAGTTGTCTTGGGTGACCCGTGCAACCTTACCAATAATATGAACTGTAATATCCCGGATTTATGGTTTATGCATTTATGCTTAAATATATGTGAAAGCATGCCTTTGTGTGTTATGAATGTGTTGTATGAATTTTGTGAACTTTAGAAAATAGGAGGATGCTTTAGAAATTATCAGATTTTAAGTTTAAAAGAGGAAGCTAGGCAGAGGAGGCCTTAAGAGAAATAGTAGGTGAAATATAACACGAAAATGGGCTTGGAAAAGTGGTTTGGAGGCGCCACTTAGGGCCTCAGTATGTGACGCCATATGCAGTGGGCAAAGGCCTAAGTTAGAGTCACAAGGGAAGCAATATTTTGGGACTTTAATTTTCAGCATTAGGGGTGTAGTAGTGGACGGCAATGGGGCACCAAGGGGGGAGCTTTGGATATGATTAATTTCCTTTTAAAATTTGGCTAAAGGGTGGTGATAATTATGGATTTATTTTAAATATTTTGAGTAGGTGGAAAAGAGAGAAAATAGGAGAAAAGGAAGGGATGAGATAGGGGGAAGGAGTTGGCCGGCCAAGGGAGTCCTTGGTGGCAAATTCGGCCAAGTATAGTAGGGAGCATAGCCGAATTTCATTAAGGATTTTTGACCTCCCTTTCCATTTACTCTTTTCTCTCCAAAGTTTTCTCTTCTTTTTCTTTTATTGGTTTTAGCCGAAATCTCCATCTTCCTAAAGACCACCATTGCCGAATCTTCCTAGTCCCATACTCTTCCATTGAGGCCGAATCCCCATCATCAATCTTCCTCTTCTTGTTCTCTCAATCTCCCAAAAGCCGAAAGTAGGTTCTTTTAGACCATAGCCGATTGGTTCATTAAAACCCCAAAAGCCGAAACTTGTGTGATCATCATCTAGCCATAGCCGAATATTGCTGTGGATTCAAGCAAGGGAGCAATCGATTTCTGTATTAAGGGTAAGATCTGTGGTTGATCGATTTTCATTCCTTTTCTTTTAACCGAAATCAAGGTACTAATCCTATTAGTAATCTTTGGCCGAAACTTGAAGGGTCTTTTGGGATTTCTGCTATTGTCGACTACAAGGAGGAGATCATCCGGGATATCTAGATCTAAGGTAAAAGGAGTATGGTTTAGGCCGAAGGCCACTTATTAAGTCCATTAAGCGATTGGAAATCGGATCTAACATATGTGTATAGGGATTTCGACATCTCCATAGTCAAGTGGTGTTTTCGGGATTTTAGACTTGCAAAGGTAAGTGAATATACTAATCGGCCAAGGCCATATTTGGTGGTTCAAATCTATTTCTTAATTATTCAAAAGTCGGAAACTAACCAGTTAGGTGATCTAGTGTTGACCGATTTCAAGGAGAAGCACAACGAAGTTTCGGGATTTGATTAGTAGTCAGATCGGCAGCAAGGTAAGGGTTTTGGTTACAGTGATCCTTTGGGATTTGATTGTATAGCCGAATAGGCTTTGGCTAAAATATTAAGTGTTGACCGAATGTAGGAATTAAAGATCTAAAGGGTTAGATCGGGATTTTCGGGAAGTCAGTGAACTCGATAAGTATATCAGGTGTGTACCCCACACTATCTCTTAATAGATTCATGGCACCAATTATATATATATGTTTATAATAATGTGAATGTGGCCAAAGGTACCATGCAATGGTACAAAATACTCAGGTACGTAACTTTAACTTTAAATTAATATAAGATATGAATATTTGGAATATGTCACGTATGTGAATATCGATAAGAATGTGAAATATGGCATAAGGCATAGTAATAGTATGATTTGTATGGCATGGGGCATATGGGTGATTATGAAAGGGGAATTGATCTGGTGGTTTTTATACCACAAAATCTGAATGTGGTAACTTATGTCACAAAATATATTATCTGGTGGCTATGCCACAAAATTATAAGGGCGATGAGCATGTCGTCTACAGCGACTGCCTTCGATGATGTGTAGCGGATGGAGGGTTGACTTAGTAGTCCCCACGGTGTGATGGTTGGTACGGGTGATGTGTAGTGGATGGTATCTAGGTTTGGGTTCGGGAATGCATCATTATTTGTAAATTGTGATATGTATATGTATGATTTGATATGCCTGAATCATTAGAACTTAGTGTTGGATGTACACATTGAGTCTGTTTGACTCACCCCGTTGTGGGATATTTTTCAGGTGACGCCCAGTAATGGACCGGGTCGGCAGGAGCTCAGTGGTGGCCATGCTCAGCTCAGAATTTATTTCGTTTTGGAGTTTTTATATTTTAAGTACTTAGAAATTATTCGGGTTTTGCTTTTGATGTAATAAGGCCATAGCTATAAACTGATTACGCATGCATTTTTATTTATTTCATTATGAAACAATTTTTATCAACCTAAAGATTAAGTAATTGTATTTAAAGATAAACTCTACACCCAATTCGGCATGTCTTCTAATATAAAAACAAAGTTTAATAAATCCCTGATTTCAAAAAGAATAAGATTTTCAACTGAACCCAACACAAATCGAACTTTCTTCAAAATCACCCAAAGTTTTCCAAAGTAACAAACGGGTTTTTAAATGTTTTACTCAAGGAACATACCGGATCCGGTCAAGGCTCGTGGGCCGGGTTTCGGGTGTTTCAGTTTGGTATCAGAGCCCAGTTTTAAACTCTCGGCCTTGGGGTTAAGGCCCAAAACATTTTCAAAATTGAGCCCAAATGAATTTTGTGAAAATTTTTATGAAATGAGCAGGTTTTTCTGGCATGGCACCTAAGTCTCCGACCCGAAGTCCACCAGGTAAGTACCCCTATCCATTGTGTGAATTATAGTATGATTTGTAGAAGGGTAGAAATGGAACGTAGATTAGTATATTAAGTACTTGAACTCTAGGACTAGTTTACCCCAACAATCACATAAAACTTTAAATGCCTAATTAAACAAACCTGTGACTAAGTCGCCGAGTTAGGGTGTGGCAACCATTGTGCGCATGTCTAGGATTGGTTTCGGTGAGAGCTTGGTATTTAAGCAGTCCTAGTGACTCACCTCCTCTCCACTCGAATCCTACCTGGTGCGTAGTGACGGTTCACCCTAACCAAGAGGACCTATTCACGGGCTAAACCCAATAATTAAAACCCGAAAGGGACTAGCCGTATTTTTATAAAAACCTTAGTTTTAAAATCCTCAAATTACCCTTTGATTTGTAAAAACTATTTTATAAAATTTTTTC
The DNA here is from genome assembly GCA_005393395.2 of Gossypium australe. Taxonomy (NCBI): domain Eukaryota; kingdom Viridiplantae; phylum Streptophyta; class Magnoliopsida; order Malvales; family Malvaceae; genus Gossypium; species Gossypium australe. Next base: position 100,126,114 of record CM016625.1, on the reverse strand, counting down.
TGAAATATTCCCGATTTACAAAATTACCTAAATACCCCTGGTTGAAAAATTACTAAAATGCCCTTGATTTCTAAAATTACCATACTACCCTCAATTTTCATAAAATTTTCTTATTTTGTAAAAGTATCCAAAAACCCTAGTTTGCGATAATTCAAGATACCCTGATTGGGAAAAATTTACCAAATTACCCCTGGTTTACCAAAATTTCCAAAATGACCCTGAATTCTAAAATTTCTGCCATACCTTTGATTTGAGAAAATTGTCAAAACTATCCTAGAGTTTTGAAATTTCCAAGTGCCCTGATTTACTAAGATTTTCAAATTGACCCCGATTTATTACCAAAATACCCCTGTAGGACAAATGACGAAAATACCCCTAGGATAGGAACAGACAAAAAAATGTTTGAAGAGTGAATGGGTATGGTAGATACTACTGAACGGATGTGTTTCTGTGAATTAAGGTAGAAGACTTGAAACTCTGAACGATCGAAAGAACTACTACTAAACTTCCTTCCATAAAACTTCTTCGCGAATAATCAGTGGAATAAAGGCTAATTCATAAAACTTTCTTAAATCAGATTAAAGCGTGATCGTAGGAATGAGCTCTAGGGGACGTGGTCGTAGTGTACGAGGACACGGTAGAGGCAGAATGATCGCGGAACCCGTTAGATCGGGTCAAGGGTCTGAAAATGAGGTACCACCGCCACCACCACCAGCTGTTGGTGTTGAGCAGCAAGATCAGACGGGGGATGACGCTGTATCGCAGGCTGTGCTACGAGTTCTTGAGATGGTGGCTGGAGCAGGTGGAAATATGGGAGCTCGAAAATCTGTACCCGAGCGACTTCGAGCCAATAGAGCTGAGGTGTTCCGTGGCGTATCTGGTGTGGCACCCAGTACCGCTGAGTATTGGTTGGAGGCGACCGAGCGAATTATGGATGAGTTGGATCTGACGGCTGCAGAGAAAGTGAAAGGAATGGTGTCGCTTCTTCGCGATGAGTCATATCAATGGTGGCTCACAATTCGGGATGGTGCTACGGCTGAGGAACTCACTTGGGAGTATGTTAAGACAGCATATCAGAAGAAGTATGTTGCTACTCATTACATTGATGCGCAAAGGAAGGTATTTCTGAGGCTGGTTCAAGGGAACAAGTCTGTAGCGGAGTACGAGGCTGAATTCTTAAGGTTGAGCCGGTATGCTCGAGGAATCGTGGCTACGGAGCATGAACGATGTGTCCGGTTTGAGGACAGACTAAGGGATGACCTGAGGTTGTTAATCGCTCCACATCAGGAGCGAGAGTTTTTTGCATTAGTAGAGAAAGCTAATGTAGATGAAGGGATTAAGGACTCTGTGAGGCAAAACACAAATCGGAATAGGCAGAAGAGAGGTTTTGGGCCGTCAGGATCATTCGAAAATGCTCAAAAGAGGCCTAGAGTTGATGGGCCGTGAGGTCAGCAGGCTGTGACAGGAGGGCAGTATCGTACTTGTGCTCAATGTGGAAAGATGCACTTAGGAGAGTGTTGGAAGAAGACCGGAGGATGCTTTAAGTGTGGGTCCAAGGATCACATGATTAAGGACTGTCCGATAAAGATAGACGGGAGTCGACCCACAGGTCAGGGTTCTAATCAGGCTAGTAGAGGTGGACAGCAGCCTCAGCGAGGACGTGGTCCGAATGGTAGAGGAAACGGTGCTGGAAGAGGACGTGGAACACCTGGCAAAGGTGTCGATAATACAGAGGCAAGACAGCCGGGTCTAGTGTATGCGGTTTGCCGGAGGAAGGATGGAGACGCGCCGGACGTCATAACCGGTACGTTCCTTATAGCGAACAAGCCTTATTTTGCTTTGATTGATGTGGGCTCGACCCATTCTTATGTTGCATGTAGAATAGTGGAAACTCTAGGCATAGCCTCTGAACTTTCTGATAGGGAGATGACTGTAGTAAGCCCACTAGGTCAAACTGTAGTAGTGAATAAGATGTTTCGGAAAGTACCTTTAGAGATTCAAGGAGCAGTATTCCCTGCCGACTTAATGGAACTACCTTTTGGAGAATTCGACCTCATACTTGGCATGGATTGGCTGGTAGAACATCGAGCTATTTTGGATTGTGCAGCTAAGCGAATGGAGTTAAGGACTCCAGAGGATGAGGAAGTAGTTATGATAGGAGAAAGAAGAAACTACTTGTCTAACGTAGTTTCAGCATTAAAGGCGGATAAGATGGTTCGGAAAGGATGCAGGGCATTCTTGGCTTTGGTTAGTGCGTTGGATGCAAAGGAAGAAGGTGTTAGTGGAGTTTGAACTGTAAGGGATTTTGTGGATGTTTTTTCGGAGGAATTACCTGGAATACCCCCGGATAGGGAGGTGGAGTTTGGAATTGACTTGCTACCTGGTACAGCTCCTGTGTCAATCGCTCCGTACAGAATGGCACCAAAGGAGTTGGTTGAGCTCAAGGCTCAAATCCAAGAGTTGCTTGATCGTGGGTTTATCCGACCCAATGTGTCTCCATGGGGAGCACCGGTCTTGTTTGTGAAGAAGAAGGATGGAACTATGCGTATGTGCATAGATTATCGTCAGCTGAATAAGCTGACTATCAAGAACAAGTATCCCTTGCCAAGGATAGATGACTTGTTCGATCAGCTCAAGGGGGCAGCAGTATTCTCGAAGATAGATCTAAGGTCTGGATATCATCAGCTTAAGGTGAAGGAGGTGGATATCTATAAGACGGCTTTTCGGACAAGGTATGGGCATTTTGAGTTCGTGGTAATGCCGTTTGGATTGACGAACGCCCCAGCTGCGTTTATGGACATGATGAACCGGGTTTTTCAACCTTACTTGGATAGGTTCGTCGTGGTGTTTATCGACGACATCTTAGTGTATTCCAAGTCTAAGGAGGAACATGATGAGCATCTTCGGATAGTGTTGCAGGTGTTAAGAGAGAAGAAGCTCTATGCCAAATTCAGCAAGTGTGAATTTTGGCTTAAGGAAGTTGCGTTTTTAGGACATGTGGTGTCTGCAGAAGGGATAAGGGTGGATCCTAGGAAGATTGAGGCGGTGCTAGATTGGAAACCACCTAAGTCGGTGGCTGAGGTTCGTAGTTTCTTGGGATTGGCAGGCTACTACAGAAGGTTCGTAGAAGGGTTCTCATCAATAGCCGCACCTTTGACGAAGTTTTTGAGAAAGGAAGTACCTATCGTATGGACGGATAAGCAACAGGAGAGTTTTGAGAAGCTTAAAAGGGTTTTGACTGAAGCTCCGGTCTTGATTCAGCCGGAGGCAGGAAAGGATTTCATGGTGTATTGTGACGCTTCCCATACAAGATTGGGATGCGTATTGATGCAAGATGGGAAAGTAGTCGCTTATGCGTCTCGACAATTAAGGCCACACGAGGTTAACTACCCGACTCATGATTTGGAATTGGCGGCAGTGGTCTTTGCTCTTAAGGTGTGGAGGCACTATCTTTATGGAGAAAAGTCAGTGATCTACACTGACCACAAGAGTCTTAAGTATCTGTTGACTCAGAAGGAGTTGAACCTGAGACAGCAAAGGTGGGTGGAGTTATTGAAGGACTATGATTGTTCGATAGAGTACCACCCGGGCAAGGCAAATGTAGTGGCGGATGCCCTAAGTCGGAAGGTAGTGTCGGATCTGAGGGCGATGTTTGCACATCTGAGCTTGTATGATGATGGAAGTCTGCTGGCAGAGCTGCAAGTAAAACCGACATGGTTGAATGAAGTGAAGGAAAGTCAGTTAATGGATGATGAGTTAAGTGCTAAGCTACAGCAAGTACAGAATAGAGAGTTGGAAGGTTATGGTATTAATGACGAGGGAGTATTGTGTTTCAAGGGTAAGGTCTGTATGCCGAAGAATGAGGAGTTAAGGCAGAGAATTTTTAAGGAATCGCATAGTAGCCCTTATGCTATGCATCCTGGAGGAAGTAAGTTGTACAGAGATCTAAGGGAACAGTTTTGGTGGTTTGGTCTTAAGAGGGAAGTTACCGAATTTGTCGGCAAGTGCTTAACGTGTCAGCAAGTTAAGGCTAAACACCAAGTTCCGTCAGGATTACTTCAACCGGTAATGATTCTGCAGTGGAAGTGGGAGCGAATTACCATGGACTTCGTTAGTGGGCTTCCCCTTACGCCTACTAAGAAGGACTCGGTGTGGGTAATAGTAGATCGGTTGACAAAGTCCGCGCATTTCATTCCAATGCGAATTGACTATTCCTTGCAGAAGTTGGCAAGGTTGTATGTGGCGGAAATTGTGAGGTTACAAGGAGTTCCGGTATCGATTATCTCGGATAGGGACCCAAGGTTTACGTCTCGATTCTGGAAAGCACTACATCAAGCTTTAGGCACCAGATTGGATTTCACTACGGCTTTTCATCCACAATCGGACGGTCAGTCTGAACGAGTAATTCAAGTGTTAGAGGAAATGTTGAGAGGTTGTGTGATAGACTTCAGAGGAAGTTGGGAAGAATATTTTCCTTTAGCGGAATTTGCGTACAACAACAGCTATCAGGCTAGCATTCGGATGGCACCATATGAAGCGTTGTATGGACGGAAGTGTCGCACTCCTACATGTTGGACGGAATTAGGGGAACGTTGAGTTTTGGGTCCAGAGATTGTGGCAGAATCCGAAGAGAAGGTTGAGGTAATTCGGGCACGGTTAAAGGAAGCATCTGACAGACAGAAGTCGTACGCAGATCTCAAACGGAAAGAAATAGAATTTGCTGTGGGAGATCAAGTGTTTCTTAAAGTGTCGCCTTGGAAGAAGGTAATGAGATTTGGTCGTAAAGAGAAGTTAAAGTCCAAGGTTTATAGGACCTTATCGGGTATTGAAGCGAGTTGGACCAGTGGCATACCAGTTAGAGTTGCATCCAGAATTGAAGCAGATGCACGACGTATTCCATGTGTCGATGCTACATCGTTATCGAACGGATCCATCTCATGTAGTTCCGATTGAAGAGGTGGAGCTAAGGCCAGATTTGTCCTACGAGGAGGAGCCGATTCAGATCTTAGAACGAGATGTGAAAGTGTTACGGAGGAAATCAGTTCCTCTAGTCAAAGTGTTATGGCGTAATCATGGATCGGAAGAAGCTTCGTGGGAGCCGGAAGAAGTAATGCGACAGCAATACCCTCACTTATTTCAGCCAGGTAATTTCGAGGACGAAATTATTTTAAGGGGGTATAACTGTAATATCCCGGATTTATGGTTTATGCATTTGTGCTTAAATATATATGAAAGCATGCCTTTGAGTGTTATGAATGTGTTGTATGAATTTTGTGAACTTTAGAAAATAGGAGAATGCTTTAGAAATTATCAGATTATAAGTTTACAAGAGGAAGCTAGGGAGAGGAGGCCTTAAGAGAAATAGTAGGTGAAATATAACACGAAAATGGGCTTGGTAAAATGGTTTGGAGGCGCCACTTAGGGCCTCAGTATGTGACGCCATATGCAGTGGGCAAGGGCCTAAGTTCGAGTCACAAGGGAAGCAATATTTTGGGACTTTAATTTTCAGCATTAGGGGTGTAGTAGTGGACGGCAATGGGGCACCAAGGGGGGAGCTTTGGATATGATTAATTTCCTTTTAAAATTCGGCTAAAGGGTGGTGATAATTATGGATTTATTTTAAATATTTTGAGTAGGTGGAAAAGAGAGAAAATAGGAGAAAAGGAAGGGATGAGATAGGGGGAAGGAGTTGGCCGGCCAAGGGAGTCCTTGGTGGCAAATTCGGCCAAGTATAGTAGGGAGCATAGTCGAATTTCATTAACGATTTTTGATCTCCCTTTCCATTTACTCTTTTCTCCCCACAGTTTTCTCTTCTTTTTCTTTTATTGGTTTTAGCCGAAATCTCCACCTTCCTAAAGACCACCATTGCCGAATCTTCCTAGTCCCATACTCTTCCATTGAAGCCGAATCCCCATCATCAATCTTCATCTTCTTGTTCTCTCAATCTCCCAAAAGCCGAAAGTAGGTTCTTTTAGACCATAGCCGATTGGTTCATTAAAACCCCAAAAGCCGAAACTTGTGTGATCATCATCTAGCCATAGCCGAATATTGCTGTGGATTCAAGCAAGGGAGCAATCGATTTCTGTATTAAGGGTAAGATCTATGGTTGATCGATTTTCATTCCTTTTCTTTTAACCGAAATCAAGGTACTAATCCTATTAGTAATCTTTGGCTGAAACTTGAAGGGTCTTTCGGGATTTCTGATATTGTTGACTACAAGGAGGAGATCATCCGGGATTTCTAGATCTAAGGTAAGAAGAGTATGGTTTAGGCCGAAGGCCACTTATTAAGTCCATTAAGCGATTGGAAATCGAATCTAACATATGTGTATAGGGATTTCGACATCTCCATAGTCAAGTGGTGTTTTCGGGATTTTAGACTCGCAAAGGTAAGTGAATATACTAATCGGCCAAGGCCATATTTGGTGGTTCAAATCTATTTCTTAATTATTCAAAAGTCGGAAACTAACCAGTTAGGTGATCTAGTGTTGACCGATTTCAAGGAGAAGCACAACGAAGTTTCGGGATTTGATTAGTAGTCAGATCGGCAGCAAGGTAAGGGTTTTGGTTACAGTGATCCTTCGGGATTTGATTGTATAGCCGAATAGGCTTTGGCTAAAATATTAAGTGTTGACCGAATGTAGGAATTAAAGATCTAAAGGGTTAGATCGGGATTTTCGGGAAGTCAGTGAACTCGATAAGTATATCAGGTGTGTACCCCACACTATCTCTTAATAGATTCATGGCACCAATTATATATATATGTTTATAATAATGTGAATGTGGCCAAAGGTACCATGCAATGGTACAAAATACTCAGGTACGTAACTTTAACTTTAAATTAATATAAGATATGAATATTTGGAATATGTCACGTATGTGAATATCGATAAGAATGTGAAATATGGCATAAGGCATAGTAATAGTATGATTTGTATGGCATGGGGCATATGGGTGATTATGAAAGGGGAAGTGATCTGGTGGTTTTTATACCACAAAATCTGAATGTGGTGACTTATGTCACAAAATATATTATCTGGTGGCTATGCCACAAAATTATAAGGGCGATGAGCATGTCGTCTACAGCGACTGCCTTCGATGATGTGTAGCGGATGGAGGGTTGACTTAGTAGTCCCCACGGTGTGATGGTTGGTACGAGTGATATGTAACGGATGGTATCTAGGTTTGGGTTCAGGAATGCATCATTATTTGTAAATTGTGATATGTATATGTATGATTTGATATGCCTGAATCATTAGGACTTAGTGTTGGATGTACACATTGAGTCTGTTTGACTCACCCCGTTGTGGGATATTTTTCAGGTGACGCCCAGTAATGGACCGGGTCGGCAGGAGCTCAGTGGTGGCCATGCTCAGCTCAGAATTTATTTCGTTTTGGACTTTTTATATTTTAAGTACTTAGAAATTATTCGGGTTTTGCTTTTGATGTAATAAGGCCATAGCTATAAACTGATTACGCATGCATTTTTATTTATTTCATTATGAAACAATTTTTATCAACCTAAAGATTAAGTAATTGTATTTAAAGATAAACTCTACACCCAATTCGGCATGTCTTCTAATATAAAAACAAAGTTTAATAAATCCCTGATTTCAAAAAGAACAAGATTTTCAACTGAACCCAACACAGATCGAACTTTCTCCAAAATCACCCAAAGTTTTCCAAAGTATCAAACGGGTTTTTAAATGTTTTACTCAAGGAACATACTGGATCCGGTCAAGGCTCGTGGGCCGGGTTTCGGGTGTTTCATGAACGGCACAAAGCCATCAGTAGGTCCACAGTCGTCTTGGAAGACCCATGCGACCTTATCAGTACAATACACTTCCTCCAAATATAACAACCCATCCCCATGCAATATGTCATGACATAATATCATACGTGTATGCAAAATGTCATGCTCAATCATAGTTATACATATCATAGAGCAAATCAGTCATACATAAAATAAGGCCATAACAGTCATTTCATCTCCTAGGGGTATAATAGTCATTTTAACCTATAGGGGTATTTTGGTCATTTTATCCTATGGGGGTATTTCATCCAATTTACCCTATGGAGGTATTTCGGTCGTTTTACCCTATGGGGGTATTTCGGCCGTTTTACCCTATGGGGTGTTTCGGTTGTTTTACCCTAGGGGGTGTTTCGGTGTTTTACCCTATCGAGGTGTTTCGATCGTTTTACCCTATGGGCGTATTTTGGTCATTTTACCCTATAGGGGTATTTCGGTCATTTTACCATATGGAGGTATTAGGTTATTTTACCATATAGGGGTATTTCGATCATTTTACCTTATGGGGGTATTTCAGTCATTTTACCCTATGGGGGTATTGCGGTCATTTTATCAGTTTGGGCCTAAGTACACTTAGGCCCCTCAGTAAGCCCACAGTCGTCTTGAGCGACTCGAGCGATCATAACAGTACAGATAGTGTAAATGGGCCCAAAGCCCATTATGGCCTAAGCCCATGAAATCGCTCATGGCGGCCTTTTTCGTCGTACGCCCACGTTTCGTAGGCTCGATTTACCATACGAGCGTTTGCACGCTCAACGCCCAACCTTTCGGCTCTTCGGTTTTTGCCTTTCTACAGTCTAATCAGTGTGTGTGTACACACTTTACCGGCTTTTATGCCTATTATCGTTAGTAGGGTAAGGTTACACACCTGTTTTGCGAAACCTTGTTAAGATCCACGAGCACCAAACCTTGTTTGAACGAGGGTGACTTTAGTCCTCTAAGACCACTGTTTAGAAACGATCACACGCCCTTGTTGATTTAATATACAGATCTTATTAACCAAGATCGATCATATGTGTAGCCTAAAACCACCAATATCAGCTTAAGGAATAATAGAACATATTCGACCTAAACCCAAAGGAAAATAAGGTAACATATTTACCTTAATTGAGCAATAGAAGAAAAGGGTTTTGATTGCCTGAGTAACATTTGCACTCCTTCACTTCTCGAGAATACCTAGAACCCAATGAACCTCTAATCGCGAGGAAGGGACAGAACCGCAATCAACGAACATAAAAAGAAGTCACATTCGGCTTTTCAGAAAAATAAAAGAGAACAGAATTGTAGACATAAAGAAAGATTAGGGAAACAGAAAAGGGAAAATATGAGTACCTACCGGTTTGTTACCACTCTTGCAGAACTGAAATCACAACAACAATAGGAAAAAAATAAGGGAGACAATCGGCCTAAGTTGAGGGATATGGAATTCGACAAAGTATTCAATATGGAAGAACGAAGGATCAGCGTTCAGAGAATGGCTAGATAGTTTGGAAGAGGGAAAAAAGATGAGAGAAAAGGAAATGGAGAGGAAAAGGAAAGCAGAGAATCGGCCACCACAAATATTAGCAAGGAAAGGAATTCCATTCTCACCAGACAACAATATTCAGCCTAAAAGAGTATTATGGAAAGAGAAGAAAATTGAGTAAATAGAGAGAGCAGAAAAGACTAAACGGGGTATTGAAGAAACAAGTAAAACTGAAGGCCAAAACCCTAACAGTAGTCGGTATAGTAACAAAAGGAAACAAAGTATGATGGAAAACCGAAATGGAGAGAACACCAAATCCCAAAACGTTTTCTTCAGTTCCCATACTCCACATACGGCACAACTCTTTTCCCCAAACCAATATTCCTTGATTTTCTCCACAATTTCCTCCTAAAAATCCTCCTTTATCTCCTCCCTGATTTTCTCCATATAAGACTTATTCAAACTCCACCTTGCAAAGTTTCAGTCAAACTCTACTACTCATACAGCAAGAATGTAAAATAAATACTCCTTTGCGCATCATGAGACTCGAACTTGAGCTCCCTTGCAGCCTTAAACACGAGACTGCCACTGGACTACAAGTTTAATGTAACACCCCAAACCCGGCCCAAACCGTATGACCAAATTTGATTTGCTACAGAGAAAACATTTTGAAAACCATTTTAAAACTTAGTCGAATTGCCTTTAAATTGAAATTTTATTTGTTAAAAACCATACTTAATTTATTTAAAAATATTTATTGAGTCGAGTTGTTTACAAATTTCAAATGTACTCGATGGTACTTTAAAAACATTTTGCGTTTAATTTGAGAAAACATGTGCATCCGTTTTAACATCATCAAATAGTTTAAACCGATCATTCAAATATGCAGCAATAATAAAATAATCCTAGGAGGCCTTATTACAATTAAACAACATAAATCCAAAAGAAAGATAATTAAACCCAAAATTCATTTATTTAAAATCTCCACTGCATGGCCACCTCGAGTCCATCCGGCTCCATCTCCGCGATCTACTCATCTGCAAAATGTTAAGGGAAAAGGGGTGAGTCACCAAGACTCAGTGTGTAATCCCCCACCCGGTAAAGTAACTCATACACAAGTCATTAATAAACATGCACATGCAACCCAACCTAACCATCCATACTCCTTTTCTACCCCGTGTGGTCAAAACCACTGGTGGTCAAAACCACTGATGACTTAGAGTCACAAATCAGATGATGGGGCCAACCCATCGTGTGGTCAAAACCACTGATGAGCAAAAGTCACAATATAACAAATGTGGTCAAAACCACTGGTGGTACCAAACCACTGGGACTTAGTCGCAAATAATCAATCATTGTGGTCAAAACCACTGATGACCATAGGTCACAATAATCTGATGGGGCTAACCCATCTTGTGGTCAAAACCACTGACGACAGTCCATAATATCATTCCCCTCCTCTCATCAATCCCACCATCTCATGCTTTTATAACAATTTTTATAAATCATACCGTAGCATTTAATCATCATGTGATGGCATGCAAATCATATATCAAAAATCACAAGTTAGGGGACTTACCCGGAAACCATGCTTAGCCATAAGCAAATCACTACCACATAGGTGAATAACAACAACAATAACCATGTAAATTAATAAAGTGTGTAGTGAGTTCTTACACACCTGTTACTATAGTAATTCCTAGATCCCAAAAAGCCGATCTACGATGCTAGATCTTGACCCTAATGCCTTTGAGTACTAACTACGGCAACCGGTACGCGAATTTGCTTCACTTCCCTACAATCGGCAACCATTAATATAATAGCCTTCGGCTTAAACGAAAACTTAAAAGAATAATCCTTTGAAATAAACCCTTACCACCTTATCAAAACCGATTGCTAAAGAAGTCCCAAGGAAAACTATCTTACCTTCAATATTCGGCCAAAGTTGATCAAGATAGGAGAAGAAAATTCGGTATACCCAAAAGAGTGGATTCGGCTATGATTTGTTCAACACAATCAACCAAGGTTCAACTTGTATGAAAAAAAGAGGAAGTAAGAAAGTGAACTAATAGTTTCGACTAAGTGCCTTTGAGAAGAGAAAAGAAAGAAATAGATAGAATATTAAGGTATAGGAGATTCGGCTAAGAAAGAAAGAAGAAAATGGACAAAAGAGATAGAAGTTTCGGCTATGGTTGAAGACAATACTCAAGTTTCGGTTTTGAGTGAAAAAGAGGGAGAGAATAGAAGATGAACAAAAATGACTAAATGGTCAAACAAGTTAGGCTTATCAAAAAAGTAAAATTCGGCCAAAAGAAAAGAGAGATTGGGAGAGTGTTTTGCAAACTTTTGCACCAAATGAAAGAAATGACCAAAACAAATTCCTAAGCCTTACCAACACTAGCATATTCGGCCAAACCCCCCCTTTAGCCACATTGCCGTCCAAGTTCATGGCATAAAGGCCATGAATTTGTTTCCAAAACATTTCCCACAAACCAAGCCTTTGTCCCCTCAATTTACCATAACTTCAAGATATCTTACCAAAACCTTAGGAATCTTATCCCTTATTCCATGCTTTCCTTAAACAACAATTCAACTTACCAAAATTATTAGTCCACCTATCATAATTATGTTTGACCGTCCATTAAAGCTAACATACAAAAATAAACTTTAAAAATGCTAAACATGCTACTTGAACCTCTATCCTCAAGCAACTTTCCAAACTCCTTAACCACCTTGCCACTAATTCCTCTTGTGCTTTAATATACACTTAAATTAACTTAAGTGCTAAGCTCACTTAATCCACTTCATTAAATAAACCGTACTAAAATTTGTTCTACCTTCCTAATTAAAATCAAACCTTCACAAGACTATACTAAGCCCACAATAAAAATTATACCCGAGCTAACACAAGTAACAAAATGATATTCTAAAATTTTCCTAAAACCCAATTCCCAATCGGCCCAATCCTACTAGGCCCAATTTTGGGATGTTACATTTAACTGGTGTCATAATTCCGCCATAATTTCTTTTAAAGCCTACATGCTAACACCAAGGTTCACTTAAGAGAAAACCAAAATTTTGCAAAAGCCAGAGCTTGAACCCAGGACTTCTCAGACACTCCCAAATACTCCTAAATCATTTAACCATCAAAGCAAACAATCAATTATGTCATTTTCTTGCACACATAAACTTTTATGTGTTCCCACGCTCAAGACCTATTTCCTTCTAGGCCCAAATTTGGGGCGTTACATAGTTTTACGTATTCCGAACCAAAGTTTAGTTTTAAAATATATATATATGTATATATAGACATTTGTTAGTTATTGTGCTAGTCAATTTGCCATTAACTTTGACATATATGCACCTAACTATCCTAGAGTTATCCGGATAAGAATGAGAATCATATACATCTTAAACATAATTATAATTTATAATCATGAACTTGGTGTCACATTTCTAAAAGCTTCTTTATTAAATCTTGATTTTTGGTACTTGTTTTTATTTTCAAAAATAGGGTTTATTTTAAAATAACTATTGTGATACAATTTTCAAGTTATTTTGAATTTTCCTAATAGATATATAAGACCGTGTATATTTTTAGAAGTTTAATTATATTACCAAAATTTTTTTATTTTTAAATTGTTAAAATAAGCTATTCAATTTTAAAACTTTTCATCATGTTAAATTTTGAATTGTTTTTAATGAAATTTTGTTCTTGGTGAACATTATTTTCAAAATCTAAATTAATATTTAAGTTTTAATTTTGATATGTTTATTTAAATAGTTTGATGATCTAATAAGAACAAGAGGTCTTAATTTACTTAAATTTATTGTATTGTTTACCGTATTTTAAGTAGTGATATGTTGGTTAGATTTTGTTTAAAAAATAAATTTGGTCCTCGTTTTTTTTTTATCTTCACATATCCCAACTTAAATATGCCATGACTTATATAGAGCAATTAGGCAATAACTGTTTTTAAATGTATTCAATGGCATGTCCATTTGAATCAACCGAAAATATCACCAATTCCCTTTGCAAAGTGCTTACTAATACTGGATTGCATTTAAGTGGACACAGTAAGGATCAATTTACGAGCATCAATACTGGTTTCGTTTGATTGCCTATGCTAATATTTCATTTTATCATGATTATTTTCCTCTAAATATATTATCATATCTGTTTTTCTCCGAACTATCTACTTTGAGAATATCGAATGTAATATTTTTTTTAGTACATGTACATACCCTGTATTGATATGTAGTTCTAGCTCTTGTATGGCACTTTGTTATTCATTGCGTTTAAGGTTGTAGTTCATTTACAAGTTGTTGAAGATATTGATGAAAGTGGTATCAATCGTGAGAAGAGATATATCTTCCTAAGGATGGTATAATTTTAAAAATTTTGGATTATTAGACCAATAAGTAATCACCGTTTAATTTAGCTGTTATATACATGATCATATATATATATATATATATATATATATCTGAATAATTTATCCACTAACCATATAATTTTTCTACCATTCAAAGTTATCTTGCACTAATCAGTATCTCATGATTACTCTATTTCAAGCAGATTTTACTTAATGTTAGTGTTGATAAAATTTTACATATTTTGTTGGGCTCAAGTTTCATTCTTTCCAACTTCATCTATTGTGTGGTTTGATTTTGTAAATGTCTTGTTATGGCTAAACAAAATAATGAAAATATTTGTTTTTCATTGGTTTTGCTTCATTCCCAGAAGTAAATGTAAGCAATACATAACAATTATAAAAATGGAACTTATCGTCATTATTGACAAGTAGATAAAAAAGAAGATGGATGATTCGAAATGTTGCTACATGTTCATTCTTAGAACATAATGATCAATGATTTATACTAATTAATCATTCATTGAAGCGGATGATATTTATATAATCTTATTGGTAAAGAATATGATATACACTTGCATTATTGTCTGAATTATTTTTTGCACATTCCTTGAAGTGAACGTCCGCAATAAATATAACAAAATTTATAATCACTTCTGATCATTAAAGTTAATTTGGGCATTTAAAGTTTTTGGCATATTCCCTGAAGTAAATATTGCAAATAATTGTTTGCAAATTATATTTCTTTCATTGAGTTAATGGCATTGTGGATTTCATATTGATGTAGACATTTCCAGAAGTAAATGTCACAATATTGCTTATATGTAGATACAAAGTAAAAGGAATGACAATAAAATTATCAATTGTCAAAATTTATATTGACATTATTAGTACAATTGAAAAATATGTTAAAGAACCAGAAGTTTACTAATACAAATACATTTACTACTTGGCGTGACTAGTTAGACTATCCTAGATCATATATGATGCGAAATTTAATTGAGAATTCATATAGACATTCATTAAAGAACAAAAAGTTTCTTTAATTTAAATAATTCTCATGTGTTACTTGTTCTTAATGATAATTGATTATTACAAACTCATTAGCTAAAGTTTATATTTAATGTATTGCATTTCTAAAATGAATATGGGCCCATTCATCCATCATATGGATGGTTTTTGATATTATATGATTTTGGTAGATGCATCTACAAAATAATCACATATGTGTTATCAACTCGCAACTTGTCGTTTGTGAGATTGCTTATTGATCGTTATGTCAGAGTCTTAAAAATTTATAAAAAGAATGATCGAGCCTAGAAACTAACTATGACAACGATTGAGGCAAGCACACCTATCGAACAATAGTATAGTTTAGTAGCAAGATCGGATTGTCGAACCCAAAGGAACCAAAAGTACTAATACTAACTTTCTTTTTATTATTTAGCCTAAGAATTAAGGGAATTATTAATTAATCTAAAATTAACTAACTATTAAGCTAAAGATGCAAAGACAAAGAGAATGAATTGGGGAAAATACTTGTGGGAAAAACCAATTGATTGAGACAATACCCGAGGAAGAATCCACCTAGACTTCACTTGTTATTTAACTCTGAACCAGATGATTTATTCACTTGACTTGATCCGTAGGATTCCCTAATTTATATTAATACCTCTCTCGAGGCTACTAACGTCTAACCCTAGGTTGATTAATTGAAATCTATTTCTAATTAAAACCCCTAGAATTGCATTAACTCGATCTTTGGACTCCCATATTAGGTTTGACCCTAATCCGGCAGATTTTCATCATCCTATTTCTAGGGTTGCGATCAACTCCGCTTAATTATGTTAGATCTACTCTTAAACAGGGACTTTTGCTCCACTGCTTAAGCACATCAATACTTGAATTAATATCCTGAAATATCAAAGCAAGAATTAAGAACACATAATTAAGAACAAATCAAGTATTTATCATATAGTTCAGAAAACAATAACAAGATCCGTCTTAGGTTTCATCCCCCTCAGGTATTTGAGGGGTTTAGTTCATAATAATAAAAGAATACATCTCAGAAGAAAATATGAAACAAAACATAAGAAAAACCCTACAACCCCCTGAAGGAATTGAAGAGAAGATCCTCTGTCTTGAGTATAACTCCGGCTTCTTGAGATGAATCAACTGGCTTTCTTCGAGTAAATTCCACAATTCTGGCCTCTCTGGCTCAGCTCTTCGGCCTAACTGGATGCCTAACTGGACTCCCCTTGAAGGTTGGCCTCTAGGGTGTTTATATAGGCTTTTGGAATGGCTTTCTTTGCCTCTAAGTACCCTAATCCAAATGAAACTCTTCTTTGTCACGACAGGGACATGCCCATGGCACACACCCGTGTTAATCGTGGCCATGCCGTGTTCGGGTCTGTTAAGGGGGCACAGCCGTGTGGCTTGGGCCCAGGATGTGTTGATTTCGTGATATGGCCCATTTACTCTGTTTTAGGCCCTTTTCTCGTTATTTTCATCCTCTGGTGCTCTCCTAAGTATAAGACATGAAAACAAAAGATTAAGAGCACCAAATTACACAATTTAGGGAATAAATCATCCAAAAATATGCTAAATGTGGGATTAAAAATGTTTATATTACGGTTTATCACTTATTTAAATGATTAATTTCAGATTATGCAATTAAAACAATTCACCTTGCTAATGTTGGTGAGTTTATGTCCCAAGCTTTTAATAATTATTGTATGTCAATTGGGATAAAAGATGAACATCCTGTAGCTCATGTTCACACATAAAATAATTTAGCTAAATCATTTATCAAATGCCTCCAACTAATAGCTAAATCATTACTTATGATAACAACTTCCTATTTCAACATGAGATTGTATTGATTTACATGTTGTACGTATCAAACCAATAAATTATAAATACTCTCCATTACAATTAATTTTTGGTCAAGAGCCAGATATTTCCCATCTTAAAATTCTTGGATGTGCAGTATAAGTTTCAATTGCTCCTCCACAACGCGCAAAGATTGGTCATCATAAGAGGTTGGAAATGTATATTAATATGAGTCTCCTTATATTATTAAATATTTTTTAGCTATTAATTCAAGATTTAGTTATGACATGAGTTATCAGTTTTCCCAACATTAGGGGGAGAGAATAAAAAGCTGAATTAATAAAGTACTTGAAATGAATTATCCAAAGCAATGTGAACCAGAAGTTCAATAGATAATTCATTTTACAAATCAACTACCAGATTCATTAAATCTCACATACAAGCCGAAAATGCTCCAATACGAATTGATATCCTAATAAGGCAAACTATTAGTACAAAAGAAAATAATCCATGCTTAAAGTGTGGAAGACCAGTCGATTCTAAAGATAAAAATTCTCGTAAATGGAAAGGAGCAAACATTCAAGATGGTCATATAGTGGAGGTGAGGGTTCATGAAGAGACCCATAACATAACTAATTATAAAACTCATGAAGAGATTTAGGTACCTGAAAGTGAAAATGAAAATGATTAAAATAAAAAGATCTCGATAAGTTATGTCAATATAAGAAAAAGATGGACCTGAGAAAACAATAGTTGTTGACAACAGCAATTTTGCTTATAATATTGCTATTGAAATAGCAGAAGAAAATGAGGATTTTGAGTCTAAATTTCTTGAGGAATGTAGAAATAGAAAATAATGACCAAAATGAAAAGTTAAGCATAACTGAAATCACTTTCTAAACATAAGGTTTTTAGACTTATAGTTCAAACACGTAAAGGTGTAAAGCAGGTAGGATATAAATGAGTATTTGTGCAAAAATAAAATGAGAAAAATAAAGTCGTAAGGTCTGAAGCACGACTTGTTGCACAAGGATTTTCGCAAAGGCCCTACATTTATTATGAAGAGACATTGTAACGACCCAAAATTGGGCCTAGTAGGGTTGGGCCCATTGGGCCTTGGGCATAGGAGTGTTTAAAATTTTTTGAGAACAAGAGAACGGCATTATTTCAAGTTGGACTTATTAGGAAGGTGATTTTAGAAAGTTACGGGGTTCTATGAAGTTTCGGGTTCAAGTTGGACCTTAGTGAAATTTGGTGTTTAAGCCTATTAAGGAGAGATAGTAAGGGGCATCAAAGCATATGGAAATAAATGAGTAAATAGCTAGCATAAATGAGCATATGGTAAAGAGGTTATGGCATCAAGTGGAGAGCATGGAGGGAGGAGGTTCAAATCCCATTGTGTGCAATTTTTGACTTTTATTTTTGCACTCCTTCCTTAAGTGTCGGCCAAGGTGTATATATGGAAAGTTGGACTTCTTTATTTTTGGTAAGGTGGCTAAGAAATAAGGAAAGGTTGAGGTTGGGGAAAGGAATCAAAAGAATAAGGCATGTAAGGGGAACAAGTGGCTTATTTTGTGGAGATTGTTTTGGAAAGTGTGGTTGGCCAAATGTTGACCCATAATGTAATGCATGTGGAAGGTTTTGGGGGTAGATAGGTAGCTGAATTTTTACTTTGACATTTGGTAAGGTTTTGGTATTGTTTTGGCCAAAAATCTCATTTGCAACTTTTGTGTCATCTTCTCCCAATTTGCTATCCTCTTTGCCGAATCCTCCTAGCACAATTGTGCATTTTCTCCTCTTTTGTTTGGTCAAAACCTTTATCCCTTGTTCATCTTCCTTGGATAGCCGAACAACCTATCATCCATCCAACTATCCATTATTTTATTTTAACCATTCCTCTAACTTTTCCTCTTCTCTAAATCAACACCATCATAAAATCACATTTTCTTGTTGATTATCCTCCATAGCCGAACCTTTCTATCCAAAATCTCTCCTTTGCAATTTCTTTCTCATTCGGGTTGACACTTTTTCCTCTGATCAATCGAATTATAGTGGAAGGCCGAATCTTTGACTCATCCGTAGCCATTGTACAATCATTGGGAATCGATTTTATAATCATTAAGGTAAGGGATTCATCATGGTTCTTTTGGATCTTTTTAGTTGATCGGCGATTTTGCTAAGCGGGATAGTGGTTGTGACTAATCGAGTTTATTTTTAGGGACCAAATCGCTCGATCACCTATCCCTCGTAATAAGAGACTCGGATTGTGGTAAGTGATTCAAGTGTAAGTAATACATTGGGTATGAAATCTTTTGGAAATTCGAGGCTAACTTTTGGTTGGTATTGTCCTAGGTCAACGACGAGTGGTTCTTTAGGAAATCAAAATCAGGTGTGTGATCCCGTATCTTCCGTATACATATTTGAAATGGTGTGTAATCTCACACTTCTCTGAAAGTTTGAATGAAATATTCTGTGAATCGGTCGAAATATCGAAGAAAACTAAAAACCGGCATCTGTGATCACTCGAACGTGCGTATGATCATAGTGGTAATCGTATTTTGTAATAAAACAGTTTCGGTTAGAAGCAGTGACGTGTTTTTGAAAAATCACGAAAGATAGGAGAAAGGGAATTAATAAGTGAATAAGATATTAAATTAAAGCTTACTGTGTCTATTTTAATATGGAAGAAACGGAGAAGGAAAAAGAATTTTATATTCTGAGATATGTTAATTTTAGTGAGACTGGTTCTGATCTATTTTGAAAAAATCATATAAAATTGTACAAAGTGAATTATGGGTTATAATTTATATGTATGGATTCCTTAGTGAGCCTATTTTTATTAGAAACAAGTGAGAGAAATATATGAAAACCATAAACTGAGATATTTGAAATTAAGGTAAGAGAGGTCAGAATAGTTGGACAGTGAAACGAGGGAAATTTTAAGGAATAAACTGTACTAAATGGTTAAGCCAAAAATTCTGGAAAAATTTTAGTAAAAAGATATATGAGTCTAGTTTCAAGGAAAATTTACGAATTTAGATTTTGAGATCCCTAACTCGAGTTATAGTCAGTTTAGTCAGTATGACGCAGATGGACAGTTTCCATTTTTATGCCCAAATTAGTAGTTAAGTCCAGGGTTGCAAAATTACCGAAATACCCCTGGGTTGCGAGATTACCGAATTACCCTTAGTGGGTAAGATTACTGAATTACCCTTAGTGGGTAAGATTACCGAATTATGAAAATGTCCCTAAGGGCCGATTTACGAAAAATGTCCTTATGGACCGATTTACCGAAATGCCCCTAATGGGCTGATTTGATAGATTGCTTTAATAGGCCCACTTTGCAAAGTGTTATAATGGGCCGAATTTTTGTAATGAATCTCTGAATTAATGATGGTTGTTTACATCTGTAAATATCAGGATTTACTATGTATGTTGCATATTTACATATTGCATGGGATGGGAAACTTGAATGAAGAGAAGAGTAGACCGGTGGCATTGGCACAAATTCTAATAATGGCTATGTGCCAAGTTAAATATGGCTTTGTGCTATCGTAATTAAGGCTGTGTGCCGAAAATATTACCGTATATGATACTCTGGTGGCTTAGCCACAAAAATATTATAAATGGCAGCTTGACTGCAAATTGGAGAGACTGGCGGGGTGGGTTGACTTGATCCCCACAGGAGAGATTGGTTGGTATGGGTGGAGAGACTGGCGGGGTGGGTTGACTTGATCCCCACAGGAGAGATTGGTTGGTACGGGTGGAGAGATTGGCTGGATGGGATGGGTTGCATTCATATCATTTACTTATTACATGATAATGGACTAAGGCCCAAGATTATGTTATATGGGCTCAGGCCCAAAATATTGCTAAACGGGTTCAGACCCAGTGGATGACGGTAAGGGGATTATACACTGAGTTCTTGTAACTCACCCCCCTTTTTCCTTAACCCTTGCAGGTAATGCTCCTTGATGTGGACTTGGGCTTTGGATGACTCGGTGGAGGCCATACTTCAGGATTGGTGTTTTATTTTGAACTTAAATTTCTATTACCGTTCTCTTTACTATTTTGGGTTTTTACGATGTAATAAGGCCTCTGGAGTATTCTATTTTGCTATATGTTTGACGTACTTATATTTTGCTCAAATTACTTTAAATGGGGTTTTTCTAAAACCTTAAATAAAGATTTTCCAACATAGATTAACAAATGGATTTTATAACAAAACTTTTACAAATATTTTTAACTCGGAAATTTTCTCTCAAATTATCAACGACATTTTCAAAAGTCATGGTTTTAAAATATCACGAATTTGAATATCGATTCTTTAATTAATCTCTCGAAAGTAATAGTATTTTTATCAAAGGTTTTTAATCAAACTTGTTTTTCTTGATTTTAAAAATCAATACCTATTTTAGTACGAATAAAAAGGTTTAACATGATTTTCTCATGTGACATGTCAGATCCGGTCATAACGCATGAGCCGGGTTTGGGGTGTTACAAGCATATTCTCTTGTGGTGGATGCAATCACATTTAGATATCTTATTAGTCTAGCAGTATGTGAAAAACTTGATATGCGTCTAATGGATGTTGTTACAGCCTATTTATATGATACACTTGATAGTGAAATTTATATGAAAATCCCTGAAGGATTTAAAATCTCAGAAGGATATAGAGTTTCTCGGGAAAATTGCTTGATCAGATTAAAGAGAAGTTTATATGGATTAAAACAATCTGGACGTATGTGGTACAATCGTCTTAGTGAATACTTGTTAAACGAAGGTTATAAAAATGATCCAATTTGTTCATGTGTCTTTATAAAAAGTTCTAGATCAAATTTTGTGATATTTGTTGTTTATATTGATGATCTAAATATTATTGGAACTCCTAAAGAGGTCCAAAAAGCAATAAATTGTTTAAAGAAAGAATTTGAAATGAAAGATCTTGAAAAAATAAAGTTTTGTCTTGGCCTACAGATCAAACATTTAAAAGATGGAATTTATGTTCATCAATCAAATTATACAGAAAATATATTAAAGAAATTTTACATGGATAAAGCACATCCATTGAGTACCCCAATGGTTGTACGATATTTTGATGTGAATAAAGATCAATCTCGTCTTTCCGAGAATGATGAAGAGTTTCTTGCTCCTAAAGTACCATATCTAAGTGTCATAGGAGTATTGATGTATCTTGCAAACAACACAAAACCTGACATAACTTTCGTTGTAAACTTGTTAGCAAGATTTAGTTCTTCTCTAACACGTAGACTGTAACTCGACACCTGAACCGGGCACGAGGCATTACTGTACTTAGCTTGCTCAATCATGCAACATCGATTCATAAAATTTCGTTGCAAATTAAAAGTTTTCCTTTAAGACCCTTATGTCCTTATTATAGGTTTACGAGACCCTAAACTTGTACCCAAAATGATTCGGGACTAAATCAGAAACTTTTGAACACTTAGACAAATTTGACATAAAACAGGTCCACACGCCCGTGTGGCATATCACATGCTCGTGTTCCACACTCGAGTGGATTTATTTTTCAATTCGAACCTACAGGGGTTTTCACACGGCCGGACCCACGCCCGTGTCTCTGGCCCATGTCCCTCACATGGCCATGACACGTCCGTGTCCTAGCCCGTGTGCAAAAACCTGGACATTCTGTTTCTGACGTCATCACCCCATAAATGTCACACGGCCAAGGCACACACTCGTGTTCTTCAGCCGTATAGCGAATTAAATTCCTAATCTCAGGTGCAGACATCACACGGGCTGGGCACACGCACACGCCCATGTCCATGGTCGTGCCTCCCACACGGTTGAGACACACGGCCGTGTCTTCGCTCGTGTGTTTACTACTGAGCATACTGACTTGCAAACCTAGCATGCATGGGGACACACGGCCTATCAACAAGCCCATGGGGCTGACCGTGTGTCACACACGGCCTAGACTCATGCCTGTGTGTCTACCCGTGTGGATATTTGTAAGGCTATCTACCAAGCCAAATGCCACCCTCCAAAGCAACCATACTTATACCCATTCAATCCAACATACATCATGACCATAAGGCACTTCTAAGAACTCAAAATCAAGACATCCACACAAGCATACACTTCATAAATTTCATCATCATTGAATATATAAACTTGGCAAGTATTTGCCAATTTCCAATGATAATTTACAAAATGAATTGAACAATATTAATAGCCAACACCTTAGCTAACAAATATGACATAACAAAATGACCAAATCCTATACATGCCATACTCAAAATAAATCTAGCTTCGCTAACCAAAAAGAGGTTGATAGTGTGATTCTGTGCTCCAACATCGCACGATCCCCGAGTTAACTAGGCAATACTACAAGGAAAAGGGAAATGAGAGGGGTAATCATAAAGCTTAGTAAGTTTGCATGAAATAAATAGCAACTTAAAGGCTCATAATGTCATCCATCCATTGCATTGAATAAAACACAAAGTCTTAAACACATTGCCATAACTTACTCATGCTTACTCTTACCAATTTCATATCATGTCTCATATCTTTAACATTTCTCGAGAATTACTCACATGTACCTATTTCACTTCATCACATAGCTTTAGCACTAATCTCATCTCTATTATAAGCTTAGCTATTTACCCATTGAATCACTTGGGAATACTCGAAAATACATCATTATCATAATTCACATGAATGCGACGCCAATGCCACATCCCATATGTGGTTTTACATGGGGTCACCTTCAGATGCCGATGCCATATCCCAAATATGGTCTTATATGGGATCTCATATCGATTGTCGATGCCATATCCCGGATATGGTCTTACATGATTCTCATATTCGATACCGACGCCATATCCCAGATATGGTCTTATATGGGATCTCAATTCGGTGCCGAGGCCATGTCCCAGACATGGTCTTATACGGGACCTTACCCATCTCAAGTCTTGATGATATTATTCTTTCATTTATTAAAGTCCAACCGGGACTTTCACATCACAATTCTCATTATTTTCTCATTCAACATCATTACTCAAATTCATAGAAATATTATACAACATCACTAATGTCAAACATTTAGAAACTTAATAATATGATGTTGAATTTATTACACACAAACTTACTTCGATTTCAAAATAGGCCAAATTGCTGATTTAGTCCGATACCTTCCCTTTTCCTCGGTCAAGGTTAATTCCTCATTCTTCTTGATCTATAATAACAAATTAGCTCATTTAATTATCACATTAACCAATGCATTTCAAAAATCATACTTTGGCAAAATTACCATTTTGCCCTTAGACTTTCAAGAATGACTATTTTACCCCTAGGCTTGTACACCAATTCTAATCAAATTTATTCATTTAACAAGCCTAGGTGAACATTTATTTCACTTATAGCAACTCTCAATACTCATTATTTCGCACATTTAAGACCTATTTTACAACCTTTGCAAAAAGGTCCTTTTATGTGTTTTCATGGAAACACCTTTCACAAAAGTTGTTTATCTAACAACTAAGACTCATATTCTTCCATAAAAATGCAGCAAACAACATAAATGCTCACATGGAAAAACCCTAAACTTTCAGCCTCTTTGCAAAATAGTCCCCTCTTTAGCTAGCTTAAGCTTTAGGGGTTCCAAAAGTACAAAAATTATCAAAGAATGGCCATTAAAGCACTTACTTTCAAAGGTGAGAAGTTGCTGAAAATTTTGAGCTCTCAAACCCCTATTTTGCTTGTATTTTTTGGTGGAGAAGATGGAGAGAAAAGATGATATCTTTCCTTTCTTTATTTTATTATAAAACATCAATTTAGTCTACCTAATTTCGACAACTTTGACCAATTTTGACATGGTTTGTCCCCTATGGCTGGCCACCCTATTTATAAGGGTCTAATTGCACTTTAAGGGCCTCCAATTAATATCCTATGGCTTTTAGACACCTTTAGCTTGTAAAATAGAACTTTCGCACTTTATGCGATTTAGTCCTTTTTCACAATTAAGCATGCAATTGCTAAAATTAAGGCACCAAAATTCTCATGCACCTATATAATCATGCTATAACTCATAAAATAACATAGAAATGATTTTATTCGACCTCAGATTAGTGATTCCAAAACCACTGTTCCAACTAGCCCCTAAATCAGGCTGTTACATAAACATTGGAATGAAATTAAACATGTATTTAGATATCTTAGAGGGATTATTGATATGGGGTTATTTTATTCAAATGATTCAAAATCCCTATAAGTCGACTATGTTGATGCTGGATATATATTAGATTCACATAAAGGTCAATCTCAAATGGGATATTTATTTACATGTGGAGGTACTGCCATATCACGACATTCAATAAAGCAGACAATAGTTGTCGCCTCTTCAAATCATGTAGAAATAATTACAATGCATGAGGAAAGCCGAGAGTGTGTTGGTTAAGGTTATTGACCCAACATATCCAGAAAATATGTAACGCCCCGAATTTTGGGCCTAGATGAATTGGGCTTTGGGCTTTGGGTCTCATAATTGTTTTTAAGTAAGAAAATAACAAATGGCATGTTGGCTTTAAGGGTTTAATAAACTTGGAGTGTCTAGGGGTGTTGGAGAAGTTCTGGGTTCGAACTTTGAGGAGAAGGAATTTTTAATTAATTATTAAAGGAACCAAGGCAGTGAGTAGTTGGGCTTTTAAATAAAAATAGGGAAAAATGGCATCAAAGAGCCTTGTGGTGGAGTGGCTAAGTGACGCCACTTAGAGTATAGGAAGGTGGCGTTATGGGCTAGCAAGGAGATCCTAGGTTCGAATCCTAGCTTAGTATTTTTTTAGGAGTTTAATTTTGGCCTTCTAGAAGGTTGGAAGTGGTGTGATGATGGACTCTAAGGAGAGTGATCAGAAGAGAAAATTTAGGAAAAGGATTGGAGAGTTATCAGGGAGAAAAACGAGGAGATGAGATGGGGAAGAGTTGGAGTCGATTGGGACTTGTGTATAAATAGGGGTGCCGAATTCCCTCTGTGCTATTTCGGCAATTGGAATTCCCTTTGTGCTATTTCGGCAACTATAGTGCTCTGCCAAATTCTCTTTCACTTTTTCTATTCTAAACCTCGCCTCTTCCTTATGTGTTTTCTTTTCTTCTCTCCTAAAGCCTTAAATTGAATATCATTCTCTTCTTTCTTCATTGCTTGTGCCATCCCACATTCATCTCAATTGTTGGGGACCAAATATTCGTGACTTCAAAAGCTGAAAACCTTTGCTCTTGGAGCCGATTTCTTTATCACCCCAAAACTTGTGGCAAATACTCTAGTGACCAAATCTTTGTCGTATTGTCATCATTCCTTTGATTTTTGATGGATTGGATCTTGGAAAAATCAGAATCAAGCTTGGATCTATAAGTCTTTGTCGAAAAGCTATCCATACGTTTCGGCTTTTGGGTAAGTATTCTTGATTTTGGGATAAGTAGGCCGAATAGCCTATAGTAAGGGAAAGGGTGACTTAAGTGGATACAAGTCACCCATTATTTTTCTTTAACGATTAAGATTGATGCAGATCTAGGGGATATTCGTGAGTAGTAGCTAAGGAAGGGCTATTAGGACTGGTGGCACACGGTAAGGTTATGGTAAGGCTTCGGTTTTTGGTAAATATTGTGGTTAAGTGTGTGATTGATTGGAGGTTGGTATTGGTTGTAGGTTCAAGGCTGAGGATAGTGTAACATGTCTCATTTACCAGGTGTGTACATACACTTCACACACGACAAATCGGTAAAAGTCGAAATCCCGAAAAATTGGAATGCCGAGAAGCCGAAAGGTTGGCACCGACAACCGCACGAGCGTGCGAACATTCGTGTGGGAACACCGATATGACTACTGGGCCCAAGAGAGCGATCTCATAGTCTCCGACCACTGTTTGGCCAACCGGGCTAGAAAGGGCTAAATGGGCCTGCCGAGCTCGTGGGTCCAAATCGGCAAGAATTGATATGTGAAATTGAATAATGGATTGATATGGATGGTTGTATCATTTGATTATGCTCGGGCCTAATGGGCTACATATACATGATTGGGCTTAATGGGCTATATAGATATGATTGGGCTTAGTGGGCCTTATGGGATTTTAGAAATGCATGCTAGGGTTTTAATGGACTCTAGGCTTAGTTCTGATGAATTCTTAAATAGCATAAAACTTAATTTAATAATCAAACATGTCTATGGACAAGTCGCTAGGGTAGAGTGTGGCAATGGACATATGCATGTCTAGGATTGGATCTAAGGAGAGCTTGGTACTTAAGCGGTCCTAGTGATCCATCTCCTCTTCTCTAGAATCCTACCTGTGCGTAGTGTCTGTTCACTTTAGCAGCGAGGACTTGTTGACGGGCCAAGGTTCGTAATTAAGACCCATCCTGTTAAGAATTACTGAAATACCCCTGTAGGGTAGAATTACTGAAATACCCCTGTAGGTAGGATTACAGAAATACCCCTGAATTGCAATATTACCGAAATACCCTTGATTTGTGAAATGACTAAAATACCCCTATTTGTTGATTGTAAGATTTATGGATGTTACATGTACATTTGCTGCATTCATATGATATTCTGTTTAGGCTGCATATGGGTGGGAATTATGGAACGGAGGAAGTATATGAGGATCGCATGGTAGCTTGACAACTGTGGATCCATCGATGGCTTTTTAAGCCTATTATATGATAAGCAACTTTACTGCAACGTTTGGTAGTACCGCAACCGGGCTACCCTTGAAGTGTATCGAATGGGTGGGTCAATTTAGAAATCCCCACAGAAGTGTTTCGGTTGGACGGAGACAAAGTGTACCAGATGGATTATTTGGTGAGGGTTTGCATTGCATTGCATGTATGATATTATTATGTTATTATTATGATATGTATGTTGTTTGTTTGACGAGGGTCGTACACACTGAGTTTTCGAAAACTCACTCCCTCTTTTATTTTTCTCAGGTGATCCTCAGTAGGCGGTTCGACGGATGAAGGGACTCAGAGGTGGCCAACTAGCAAGACGATTAGACTTGTTTTTCTTAATATCTAAATTCTAGATTTTAAGTTATTTATTTTAAGTTATTTTATTTCGAATTGTAATAAGGCTTTCCCTCTAGATATTATTCCATTACTTCCACTATGGATTGAAATTTTGAAATAGGAACCTGGATTTATTTCTTTTAAGCATATTT
The DNA here is from genome assembly GCA_005393395.2 of Gossypium australe. Lineage (NCBI taxonomy): Eukaryota > Viridiplantae > Streptophyta > Magnoliopsida > Malvales > Malvaceae > Gossypium > Gossypium australe. The sequence continues at coordinate 100,098,449 of CM016625.1, read as the reverse complement.
CAAGTTTTTTTTTTAAATAATTGTGTTTTAAGAATGAGCTTCCGCTGTCAAAGGAAATTTTTACATAGTAACAATGAAATGGTTTTTGGCTACACCTCGTTTTGAAAGCAAAATGGATGTTACTTAACTTTTCTCTAGAAGGGTTTTCAATGAAAACAAGGTTTTCGCAAAAACACTTCAATGTGACACGCCGGATCCAGGCCTAACTTCTAGGCCGGGTTTGAGGTGTTACATTTAGTGGTATCAGAGCCCGATTGCAAAGCTCGGGCTGTGAAATGGGCCTTATTACTTGGGTTTTAAAAAAACTATTTTTGGATTGGATCGAAATGTTTTGGGAATTCTTGTGATGTGGCACACCGAGTCTCCGACGTCGAACCAAGTAAGTTCTCTTATTTTTAAGCTTGTTTAACTTGATATACTGTAGATAGTTAGTGGGCTACTTTAGATGATTATACTAAAGCTTTTTAGTTAGAGTGAAACTAAATCCCGTAGGAACTTGAAACTGTAGAGGATTTACGAAAACAACCTCTTTACTTAATACTAATAAAACGTCGGCTTAATTATTGAAACTAGCTAAGATTTCATAAAATTCCTAATTCAGATAATACGAGAATCAACAATAAGCGCTAGAAGAGGTGCAAGGGGTTACGGCAAAGGCCGTGGAAGTGTTAGGGCTAGGTCATCAGCATCGGGCCACACATCTGCTGGGGAGGCACCAGCTTCACCAGAGCATGAGATGGTCCAGGAGACAGAGGTCAGAGTGAGCCCACCAACCTCGAGTAGCGTAACCCAGAATTCGTTACAGATGTGCTGATGCAGCTAGTAAGGGAGGTACTGGAGGAGGTTAAAGAAATTGGTGAAACACTTAGGGTTAGGTGCGTAGACTGTAAGAAAAAAAGAGATCGCAATTCTCTAGGGCTGCAGTCTCGTTCTGTGAGGCATGTT